>CM057819.1:67437026-67824526 GCA_030067965.1 Latrodectus elegans
TTTCTTTCTTATTCAATTAAAATGTGGGTAAAAATCAGAAGCGTTGATAAAAATACTATTTTCAAAGAAAATTTGCTTCACTTCAATTTTAAAATATTTGATATACACATTAAAATATTGATTATGATGCTGGTTATTCATTCTGGATCAGTTTTATGTAAAATATGAACTAAGACTTTCGATTACAGATTTAAATTGATTGCTGAAACGATCAACGCAATATTTTGTTTAAAGTAACTTTTCAAATTTTGAGGAAGTTATATCAAATAAACTATATCAAAATGAAAAAACCAAAATCATTTTGAATGATGTTCGTCGTTATATCTTTTTTCTAGTGATTAAAAACAGACAATAAAAATGATTCCTTTGTTTTATACAATATGATAACATTGAAAAGATACAACATAAATTTATTTTAGACGAAAGTAAAACTTTAATATATCCTGAAATATGCATGTAAGATAAATTTACAGAAGTCCCCATTTTGTAACATTATTTATAGTAAATGCACACGTTATTATAAAATTTGATTAAAAAAAAGATTTTAGCCCTTAAAAATGAAGAATTTTTAATGTATTTATAATGACATCTTAAATACATCATAAGAATTACGATAATTTATTTAGATACAGTAATCTAAGATTGACAAAATATATCAACTTTCAAAAATCCCATATATGAAAAAATTAAAAGTCAAGATTTGAGCTGGAAGACGATTTTTTATGATCTTCTCGAACGGGTTTCATTTTTATTTACAACAGTAGTATGGGAATTACACCTAATATAGAATTCGAATATCAGTTTTTAGACGTTAATTGTCAGGCCTTCCAGTCTTGGGACATGTTTTGGAATCTGGTTACATAAATACCGATGATGTGATTACACCATCCCACGGGGCAGACACACACACAGAATACCAAAAACACCATGTCAAAGAGAAAGATAATAAAGACATATTCTAATCATAACTCTGAGAGCTGATTTGAGAGTCCAATCCTAGAAATGAAGCACCTTCTTGATAGAGTTGTCCCTGGTAAATATCTCTGTCCTGTGACATCTTTATAATTTTCTGTCCGCGCTGTCATCTGATTCTTCCGTCGGAGAAGTCGAGAGGAAAAAAAATTTATTTTTTATGTATTATTTTATTTCTATTTTTTGCGGACTTCTTGTTTCGTCACTGGACTTGATTTGCGGTTTGTTTGCGCAGCTGCTTGGTAATAGACGCACGTTTTAATAAATTACGTTTCAGTTAGATATTTAAGAGGCAAAAAAAAAATTGGAAAATGTTAAATCTTGGTGAATAAAATATCACCTTGATAAAGATGTATCACCACATCGAATGAATTCACTCTTTCTATGAAGTAATTCTATCTTCATCACCATCTTTAAGCACAAAGATATTGAGACATAATTCAAACTAAAAACTACTTCACTTCAGTAAATTCACATTTATTATATTTCTCAAAGGATTTGATATGAAGTTCTTATGAAGATAGATAAGCAACTAAGTCTACAAATTATTGGAGTTTTAATCTATTTTATAACATGTGTTTATATAATATTGTCTCTAATTTCCAAAGTTTTCATCTTCCAAATGCAATGTTTTAAAGCTAAGAATATTTGTCAACATTCATGAAAAAAAATCATTCATTCTGAACATTGAGAAAATTTATCTTCTTCGTTAAGAGTTTTCAATTGATTTTCTCGACAGCTTAACTATTTATTGAAAGAATGTTTTCAAAGGACTGTTAAGGTTTTGTTTTGTCAACAATTTACGACTACTAAAAAAAGTTAGTATTAGTTGTTTGATCGTATCGTCATAAAAGGTATTTTTCTGTTATCGAGTGTTTCTTTTTACATTTTAATTTGTTTCGAACTTTTTTTCACTTTTATCATACAAATTTCTTATAAAGGAATGAACTATTTAAGACATAAAAAGCTATATATATATATATATATATATATATATATATATATATATATATATATATATATATATATATATATATATATATATATAAAGAATTAAAAACCATTAAAGAATTAATTATAAAATTAATTTATAATACAGAATTTGAAATTTCTAACTTAAACAATAAGTCTTTTTACCAAGTATGAATAATGTTGAGAAAAAATGCCTTAATTTTTTTTGCAATCCATATAAATAAAAATAAGTGGAAAAAAGTCATTTGAAAATCAATAAAATCAAATGACTGAAAAACCTTTTCCATTTAGTCCTGAAAAGCTTTTGTAATAAAAAGAAATAAATACATATTCTCGTTTATGTTCTTATAACAAAGAACATTATTACCAGTATATGTATTTTGAAATTTTATATTAAAATATCAATAAATCAGCACCAACTCAATTGTTTGAATAAAAATGTGTGTTAAAAATGTCGTATTAATATATAAAATGTGTTTATTACTTACATAACTTAAATCTACACAACTACGTAAAAAATAGAATTTAATTAAAATATCTTGAAAGTAATTAAAAAACTATTATTAAAAGTAAACGAATAAATATTTGAAAAAAAAATTAATTTAATTAAAACCATAAAAATTTCACCTAAATAATAAACTATCATAAGCATAACATTTACACATTAGAAAGAAGATGCTGCGATATAGAAATAATTCAGTTTTCTCAACGCATTGTTTTGAAATAAGTGTCGGTAGCGACAATAAAGATTTTTAAATAAAGAAAACACCCAACAGATGTTTCATACACAAATTGCATTTGCACTTTTATAAAATTGCATTACTGCCTTGTGAAAAGTTGCGATGTCTCATGTAAGAATATAAAAGCTATCAAGAACGTTTGTAATTTTCACAGAGAAGTTGCATAAGAATTTATTGAGTTTGAATATTATCTTAATGTATTGATATTCGCATTGATAGAGATTCTGACTATCTGCAGAATACATTGCTTACGATTTATCTTAACGTACCGCTATGATTAACAGCCATTATAAGCGTTCGATAAAGAAATGATGGCTTTTAAATTTATTGCATTAATTGCCTGCACGACTTTTTGAACAGCATGAACTACGTATTTGGCGACCATAACTTCAAACATTTTTCAACTACAACTCTCAGGAGCAACTTCGGTTGTATGATCAACGATAAACGTGGTCGTAGTAGTGACGTGGCTTCTCATTTTCAGATGCTTCTTAATTTTGTCTGCCATATATTGATAGTCCCCTCCAAGTTTGAAATCATCGTGGGTAGCGCAAATTTCCAACGCACGTTCAACATTATAGTACTTACCCATCACCTAAAGATCTGTGATTTTGGTGCCATTAAAAAATGTCTTTATCTATAAAAAGAACTGTCGACCTTTTGAATAATAACTATTATATTTCTGTAGGGTTAAGGTTCTTGGTTGTACCTTTATTGGAACCGTATGAAACGTTGCGTTTCACCAAAGAAATGCACAACTGCATATTGTCAGTACTGTATGAGAATTCGTTAATACAAGAAATGATTGGCGCTGTCTTCATCAACAAACTATCCAGGCCTCTTGCTAACAGACGTTTGATCAGCAATAGCCAATAACTGTAACTAGCTTGTCACCCTATATCAATCTTTATAGTCAATAAACTTTGGAATTATATTAACTACAATTGTTATAGGATAAGAAAAATGGCAGCACTTTTATACACGTTGTTACTCTTACCAGAGATTGTAATTTTGGTGTACTGATTTTCCAAGATTATGCCCACAAATAAAATCACTTGTTATTTAACTGTTGAACTATAAAATCATTTCGTTTCCTTTTTGTATTTTTAAGATGTGTAGCGATTTTAATGGAAAGTAGAGTACATCATTCATTTTTTAAAAAAATAAAATTCTCATCTATTATTTATAAAATTTCTGTATTCTCAAGAACTATTTAATTTCAGAGAAATGTTGTACGCAAATTAAAATATTCCATGAAATATAGCCATTTTCTGTTAATGTGAATTTTATAAAGAACCTCTTGGAATTTTATTTCAGTCAAAGAAATTTATTTATATCAAAAATTCTTTTTTATAAAAATAACTCTAATAAAATATTTTTAAATTCTATTTTTTCTAATAATTTTTAAATTGAGTTGAAACAATTAATTGTGTGTAAATTTGTTATAAATTTGACATGAGAGGTATTTTGACAGTTTTTATCGGGATTTATTTGAAAACTGAAAATTCGTTTCTTCCTATACAGAATGCCTTTTTCCCCCATCGATAGCTTCATATACAATTCTTAACATGGTATTCTTCAATCCTTTTGAGAAGATGTTTTATGAATCATGATTAATTGCATGATTTATATTTATAATCGACTCAGAAGACATTACATAAGAGCATAAGTTCCAAATTTATGAGTTTAAATTTATATTTCATGTGTTTTGTTGTTGTTGCTGTCACTTATGACACTTGGACAAGCGAAATTCATTAGCCAATGACTATGCGAAATTAAGTCAAAAGGGTGTGCCTTTCGTTTAACCAGAGCACTACAAAGGTGAAAGTATATCTTTGTTTTAAGACTCCTGCGATAGATGGCGCTATCAGAGGATCCATTTCTTTTTTTGGCCTTTTATCTGGTGGGGAAAGAAATTTTCTACGGGCCATTACACTCATGTTAATTGTCAACGACAGACCACATGACTATCGATTTCATATATTTAGCGACTACGTATATCTCATGCATTTGGTGGGTCTTTGACGGCATTGGGAATCGAACCCATCCCTTCCGTATCGAAGACCGATGCTCTAACCACTAGGCTAGCAATGTCGTTCATGTATTTTGATCGTTTTGGCGGATTATGTGGACAGACTAACGGTCTTTGGCCATTATAAGGTATTCCTTCAGTAATCACATAAATCGCCTTCCAGAAGGATTTTCCATAAGTATTGGGGAATATTAAGGTGCCGCAAGGGGAGAAACCCGGAAAATTCACAAGCCACCATCCAGACTGGCTTGCTTCCTGAAGGCAGAAGCCATTTTTTGTTGTTCAACAGTAGCTGGAATCGAATCCAGGCCTTTTGTTCCGAAAAGCGATATACAGGTCTTAACTAGTATATCTTATTTATAGTAAAGAATGCATTGTGTACAATAAGAATACATTTTAAAACATTGTAAACAATTTCTCTGAAACAGGTTTTATCTTGATTGAGATTCGTCAATTATTTACCAAGATGAATAATATCATATCATTGAATTTAAATGTTTTTTTAAAAATCTCTTGAATTACCATAATGTTTTAATATTTCGGCAACTAATTTAAACTCACCTCTGAAATAAATTAAAAGCAGGGGGCGGGAGAGACGAAGAATATTATAAACTTTTAATTTCACATTAAATGGATATAGAAACTAAATTATTCCTTTTATTATTTTAAAGCATATATTAGATAAAACGATAATACCGTATAATAAAACGCAGACAAAAAAGGAAGAAAATAACAGATTCTAAAATAAACAGGAGTACACGAGTTAAAGAGCAAGTTTACATTACGTCCTAATTCCTTAAAACACAATATGTTTTAAAATATGAATAGATAAGGAATAATTTTTTAAGTAATAAATATTAATAATTATAATAATAAATGATTGCCTCAGTTTAAGTAGCATAAAATAGTATATCACAATATCCAATATATTTTTTCTTAAAAAAATCGCATTTTCTGTTTTATGTAATTTCACATTATTTTTAATTATTTTGTTATTTCTTATTCTCCTTCTCTCAACTTTAATTTTGTTTAAATATTTTTGTGAATATATAATAATATTATAATTTCTATATATTTTAAAATATTTTCTATATTGTAATAGTATACATTTCGATATAATTTAAAAAAGTTCAAAAATAGGAAAATGTTATTTTATTTGAAAAAGACATAAAGAAAAAGTACATCATTTGCTGTTTGAAAGTAAAGGTGAAAAAAATGTCGTTTTTTAAATGAGCAATAAAAGAAAAATAAAAGTTTTATAACAAATGTATCCCTATTAAAAACAAACTTTTAAATTTTTTCAATTATATATGTAAAAAAGATTGTGATATCTAAATCTGAGTCTTATGAGCAGATTTGAATGAAATAAACAAAATTTAACTATTATTTCATTATTTTTTTACTTATTTTTTAACTTTCATTGAATTATGAAACAATGCTAAAACTATAAAGTAAAATAAATGTAATGCTTTGTTAATCTATAATTGTGCAAAATATTCATTTTTTAAAATCATTGATTATTTAAATTGCAAAAAATAATAACTTAAAGGCATAATCAATCATTATCTCTATTTGTCAATTATAATTGAACAGAATTATTCTTATTTTAGTAATTAAAAAACAAACTTTGAATTAATTTCTTATTCATAAAACAGGCATATTTTTCCCTGAATGTATGCAAATTTAATTCTTCTTAAATACAAATTCTTTCTTTACAAGCAATTTTTACAAGGAAAAAAATTGTAAAAATTTCAATTTATATGCGAAATAAAGAGAAAAAAACATTTTAAACTAAATCCTGCTAATTATAATATTCTTTAGATTTAACGATTCTTTTTTTAGGTATAATTATCATTTCTAACCTGTTTGATGTTTAATAATCTTCCTATTTATTATATTGATACCCCTGATATTTTGAATTTTGTGATTGCTTAAATATTTAAATCTTGAATTGCTTCTAGAAATTGAATGGAGATTTTATTCCTAAATACTAATTCACAGTTAAAAAAATATGATTATATTACATGAGAATGCATTAGAAATTTAGTTTTATTTTAATATTTTAAAACTAAAATACTTAACTTATGTTTCAGTAAATTTCTTCCATTTGGAATCAATATTTGAGAAATAGTTAGAAAAAAACTGATTGTTGTTTTATAATAAATTTTAATTGTTAGATTATATATTTAAAAATATTTCCTGAGAAAATTGACAAGTTTATTTGAGATTTTGGTGGGTGGATAGTCTCTATTTTGATTACGTTTTGTGTTTCACTTTATATAATTATTATTTATAGCTGCATCAGATATGCAAATTATTGTTTTGCATGTATAACTGTTATATATGCAGATAGCCCGGCAACTTGTCTAGTGGTCAGCGTACCTGACAACGATAGGGAGGTCCTGGGTTCGAATACCTGTTCAGGCATGGATGTATTTTCTCTCTCTGTCTATTCTGTCTTTATCATTTCCTTGTGTGTGAATGAGGTGTGAATGGTTGCCTATCCAATAAACAGTTCCCTATGGCATGTGTGTTTACTGATAAAGTCGGACTCCACACCAAATATGGTTCAGTTGGAAAAGTGGAGCAGCGCACCCCAATTTGCTAGCCTAGTTAGCCCCACGAGAACAACAACATATATGCAGATAATAATTTGCATGCATAACTGTGTATATTTTAAATATTAATTTGCATATATAACACTTATAAGTCCTTTTCTTTTACACCCAAGCTTTTGATCCCAAAAAAATATAGCATGATTTTTATGGAGAAGCGAAAATATAATAAAGCGCAACGATGATAATTTTGGATCAAAATTTTATTTTAAATGTAATATATATACTAAATCGATCTTTTTTGTGCAAAAATTGACTAAAAAGTGATAAACAATGCTAAACAAGCTAAATGCTGAACAAAGTTAAAGCTTGTTGAGGCAAAAGATTGTTTAGTGATAATTTTGTCGGTTAAAAGAAGCATTACAAAAAATCACAAATCACTGAGGGCGTAAGAAATTAAATACAGCAAAATTTAATTTTGCCTCGTTGAAAAAAATTAAATTTTGCTGTATTTAATTATTTTTTGTCGTTAGTGGTTTGTGACTGTAATGCTATTTTTACTTACTATCATATTGTACCTAAGCAATCGAAAACCGATGCGATTGTTATATAGTTTCCATATGAAATAAACATTAGCATTTAAATAAGTTTTATCAATAAGTGATAATTGTTTAGTTTATACAATGTAAATAAGATGTTTATTATTTTTTAGTAGTTTCTGAAAATTTGCACGTATACTTGATGCAAATAAATCTACGAAACTAATATGCAACTCTTTTCTTTTTCCCGTTGATTACAAGCGGAAGCTTAATGGAAAATTACCGACTTATATTTGCATACATATAGCATTTATGCAAATTATTACTTGCATATATGCTGGTCTTTGCTGTAATTTGCTTTTGAATATATAACCAATTAGAATTACGGAAGAAATGTAATAATTACTAATGCTCAGTATATTGTTTAACTTTACACTGTATTCAGAAATGTAAGAGGAAGTCTCGTTTTCTCTTAACCCTGAATAATTGACTGTAAAATCAGCATTCTTTCATGAGTAGTTAAATGCGAAATAAATGTGACGCCTTAACTTGAGCTCGCTCAGCGACGTTTGACGTTATCTCATTGACATTCGCGCTTTAGAACATGTAACACCCACTGAAAAATGCATGAAATGTCAACCCATTTAGAAGATCGTCTCCTGATAGGAGACTAGAGCGGAATTTCCATGAAGAGAATTCAGAAAATAATTCATTGAATTCTTCATGATTTGAAAGATTACCTTTCCCCAGGATGATCAGATATCATCCATCAATGGGGCCTTAATAAGCTCTTATTGATGCTAAATACCACGCCTCGCGCTGCATTGGGAATAAATAATAAAAAAAAGGTTTATTTGAATGCTGGTGCTCAAGAAAGCACACTGATCACGTAACATTTTCGCACATTTATTTTTTAAGACATTTTTCAAATGCTTTTGACGGTTGAATTTGTATCCTTTTTTGAATAATGAGAAGAGAGTTTGTTACATCTGTATTTGATGATTCGGGGTTTACATCATAGTTTAAGATTTGAAATACTTAAGCTAGTAAAAAAAATGAACGTTAAATTTGTAGTCTTTCCTATTTGAGATTTCATAGAGGAAATTTTATATTTATTGAATTAAAGTGTGACTTGGATCTTACATCACTGGAACAATAAACTCATAATAAGTTTTTTTTGTTGTTGTTGTAAAAAAATTTAACTTTTGACGTCTGAAAAATTTGTTTTTGTATATCGTTTTTAAGTTTAAAATGAATTCCGAAGATCAAACGTTGAAACAAAATATCCACAATTCAATAGTTGATATGAAATGTAAATTTTACCTATTGATAAAAATTCCTCTTATGAAGAGTCATTTAATCAATCTACTTGTCTAAAAACAGCTTAGGGTCTTCGTATTTATATTTGACTTTAATACTATTTTCTTTTAATTAATAAATAAAATCAAGGTCTTGACTCAAAATTTCTGACATATTGTGACACAAAAACTAAAGAAAAGTTCATTTATAAGAACTTTCTAGGAAAGAAAAAAATTAATTAAAAATTGTAGTGAAATTTTGAAAAATTATAAAATATTTTTGAAAAATTATAAGAAGACTTTCGAATAAATCTGTTTTCTATTCCCATAGAATTTTTCTTATCATGTGCATGTGCATACTCATTTAAAATATCATATTTTTTATATATTAAAAAACTAGACAATATTTAGTCTATGTTTAAGGGATAAAGTTTGAACAAATATGCTTCTTATTCTCTTAGTATTTTTTGATCATATTCATGTGCGCACTAATGTAGAATATCATATTTTTTTGTGTATTAAAAAAGTAGGAAAATATTTAGTTTATATATTAAGGTAGAAGTTCGAATAAGTATTTTTTCTCTTCTCCTAGTATATTCTAATCACACTCATAAAGAATATCAAATTTTTTTATAAATTAAAAGGCTACCAAATATTTAATTTATGTATAAAAGAAGTTCGAACAAATTTTTTTTATATTTTCATAGTATTTTTTTGATCATACTCATGAGAAAATCACGTAGAATATCATAATTTTTTATTCAAATGGAAAAATTTGATCATTTTATTATTTCTCACACACATCAAAATTTTAAAAATAATTTTCAAAATTCAATTCAATTTATCTTTGATGTGTTTTAAGTTAAAAAAAAATAATGTTTAAATATTTCTATATATTTTCTATTGCAGTATGGCACATTTTTATATATTGGTGTATTACTATAACCTGCACTTTTCTAATATTTCAAATATTAAAAAAGCTAAATATTTTCCTATTTGTACAAGTTAGTGAGTTTTAAAGATTTACTTATTTAATGTTACCACTTCATATATTGTAAGCAATATCTATAGTAAATCATTTTTACTTCGGAAACATTCAAGCAAAACAGGATATTTTAGTATATACAATTTGAAAGAAAGTATAGGCTATTTTGTATGGAATATAAGTTATAGCTGATAATAAAATACTTCTAAAAATGTATCGTTTTCAAATGTTTATATATTGATATAATATTTTGCAAACAATATATTGAAAAGAAAACAGTTTCCTAGTATTATTTCTCTTCACGAAGTGAAGTGATTTTTGTAACTTTTTATATGCGATTTATATCGATTAAAGAGACAAATCTCGAAAACGATTTATATCATTTGTGAGATTCATCTCGTTGCCAGTAATGAAAAATATAATGAAATATTAATTTAATTAAATTGTAAAAGAATAACTATTTTTCAGTGAATTTAAAAAAAAATGCTTAAAACTATAGATGATAATGTGCAAAATAGCTAATTTATAAAAAATATAAGAGGAGAAGCTAAATTGAAGTTGAGTACTCAAAAATAGATATTTTACGAGTACCAAAAATCTTATGCTTTTAAAACTCATTCATCGTTTAATTATTTACAAATTTATTTATCTTCTAAATAGAAATTTTTAATTATTTATCTTTTAATTTAAATTTAATAGATAAATTTATTAAGTACATAGACTTCAAAATTTAGTTAATAATTATTGATAAATGACGCTGCTGCATGGGAATAGTGAAAACTGTTTGATCAAGTCGCAATATCTGCTGCAAACTCTGAAAGGGAATGCAAGTAGAATTTTTAGTTGTTTAAAGCCTACAATTCCTCTGAAAATCTAAAAGATTTGAAAAATTCCTATCTTGTTAAGCTATTTTAATATTACAAACAGTGTTATTTTGAAAGCATTGATATTCTAATTTTTGAAATAGTTATTAGAATTTTGGGATTGAAAAGCAGAATGGAATAAATTTTACATTTATCTTATAGTCCATTTTATTAAAATTCATTTTAAACTGTAAAATTATTTTGGGATCATTTTAATAAGAAAAGACATTAATTCGTGCAATAAATACAATTTTTGTAGGAAAGTAAAATATTCAAAGTAATACAGTTAAAGAATGTGTTAGAAAATCTAAATATTTTATTTATTCCTTATTTTCAAAGGAATTTCTTTGATTTACTTTTATTATTTGATGCTTTTTTAATTTCCAGAAAATTTTGGAAAAGTCACTTTAAAATTTTGATTTATTGCATCCCATATAAAAAAGTGCGCCTAGAGTCAAATGTATATTCCCTTAATTATTCTTAAAAATACATTTTTCCGTAAGATTATACTAAAATATTATTAAGTGATTTAAAAATGTATAAGAAAATTATTTTCCTGCACAAAAATTTCCTTGTAGTGTGTCCTGTCTTCAATTGTTGCCAGTCACCATGAATTTTCTATAAGAAAGTGTGTAACTTTTATCGTAAATTACAATTAAGGTGATTATGATTAGTTTATACTTTTATATATTAACTTTTTAAACAGTAATCTAAAAGACAGTTGTGTAAATGGAAATTATTTAAGCAAAATATATTGCACGCACAATGATATATACTTTAAGTTTAAATTATCTTCATTTTAAATTAATTTAAAATTAAAAAAAACATTAACGCAAATTGATTGTTCGATATCAAATTTCGTTTCTAGCAGCAATTATTTTCGGTTTCAAACACAGATTGGTGTAACTGCACCCATTTCAAAGGTAGCTGAAAACAATCGATATCAACTGATATACAACCATGAAATCATAAAGTTTGCTCGGTACGTCATGATGGAGATACATTACCGAAGCAGTTGATCACGTGGTAGCAGCTTCCTGGCTTCCTTAAAAAAAAAAAAAAAAAAAAAAAAAAAAAAAACACGTCAATAAGTTTAATGAACGACGCCAAATGTGTAAACAACAAATCTTTTATGACATTAAATCCCCAGAGGCCATAATTCTTATCTGCTTAATGTCCGTTTTTCTCCCTCTAATATTTCAACGCATTTTGGGGCTGGGTACTTGATTTCGAAGAACTAGGGATTTTGGGGTTTCACAGAAACTGTTCATGGTTGATTCCAGAAAAAAATGGCGTTTCGAATTCTGACATAAACGACGGTCTATATCCAACGGTCTTCTTTCAACGGATTCCTCATGAAAAACCGTAACTAAGTAGCGTGTTAACAGGAGATTGGGATGAAGGTTTGGGAAATGTACTTAAAAAAAAAAAGTCTTGCTGTGTTTGTTTTTGTCTCTATATGCGTGTCATGGCTTTTTTTTTTTTTTTTTTTTTTTTTAAGGATTCCATATGCCCGTTCCTTTTTCCCGTTTAAGAGGATTTGTCAAAGCTCAGTGTTTTTCTCCTCTCAAAGATTTCGAATTTTTGACGCATACAAGAGCATGCTGAGATTCGCAAATATGCTTCGAGATTGTTTCGAATTATTCATGGAAAGGGACTGCAATTTCTTTGAAATGGTGCAACGGTTTCGAACAACCAGTGTATTTAGAATTTCGACTTGAAATGGATGAGGCTTAAAATTGCTGTAAATTAAAAATAAACGTAACAGAATGAGAATGTTTTATTTTATTATTTTCTGGCTCTAAATATATCCTTGTGAAGCATTCACGAATATTTTACAATATAACTTGAAATTTTTTAAATTTCCAACTGCAAATGATATTTATTAAATATAAACACTTATTAATATATTCTTGTCTATAATGTTAATCAACATGAATTTAGGGAACTTTTTCTTAAATTTCATGAAGCAAAATTCATTTAAAAGTACGAATGCAAAAAATATTTAAGATGTTCAAATTGTTTTTAAAATATTTACGATGTTTGATTCTTTTTTAGATTTGTGATTATTGAAAATTGTTATCATTGTTAGTTTTCCAAATATTAACTTACGATTTGTTCTTAGAATAAAATTATTTTTCACACGAGTTATCCATTATAATTTCTAAGTATTTAAATGTGTAACCTGTGATTCAATTGGGAAAATATTGTATAAAATGGGTGAAGAAAGAAGTAAATTCACCTAACTCTGATTAAACCGAAGATAGCTCAGTTCATATCAGTGAAAGAAAAAAGTTAATTTTTTTTATTGCAAACCCCAAATTAAAAAAAAATAATAATTATAACAAAACTAAAGTTTTATTATTCTGCGTGTTTTTAGTTTGTGTATGAAATATTTAAAATATTTTAAAAGTTTACTAACGTAAATTTAATAGCTCAAAACTCATTTAAACATTTACTATGAGGTTATTAATATGCATAAAATGTTTTATCTTGAGTGATGTCCCTACTATAGATTTATTTATAAATATTTGATATTTCTCACGGTGGACAATTGTTTTCAAAGAAATAGTTATCTGCTTAATGATAAGTATTGTGAGAAAAAGAGTTAACAAATGACAAATAGCTTAAAGCTAATTACAAATTTTACATAAAAATATTACAAGATAAATTTTCTTGCATTCATTTAATTTCCTTGTATTCGAAAATTCCTTCGTATTACTCACAACAACTAATTTTATGTTCAAAGCTCTTTTTATGACGAATGTTAACTTCAAACATAAATATATTTAAATCCTATTTATTTTAACAAAATAAACAATGCAGCTCTATTATTCGAAATAATATAGTATAACTTAAGTTAAAAATATCAATATATTATTACTTATCAAATTAAATTAATTATATGATATTACAAAAGTATAAAAATAAAAAATAAATAGGTGATAAATAAATGTAAAATAAACTTCACAGATATCAGTTTACACTGAATTTTTTTTATTCCGATTTGTATATATATTTTTTTATTTATTTGGATTCTTTTTTAGATGAAAATATTATTCACGCTAATAGCCGGATAGAAATAATTAAGGTAATAAACAAGCTTGATAATTAAATAAATTTTAACTTACATAAATTATATTATTAGACACATAATGCAGTGAATTTTTAATCCGTGACTGCAATTTAAATTTTGGATCATTAATAATATTCGATTATTTCAAAAATTATAAAACGCTTATGAATTATTTTTTTAAAAATGAATCTCAAAACTTTTGTTACATAACAGAATATTTATTTACTCATATGATAAGAATTTTGAAACAAGTTTTCGGAAAATGAAAAATTTATATAGGTATCTTGTAGTTTTTGAGTAATAACTTAAAGAAAATCTAAGAATATAATTGAATTTATAAATTTAACTATTCAAAGGAACTTGTTTAATTATCACAAAGTATATTTGTGTAAAATTATTTAATTAGCATCATTCCAATTTTCCTTATATTTTAATTAATAAAGTTTTATTTTATCTAGTAATTTCAATTTTCTGGTTTTTCCTATTCTATTTCTTTCATATTTTTTAATTTTCTAAAACAAATTCTCTATTTTAATTGCACAATGCATATGATAATCTTTACAAATTAATCTTTTTTTTTATAATTCATTGTAAAGGATTTTTCTTTAAAGAAACAATTCTCATATTACTTTCATTTAAAATTTGGTTAAATAATTAAAACCATGAGTTTTTAAAATCTAAATGAATGTATTTCCTTGCTATAATTAATTATTATTGCAAGACTTTTTATCTTTATTTGGTTCAAGTTGAATAATTTTCATTTAATGTAAAATTTTCTAACAACCGAATAGCGTGCATTTCAATGATATTATATATCAAATATAATTTTTAAATGATTTAATGATTTATTTCATAATAAATTTTCCCATTAAATAAAAATAAAGAATTTAACTCCGAATTTTTTTGGTTAATAAATTATAATATGGTGCACTGCTGTTTCATGTATTCCAAATTAAATAATAGTAAATAAATAAATTTCAGGTGAATGAAATTTATTTTTATTTAGTTATTTATTTTAGTATATTGTTACTTATTTTAATTATTTATTATAAATTGTATTCATTTAAAATAAATTTTGATGATTTTATTTTTATTCATACATTCCGTTTATTTATTACTTTTAGGTAAAATCAATATACTTATAATTTTAAATTTAAACAAGTAATTTGTTGAAAATAGATTTTTTATGTTTTAAATTTGATAAAGAAATTAAAATTGTTTATTTAACAGGTTAAGAATGCTGTATATAAGAAATGTACTTAAGAGTTTAATGGTAAAATATATTTTTAAAACAGTTCATTTTAAATAAAATTTATTGATCAAAAATATTTTAACATAATTTATATATTATATACGTTTCAGTTACACAAAACTTTAATGTGTGTTATTCTCAAAAAATATCTTAAGAAATACATATTTCTCGAAAAAACTGTCATTTCTTTGTTAGTTTTTATCTATTCGGCCACGTGGACATGCTGTAGTTCCAATTCTTCATTTTGTTTATTTTCCAACCAGTTCCGTAAAAGAAGGTATTCGTCATTTTCAAACGTGCAGAGTGTGAAGAATACTCTCTTTTCAGTTCTCTCAAAATCCTTTTTATAAAGATAAATATTCTTGTGAGAAAAGGTTTTCTTTTCAAAAAAAGCAAGACATTAGTCATTTTCAAAGTATGAATTGTCTTATATTTAAAATGCTGAAGTCATATATAAGTATTTAATGCACATTTTTTCCTAAAAAAATGAGCAACGAATTATAGGAACACAATCTTTTATTAAAAGAGAGATGATGCTCATTTTACAAAGATTTGAATAATTAGTAATGAATACTAATAAAAATGTAAATGTATATTGTAGGCCCGTGGTAACCTAGTGGTTAGAGTATCGGCTTTCTATTCAGAAAGGCGGGGTTTGATTCCCAATGGCGCCAAAGACCCACTGAGTACATGCGATATACATGCTCGTTAAGTTTGTGGAATCGAAATTCCTGTGGTCTCTCGATGAGCAGTTACCATGAGTATAATGGTCTGGAAAAATTTCTTCGCTCTTCAAATCAAAGTCAAAATTGAGGGAAAGGACCCTCTGGTGGCGCCATCTATCGGAGGAGTTCAGAGCATAGTCCTACTTTCTCTTTCGTGTTACTTTGGTTAAACGAAAGACACACCCTACTGACATAAGTTCGAGTAGCCAACGACATAACGCACTTGGCTTGTCCAAATAAGTAGCAACACAACCCATGCATGTTGTTTTTCTAGCAATCGTCATATTTGTTGAAGCATATATCTTGTAGGTCTTAGTAATAATAAAAAGTGTTTTGAAGTTAAATGAGTATTTCGTTCAATACAATTATCTTAATGAAAAGATTATTCTCGAAGATATTTTTACTATGAATTAAAAAGCAAACTAATGAAACAATTTAAATAACATATATAGGGAAGAAGTTTTGAACCTCCCTAAGGCAAAATGCCAGGATGTGATGTATGTTATGAACAATGTCCAAATGTGTGCTGTGAATGTAGTAGCAAAATTTAAATAGGAGATTTCTTGTTATAAATATCCTTGTTTTTTCAGATATGACTAATAACAAAGTTAAATTTTAAACAAAGTTAAATTTAAAATTTAATTTTAAGTTTTGTCTTGAATAATTCAGAATTAATTGATGACAGTAAAATATAATTTTGACTGCATCCTCAACACATATTTATAACCATACTTTCAATTTATTTTTCTGGTGATGTGGTAAAAGATAATATACATATATACAACTATTAGAGACATGAAGATAATTCTATAATTATACCGGATTAACAGAATAAACAATTATCAAAAATTAATTACCTTAAAAGACAAGAAAAAAAATTTAAACCATATTTCATAAATTATCATTTTTTTTTTATTAACAAACATTAGAAATATTAAATTATAGTAAAAAGGATAAGTAAATCACTTTTAATTAGGCATGAGTTGAATCATAACAGTAATCTTTAAAAATATTCATCGAGCATTTTTTTTTATTATTGCTATTATAAAAGGTAAATTGTATTAAAAATATCATTTCTAAGTATTTGAGAAACTACAGGAGGTACAATAAATTAACTTTGAAGGAAAACGATGTAAAATGATAAAATTTTCAATGAAATAGGTGCTAACTTAATACAGGGTAACAATTTTATACTGTTGAGGAAGTTGTACTAATTTTGATTGGTTTAATTCATGTTCAGTGTTTTTGATAATAATTTCATTTGCTTATGAGATCTTAATATTAGTAATATAAATAGCTAATTTTTATTAGAATTACAGCTTCTTGTGAAATACAAATGATGACGACATTATGCAGCCACCATTATTGGCTATAACCTAAACCAATAGAAATAAAACGGCTTTGGATTTATATTTGCAGTATTATAGTCCATGTAGTCCATCCATATTGTAGTCCTTCACATATTGCCAAAGTATTAAATGGTGTATCCCAGGCAAGTTGTTGTACAAGTAGGAACCACACATTTTCAGTTGCTGTATGGAGACAAACAGACCAAAGAACCATTTCAATCGATGAGTGAAGAAGATTCTTGCCCAATATGGGAAACGTGTGGTGAAGCAATTATCCTCTTAAAATATAGTTGTTGGTAAACGTTGTAGGAACGGGAGGACCATAGGCTTTAACACCTCAGAGATATAGCGCTGGTTGTTCAGTGTGCCAGCAGTGAGTGCTAAAGAAAACGAGAGTGAAGTCAGTACCACCTTAAGCTATGATACTACCGTCATATCAGCGTGGCATAAAACAGTACAGCAATCTCTTACCCGTGTGTCTCGAGCCTCAAGATTGATGATCTTGCTGTTGTAGACAAAAGGGAGATTCATTAGCAAATACATTATCGTTCCATTCCGTTGTCCAAGTTCATTGTCCATTGCTCAATTAGAGACTCAAACACACGTGGTCTTGAGTCAAGGATAAACGAAACAATAAGCGGTTTGCGGATATTCCATTCATCTGCAAATGTCGTCGAATGATATGCACAGATACCGAATGGTGATTCAGACTGAATCTGTTATGCTATGTTTCGTGATGAGTTTGAGTAATGCATCACTTGTGTCGTTGTGCAGTGCACAACGACGAGAGTGCGATCGGTACCTTCGACTCAGCATTCCCTTCTATGTATAAAGATTACAGATCCACATCACAGTTGCTTGGTTTCTCTCAACATATTGACCAATTTCACTTAAGGATAATCAACAATCCATATGGGTTGTTATTTTTCTTCCATAAAATACAGAAATTCACCCGAAAGACACCCAATTTCTTCCATGAGACATGGTTACAAAATTTACGATAAAAAAAATTAATTTAAACTAGCATATCTTTTTTCTTTTATACACTTTTAATGCAAAATCACTGCATGATATATGTATATATGCTGTAATGCTAATGATTTGCATATCTCAATGGCACAAACGCATGGTGTAATTTTCACATTATTTGCATGTTTCTTTCTGAGTGTTATATTTCAAGTGGCCAGCAAAGCATTAGCCTTGTACTATTAAATACAGGTGCTAACATAAGCAAATTATTTCAATCTTTTTTTTTTTTTTTAGAATTTAATAAATACTTTGATTGTTTTAGGTACACATGCATTATGCCGAATTCTGAGTTTAGTGATTTTTGGTAGATTCTCTTAAGTATCTGTCAATCAGGTTTTTATTACGTCATAGAGATGGAGATTTATCAGAATTATGTTGAAAATTTTATTTGGGCAACCCTAGTGTGTGTGTCATCCCACACGTCAGAATGTCTCCACTTGAAAACATTTCTTCATCGCCGAAAAAGTTTAGTTTGCATTCTGGATTATATTCATCTATTCACCATTTATATTCACCATTTTTATAAGTCTATGTTTTCATTTAAATCTATGAAATTTTTTTATTATAATTCGCTATAATACTATATTTAAATTATAAAATTGCATAATATAAAAATAAATGTTAAAAAATGAGTGTTTATTATTTTGCTATTTTCTTAATAATTATAACTAATCATCATTTTCATTAAATTAACTGTTTTGTTCATATATTTAGAGTTTTAAAATAGCTTTTGAAAAGCATTATTGATTTTAATCAGTATCTACGTATGCTTCCTTATCCTATTCTTAGTTATCATTGAGAATTTTTTCTTTCCTATACCATTGCGATGATCAATTGTTTCGGATAAAATGTTCAAAATAACTCCAATGGTGCTTTTTTGAAAAAAAATTAAATAAAGTAATTATTTATCAAAAATTGATTATATCTTAATAATTAATATTAACTCCCTGGTAGGCTATGCTCTTTTTTTCAAATGGTGTCACTTTTAACCTTACACAATTTTCTCTATTTTTATATACATAATTATATATTCCATAAATTACTTGTACCTGGATGTACACGTAATTATATTTTCCCTTTTCTACATGTTTAAATTATATAGATTCTTGCTTGTGACATAATTCGTTACGATATACAGAATTGCTTCTGTCTACAGATTCTCTTTGCTTTGAGTATTTATGGTATTTGATGTAAGTTTCAAATAAGGTTTACTCAAGCTAATATTCTGTGTTCTAACTCAGTATAAGTATAGGGATTATTATAAGGTATGCAGTCATAAATTCCCTGCAACAGAGTTATATAACTTCAATATATTATTCGGGATAATATAGTCGCTTTTGCAGAAGGGTTGTTTCTATATTTAATTTGAAAAACAATCACTTATTGGGCAAGATGAAAAATGCAATGATGTTTATCAATTTCTGGGGGTACATTACAAGATATTCTTACTTATTTATAAAGGAAATGGTAATTTCGGATGAGAGTTCTGAACTTATTGGTTCTATTTCAGTTTATTTACTGTTAAATAATTATTCAGGGTTTATGTAAAAAATTTAATTTATTTTGCATGATCTTCTCTATCATTTTTTATCCTTTCGAATATTTGTTCCAATATTTGCTGTCAATAAGTACTTGTCTATTTTGGTGATTATGTGAATATAGTTGTCAAAATTCAAATATATTTTATTGGTCTCCTAGTTAATCTATAGTAATAATTTTGCTTTCATATGGCCATTCATTGTTCAAAATGTACAGGGATACTGCGACTTAAAATCGTGTAAATTGTGTTCCCATAAATATAGAATTCTTCTTTTTTCCCATTGTTAAAAGGCATTTTTTTAAAAACTGTTTCACATATTAATCTTTTCCTTAACCTCATTTGTATTCTTTCATCAGTTCCAAAATTTTTTATGCCATAAAGGCGAAAACTTTTTTCATAAGATATTCATTGCTATGGCTGTTGTTATGTTCCATCCGTCATTCTGAAAGTGAAACTTGTCACAAGCCAATTTTTAGCTTCTCATATTTCTTTTCCAAATTTCTTACGTTCCATCCAAATTAACTATTATCTTGCGCTTCATTCCCTTATTACAGGGCATGATATTTTAGTTCTTTAAATTACTTGAACTCAAAATTTTCTTAAAATACTCTGTTTTTAAAAATATTTTTTAATTAAAAAAATTTTTGAGACAGGTATTTTATAAGGTGATGTACCTTACTCTATTTTGCGTTTCAATTATTCTTTTGTTTTTTTCTTGTTCGGATTAACTCCTAAGTATGTCCTTGTAAATATAATTTAAGGGTTATTTATTAAAAATTAAGTTTCTTATCCTAAAAATTTAAATAATTTTATCTGGATTCCATTTTTAACTTCTGCAATCATTGGCATTATTATCAATTTTTATTACAAATTCAACATAATTATATTTATAATGTAACACATTAATTTTCTTTTAATTAGTTTTAAATCTTACTTAATGCCTAGACATGAGGATGAGCAAAAATATCCTGCTCATAGAATGAAAAATTATGGGTTCGAGAAATCTGAGCAAGCCGAAGATTATCATGGTGAATGAGTTGTGATCTCAATATCGTTCAAGTGAAATGATATTCCTAAAAGCAGCAAGCCATGTCTGGAGTTCTTCTTAGTCTACTAGTTTCATATTCTACAACAAACAGAATGAGTACAGCTCCCTTTTCCTGATGAAAATTATGATCTCAGGGATAGGATCTACTCAAAGCTTAGCAATTTGCAGCTGGCAACAGTATCAAAAATCTTTTGATAGTATATTTTATTATGCTTTTAAACAAAAGGAATTTTGAATTATACAAATATTTTGAATTGACGATTATTTCTAAGTTTGATCTCTTAGTGCGTTTGTGTTTCTATATGTTTTCGTATGTGTTGTGTTGCGTTTAAACTTGCGATACCTTTATTAATGTCACATCATAATTAAATAATATGACTAGTATAATTACAAATATTACTTTGTAAATATAGTTTATTTATATAATAAGATATTTTGAAAGACCTGAACCACTATAATGTTTTAAAAACAAAGGCATTAATATTCCCCTGATGTATTAAGGAATTCGATAAGAAAGATGTAAATAGATTTTGATTGAATGTTCCGAGGTACATCATTAGTGTTATCTATGCATTTGGTAACTCTTATGCTGTATAAATTCATAAATATTAACGCGCAAACTTTTTTAAAGACGTATTATTTCCACTTAACTTAAAATAATTGAAGATCTAAAATAAATTTTTATTTAATCAGGAAATAACTTTTCGACATATTTTTGAGCACACTATAACCAACTGTTAGCGCTCTTCGGAGTTTAAGTTTCCAGGTTCGCTTTCGTCCAGTGTTGAGGAACAGGAAGTACACGTTGCTCTTCGGCCTTTCGCATGCACTTCTGTCAGTGCGGATGCGTGGGTGTTTTCTGAGTTTACTGCCTTGAAACACATGAATACGACCTACTATCTATGAAAAATCCTATTGGAAATCTATTCAGAATAGATGAATACTTTGCATACATTTTTGAATTTGAATACAATTTTCTATTTACCATAGAAATTCATTTGCTTTACATAGGGCTTTTGGCTGAAAGGCTATGTATTATGATGTGCCAAACATTTCAATTTTTAAATAAAATATTATATTATTATTATAAATGAATAAAAAAGTTAAAGTAGACATAAATACATATAAATAAAATCGCTATTCTGCGTAATTATCAAACTTTTGTCCAGAATTGAAATGAAAAACGCCTACATGGAAATTAATGTTAAGAAGCCATTCTTTTGCAAACTCAAACGGTGCTTGATTTCAAATTTGTGTTACCACGTTTCTAATTAATTCAAAACATTAATGATTATTTATCTATCTTTAAAATTGCTTATTCCATGAATTAAATAATTTAAATGATGCAACATTTCGCTGCGGAATTTGTTAAGTTTCAAGAAAGAAACATTTATTTTGCTTCACTAAAAAATGTAGGAGTAAAGAAAAAAATATCTACATTATCGGGTCTTTTCTCCTTTTTACATTACAAAGTGTAATTAAAAAAAATAACGATTAATTAATACTTTGTTTTCGATTTTGTAAACGTTAGCACATTTTTTATTGGTATATTTGGGCATTGAAGGATATATATTTATGCTTTTTTTTTCCAATTAACCATCAAAAAGAAATGTAATGGAATACAGGTAAAAGAAGAGTCCCGACTTGAATATTTAAAAATTTTTTAACTAAAGTTTATTTTCAAGGGCTTTATATTTCATTTACTTTGTTTATAGCTGTTCTGTTGTTAAGTTTTTACTTCATGGTACAAAACAGCGTTTTGAGAATATAAAGCTAAATAAATAGCAAATATCTTTATTTTACCCAATCAAAAAAATTTTTTTCCAAAAAGTTGAGCACATAATTTTCACTAGAAGCTAAGCCACAAAAGCTGTCAAGCTTGGCCGCTATTGTCCTATAAAAGGCTTACACAAAAACTAAAATTCAATGTTTATTTCTCAGTTATATAACAATTAATAATTTACAATTAAAATTTTGAGAAAAATTAATAACTGTCGTTTTGATGAATTACATCAAACCAACAGCTGATTTAAAACCTTAGTTACTTTTGAAAACTAAATTATCAATTTCCTTGTCACATTTCCAAATTTTTACAAATATTTTACAGGTACTACAATCTTTAATTTTTTACCACTTCATTTTATCCCTGATGTTTTGTACTCGATTTAGACATGCTTTTGAATTTGTTCTTAATGACGTTATGCATGGAAGGGATTTTTTTTTCTTAAATTTCAAGTAACCGTAACGGTTAGAGTAGAACTTACAACTTTTCCTTTACGTATTTCACCCAACCACGAAAAGCAGACGAGAGCTGATCATAAATTTGCTTCAACTAGAAAGCAGGGACTATATATAAATGTAAAAATAATTCAACACAAAGATAATCTCTACTTAGAATGATCATAAATCGATAAAAAAGTGTAGTTTTGATGCAATGAAAAATTAGCGCAAAAAACATAAAAAGCATAATATAAAAAATAATTTAAAATGTTTAACAACATTTTATATTTAGAAATTGAAGTAGATTAATATAATATTTCTATTTGCTAAATGGAAGGATTAAAATAATTTGAGTTAAACTGTGCATAAATGTGAATTATAAATAAATTATATTACATGAATATATATCTATAAAAGATTTATTAATTTTTATATAATGCGATATATACTTCGAAAAATTTAAAATTTTTATGTCAATTTACGATAAAGATAAAACATGGCAAAATAAATATGACAGTAAAGAATTACATACATAAGAAAAATAATTCTTATTAGTTATTATTTTTTTTATTGTTAAAGTTTGTAAAATAAATAAATTATTTTATATATATTATACGAGTAAATTATTAAAACATTAGTTTAGCAATAAAAATTGGAAAACTAAAGTAACAGAAACAAAAAAGCACAAAATTGAAAACAAAAATTAATAAATTCAATTAAAACACATTTATTTTATAGAGATTTCAATTCCTTGTAGCTATGTAAAAGATGAGATAAAAATTGAAGATAATAATTTGTTATGTATAAGTGACAAAACATTCGTCATAGAAAAATGCAATATTTTTAATATGGAGTGTATGGTTTCGTTGAACAGCTAAGAATTATTATTTTAAATGAACATTCTAATGTAGTTAATGCTAGTCAACAAAATCCTCTTCCAGAAAATTTAATGGATGTATTGGTTTACTGAAATTTCTTATTCTGGCATATTCCAAGAATGCTTCATTGATTTCCAGTTAGAAGTGTATATGTACTCTGCATCCCACACTCTATTGTTTTGCTTTGTTATGCTCCCAGAAGTCAAATGGTGAGGTACATAGCGTTAACATGCAGTGGAAAGATGGAATTATCAATGGTTGCAGCTTATGGTAAGACATGAGGTCAATGTAATTTCATTGCAAATTTTAAGTTAAACTATTCTGAAAAATGTGCAGTTCTTTATATATAATACTCAAAGCGTTAAGAATTGTTTGCGCTGTAATTTTTCATGGAATAATATGAAATTTTTCGAATGCTTTTCATTCTTCAAGCTAAAATGAGTCACACCCTAGATTGAATTGGAGTTGTTGAACATCAGATACGTGCTGTTCAAAGCACGTTGCTTCCAATCTCGGTGTTCCAGAGCAAACAAGTAGTATGGTGTATGAAAGCCATGATTTTTGTACCATGTTTCCGAACTGTTTGTTTGATATTTTCTGGCTTGATGCAAATGTAATTGATTTTGCCGGTAAATGGAATTATATACTATGTCATAGAAACAGGAAATAACTGTTCTCGCTTGCTGTAGAAGTATGTGACTGGTCTTGTTGTCTTCGAAGTGTATCATTACTTTACTTGAAAGACAAAATATAGCATTTTAAATTAAATCTACTGCATTAAAATGGTGTATTATTTATCATTCTAATAGACTTCATACTATTTTTCCAGATTCAGAAGCTACCGGGACTCTTTAAATCATATTACAAAAAAAAAAAAAAAAAAAAAAGCAATAAATGTAAACGTAAAACATACTTTTTTTTTACAAAGAACATGGCAATTAAAAATAAGTGAAGTTTCTATGAAATTGCAAATTTTTTATATTTATATTCTTCTCTCTTCAGATATTTTACATCTTAAATAAAGATTTCCCATTTTACATCTTAAATAAGGATTTCCCATTTTTTTTTATACTTCAGATAATAGAAGCTTTTCTTTTTTGTTGATTATGAAGAATAATATCAACGAAGTTTATTTTCATAAATTTTGTGCTCCTTATAATTCTTAAGCAGTATAGAAAAAGAATTGATGAAAGACATTTTCAAATATATAAAATTATGCAGCTACCTCGCATAATTACCCAAACTCATAATTAGGAAAGAGCAAAAAGCAGGCCGCCCAACTTATCTAGTGGTCAGAGTGCCTGACTGCGGATAGGGAGATCCTGGGTTCGAATCCCGGTTTGGGCATGGATGTACTTTCTCTATCTATCCTGTCCTTTCCTTGTTATGAATGGATTGTGAATGGTTGCCTACCCTATATACGAGTATCAATGTGTCTACTGAGGAAGTCGGACTCTACACCTAAATATGGTTCAGTTGGAAAAAAATGAAGCAGAGCATCTTATAATGGCAGCCTAGCTGGCACACAACAACAAAAAGCAGCAACTTGTATTTAAAATCAAAACATTCAACAATGTCAATTGAACATATAATAATCAAAACATCCCATGACTCATTATAATTCTCATTGAGAATAAATTTTTTTTAGATCTTTCGCGATCGCTTATTTAGTATATGCGCTCATGAACATTGGTTCAAAATCATAGTCTGTATAAATATATTACTTCAATGCAGAAAACTGTAATAGAATTCTCCATTTATTATAAATCCCTAATATTCTCATCATTACATTAAAAGGAGTTTTCACTCTTAAAGGCAGTTTCACAGTATTTCTAGGAACAACTTAACAACAATTAAGCAAGTTTTATTACACTAAAAGAAACGGTAACATTGAGCTTTTTAAATTTTAACATGTATAAAACAATATGATTATAAATGCTAACGATATATTGTATTTAATTTAGTTTTCCAAAAAGATTTAGCTTGTCTCTCAATGATAAATTTTATACTTTAATACATATCCCATTGGTACAGACAGTTTGAAAAATAGCCCAGAAATAATTAATAGATATACCCTAACCACTATAAACTTATATGATCGAGAGAGAAATGGGACTTTTGTGTCAAAGACCAGAGTGCTAATCATTCAGCTGCCAGGTCGGTAGCTTCATTTAATAATTCTAACTAAATCGGTATTGTATATTAAAAAATATCAACCACCAGAAATTACTTCTAAAGCTAACCTATATCATTAAAACAATTCTTAATTAATTTTTAAATCTATAATATTATAATAGAAACATTTTAATTTAACCTGAGTCGTTTCATATAAGATATATTTCAATCGCTGAACATTAAACATATACTTCTTGACAAAACTCAACTTGCAAGTATTTCGCAAATCTTTTACCTGACATTTAATTTCATCACAAAGGCCTGTATTTTCTCTCGTGGCTTAAGAATATAATTTGCATGACAATGAATTAAAATATCCCGCTAATGCCACATACCTAAAAAAATTTTGCATCATAATTTACGTTTTATTATTTATTTTATAAGTGATGAAATCATGATGAAAAAGAAAATGCTCAAATATAAAGTTAGCAACTTTGAATCATTATAAAATAGTTCAAAATTGCATCAGATATGGATATGAAATGATATCATTGCAACTAAATGTTGGCAACAATGCGAACATTAATGTGATAAAAGTACATAAGAACTAATAACACGAATATTTTTTTTAATGATGATACTTATCTTATGGCTTTCGGATCACAACATAGAATAGAGAACTTAAAGACTAGAACTTATTCATCATTGAGATACATAGATTTCAAAATTGTTAATTTTTGAGGCAATTTAATAAAACAAATAAAAAAAAACTCTAAACTTTATTTTTAATTCTATGGTTCTATTCGCTTGAGATCAAATGACATCATTGTTGTTGTTTCTAATCTTAGATGGTGTAGCAAAGCTAAACCGTCTTCATAAAACCAAAAATCATTAAAAAGTCTAAAAATAAAATAGGATTCTCTAAAACCTAGTTCACAATTAAATCCAGACAGTTAAAAATATGTCTGGGTGATGCTTGATCAGCCTTGCACCAGTGATACTCCAGAGAGAATTTCTGGCCCTATTGAAAAGAAAGGGACCTAATGTGGCCACTCAAAAAAACGTGAAAGAGCAGTGTGCTGTATCCTAGGGATACTGAGCTAGTCCAATACTAGGGATATCAACGAGGTTTTTTTCCAAAGTACCAAGTGTGGGCAAGCTGATCTCTCCAAATTGCGTTTAATTTCATCTTTTTATGAGTGGAGATTTCCGAAAACGTTAGAATAGCGTTGTCCTGCAAAGTAATGACATTAAAATAGCCCATGACTAATTAGATTGTAAAATCATCAATAACTAAATGTTTTTAACTTTTAATTAAGGACGTTAAAATATATAGCCCATGATTAATTAGATTGTAAATTCTTACCAATAACTAAACGTTTTTTAACTTTTAATTAATGACATTAAAATATATATAGCCCGTGATTAATTAGATTGTAAATACTCACCAATAACTAAACGTTTTTAACTTTTAATTAAAATTAATTTTGAAATAGGTTTAATTGAAAGAGTATAAAAACTAAAAAAACGTTTGATTAAAATTAATAAACAAAAGAGTCTACTTACTTTGAAATATTCTATTTATTTTGCTTATAAGCATTCAGAAAAAATTTTGAAATTTCAAAGTTTTCATTCATATCTTAAAGAACATTCACATTCTTGAGTAAAAGTATTTTGTGTCTAAAACATTAAAAAAAGTTAAAAATATTCTTAAAAAAATTTGCATAAATAAAATAATATGAAAAAATTTCCAATTAATATCGTAAAACAGAAATAAATTTTTGTAATTTTTAGCTCAATGTGACACGTTTAAACCTACTAGCAATATAAAATTATAATTGCGCAATTATTTTGTTTTGAATGACAAATTGGAAAACATCACACCTTGTTATATTTATGACCAAAAGTAAAATGAATCTTAACAAAAATAAAAAAAAACTACATGGAGAATCGGTTTTCAAAATAGTTTCGCCTGGTTTGTTATGCAAAGATTTCGGAATTGAGTAATTAGTCATTCCTCCAAAACAACAATTTGAAAGAGTTTACATTGTGTACTGGGTAGGTGAAATTCGCAGCCCCTCCCATCGGAAATTTGTACTCGGCCCACAGTTTACAAAGTTCAAAATCCCACAAACCACCATCTGTCTCCATTTTCACGGGCGTCAGTGGAGTGAAGCGAATCCAATGGCCCTAAGGTAAACTCTGAAACCAACTTTCCTCCTTCTTTTCTTTTTTACCTTTATTTTCTATCTTTCCACTCTCTCATTGGATTATTTTTCTTATATACCTTCGCTCACTTTCAGTAGAACACTCGGCAGAAAATTCGCGGTGAATTTCTTACGAAAGAACAATGTTTTTATTTTCAGTTTTTAGTTGGGTTTCTTCTGTCAGTTTTTCTCTATTTTGGACCGAAAATTTACTAACATAGTATACATTTTTTTACATAGTACATATATTTTTTTTTCCTTAGTATTAAAATTGGAGAATTAAATTTACTATGTGATTTATACTAGTGGTTGTTAAAATTGCTACACTAAGAAGAAATGAAGATATAAAAATATTATTTGCTGATTAGGTACATTATATTTAGAAGAATGAGGGCCGTAGTAGCCTAGTGATTAGGGCATCGGCCTTCCATCCAGAATGGCCGAGTTCGATTCCCGATGCCGCCAAAGTCCTACCGAGCATATGCGATATACGTGATCATTAAATACGTGGAATCGAAAGTCTTGTGATCGGTCATTGAGCAGTTACCATGGGTGCAATGGTCAGGAGAAAATCCCCCCCCCTTGAGATCAATGTCAAAATTGAGGGTGTGGATCCTCTGGTGGGTGCCATTTATCGGAGGATTTAAAAAGGAACAAAGGCGTACTTTCACGCTCGTGGTGCACTGACTAAACGAAAGACGATCCCTATTGGCTTAAATTCGCATAGCCAAGGCATAGCGGGCTTGACTTGTCCAAGTGTCATAAGCAACAACAACAGAAGATTGAGATATTAATATTTCAGAAAGTTTGTAGACGTAAGTAATGATAAATAATTATCCAGAACAATCAATTATGGTAGAAACAGCAATATTTATTCTCCTGGAATGGAGTACAGCAGAAGAGATTCGATAGCATATGCAGGTGTTGTATTTCATCTACATTTATACTTGCTACCCAAACACTACTCGACACCATACATGTATAGTGCATATAACTTCTGGTACATACAGCTATTAGCTTCAACATTTTACCACACTCACCAGTCACTACAGTGACAAGAGTGTTATTACTCGCAAGTCTCTTGGCATCCATTGAACTGACATTTTTAATTTGGTGAGACATAAGGAGAACATATTGGCTACATTGTGCCTCAAATAGATTTTATATCAAAACATATTTACTATCGAGGAAAATTGTGACAATATAGTTAACATGGGGTTGTACATTGCATTTCTAAAGTGTAGTGCTACGAAAATTTATAAGATCAGAAATACAATTTTTAATAGTAAGATTTGTATGCACTTTTATACGAAAACTTAACATTTCGAACAAGAGATAAATAAATGTATCCAATTATACATGGAATTACTCCATATGCTGAACTGAAAGTATGATTGCAATATATTTCAAGTATACTAGCAATGCATTGCAAGTATACTCCATCATAAATTCAGCTATTACAAAAAAAAACAGAGTTTTATTTTAAACTAACACATTAAGCAATTTCTTGATTAAAACTCATTTCTGATGGCATTGTTAAAGGTATTTTTGTCTCTTCAATGCTCTATCAAACATATCCAAAGCGATTGTTACTTGTTCCAACCATGTTGCTAAGCAAAGCGAACAAATCGTTCAAATAGTTGCATTGCAAATACCACATTTTTAATATTGTTTTATGAAGACTTAAGGCCTTGCAGTCAACTTATCAGTCTTCTTGTATGTTAGTGTTTGAAGGGTACTGATATACTTAATTTGATGTTAGGAAGGATAAATTTGGAGTTGGGGATATCATCTATTGTTGAAAAGCTTTGTCTTATAGCAGTGTCATTTATGAAAAGATGACATGCCAAGGTTATAACTGTTGTTAATGCTGCAATTAGTATGTGAGATTATATTTAAATATTATAAAATTCAAGCTGGGAAATATTGATCGAAATATATTTTCAAGTATAAAGTATTAATAGAACCCTAAAAGGTTAAATTAATATTGACTGTGAACAGTTATATGCTACATTATTATATAAGTTATACATCATGTATTTTTATTTTTTAGTGATTTATTTAAAAGAAAGTTTATAAAATATTATTGGGTTGGCAACTATGTTCCTGCCATATTTTTAATTGGTAAAATATTTATGACATTATATACTTTTGGCACGAAGTATTTAATATCCTGCAAATGAAAGATAATATATTGCTCTACCTTAATATATGTTTCGTTGTTACTGAAGATACATTTTCTTGATATTCACAGATCATTAACTTGGAATGTCAAGTTAAGAAGAAGAGTACTTTCAACACCTTCTTTTCCTTCCTTTAATCAAGGTTCTAAGACCGCAGAAGCTGCTCACAACAATTGTACTATGTTTAGAGTGGGTTCTACAACTGAAAGAAACGCCCATGATTGGTACGCAGAGTTCAAACAATTAAATTTTGATCACAAAGACGCACCTTATTTTGGTCGTCCAGTTGAGTTCGAAAAACTTATTGAACTTTGTGATAACGTTGTAAAACAACAAAAGAGAATACACTCTCGATTACTACTTGTATATTTTTATTGAAAAATAATGTTTTAACAAATACGATTTAATACGGGGGGGAACTTACCAGTATAAACTTTTTTGGTAAGTTCCCGCCAAACTGCCAACCCAGTATAAGCATTTTAATATTTAATAATAATTTATTTTTTAATTTAAAACATAAATTTCTATGAAAGACAAGTTTCGAATAGTAAGACATTGAAATTAAAGTGATTAATATAAGTGAGTACCATTGTTTCCAATCAGAAACCATTAATCAATTTAAGTGGTCACATAGTTATTTGGTACAGAGAAATATGGTCATTAAATATTTATCTAATACAACACTTCAAAAACTTTTAAATCTCCCGAATCTTTTTCTTAGCAGGAATATTTGCTTGGATAAAACACATGCCCGGAAATAATTCTATTTTCTAATGTAAGCAAAAGCTGCTTCATGACTGAAATTCAACATAGATAAGCTCAATCATGCAGAGGAGACTCTTGCGAACATTTTGATGTATTTATATACGAGATACCATGGTTAGAGTCATAACTTTCCTCATAGAACTAGATAATAATTCATTCCTCATCATAACTTAGATCAGACCAAATAGAAATTTGTTAATAAAATCACCACTTCATTACAAAAATAATTCAAAGAAACTTTTAACTTTAAGTTAGAACCGGAAAATTAATTGTTTAAATATTTCTTAAGTTAAAATTATTTCAAAACAATATTTATTTTCCAATATATTAGTGTATTTAATTTAATTTGGCTGAACATAGGTTGATAGCTGTTGTAATGAAATGTACAGAAAATCATTTCGCCGAGCTCGCCAGAAATTTTACATGTAAATCTCTCTCTCTTCACATAAAATCACAAATTAAAAGACTCTTAATGTTTCCCGTGCTGTTGAATTCCAGTCCTGTAGAGGGTCCCAAAGTGAGAGCGTACAAATGAGGCTTTGTTGCCGAATCACCTCGCAAAACTTCCTCAGAAGTTACAAAACCCCTTCGTTAGCATTCGTCATTTACTCAATCAAAGCCCGAGCCTTTTATTCGCAACAAGTCTCCCTCTATCCTTCATTCATAGTAAACATTGCGTGAAAGAGTGAGTGAAGCCCTGGTACGTAACTTTTGCCCACCACCAGAGTCTTGGCCCTTGCTGTTTGCGGGGGTGGGGGTGGGAAGTACTCAATTGTGTCGACACCGCCATCTAGTCGAGGACATGCTAATTAGAAGAAGGGGAAATGGTAGGGGAAAATTTTCGAATTCCCGTTCCCAGATTCAAAGGGTTAAAACTTCGTAATTAAAGACGTAGTTGAGACGGGTAAGGAAACAGAAGAGATATTTGAAGTGGAATGGAGGGAGCATTGAGACATCAAAGGGAAAAGCTGGTGTTCTAAGTCTCTTCCTGAAAAGTATCGTGATGAAAAGGAATTCAGATACAGGTGTGGTTTTAGAGATTTTTTTTTTTCTTATTTTATTTCCGCGTGGGTCTCATTCTCCGCGAATGAAGTTTTGATTGGTTGACATTGGGAGGGAGAGGAATTCAATGGTTGAGTGGGATGTGTAGAAGTTTGAATTACGATTTCCACCTTCTTTAGACTGTGGAGCTTGTAAAGAAAGGAATTACACTGAGGATGATTGGAAGAACTTTGTTTTCTGCACTTTCTCTTCTGTTGTATTTTAAGAAAGAAGGCAAATTTATCGCAGAGAGGGAATACATAAAGAATTTGATTTCAAGTATTTTCGATAAAAGAATTTGATATCCGTCACAGCAAGCAAATATCATCAGCATTATCAAGCATAAAATAAAAAAATATAGGAGAAGCAAATATGAAATAATTATTTATTTCACATATTTTAAGTTTTTTTTTTTTTTTTTTTTTTTTTTTTTTTATAAAAGTAACTCTTTACTGGACACTTCAACTGCTGCGCAATATAATTGAAAAGTACTCAATTTCTTTGTAATTGATATTTTGAATTTTCAATAATTAAGTATTTTAACAATTGTAACACTACGATATGATATTGTAATAAATGAAAACCTTTTTAGACATTTTATTATATATTTATATCTGTGTATGATAAAACAAATTACCATTCATACTTTAATAAATGAAAGTGGACTAAAAGAGGAAAAATGTTTGCTTTTTTATAAATTCTCTTGAAAAGCAGCCTGTGATTCTCTACTTCTTAATTACTTCATGTCCTGAAATAGTCTTTATAAGGTATTGATAAAAATAACCTTAATGTTATGTATTTCCCCCACAATTTTAATTAATATAATTTCGTGAAAAATATTTTTTGGGAGGAGATAGAAAATTAATATTAATAATTAAGAACCACATCCAATATTAAAAATGATTATTTTAAATTATTATATTCTCGAAGGCCTAATAGTCGGACCACGTTCTTCAGAATAGATGATTCCAAGTTCGATCTTATTCATACTTGAACGGTTGAAGAAGTGTTGTGATTCCGCTTTCTGTATTCACTTTTGTTGTGGGGAGAACTTATGGACTGCCACTTTTGAAGTGGATTTACTCACTATCAATGAAAATGTCCTCCCAATGAACATGAAAAGGATCATATACCTTACAACATCCGACTGTCTGTTACTGAATGTCAAATATTATTATAAGAACTTTCCGTGGTTCCGTGAGGGAAAAAAGAAGTGGATGTTAAAATACTTCACAACAATCTTTAGCTGTTAAATATTAGGTTGGGGAATCAGTTCGTAGCATTTTTACCAAAGACTTCTATTTAAACAAAAAACAACAATCATATCTATAAGTTAATCAATTATATATTCGTCATTGCTGTTTACAAACTCTTCCTACCTTTCGACCCATTTGTTGATGCCGTTCCAAAAAAATCTTCTGGTCTGGTGTCAAAGACGTTGTTGAGCCAGTTTTTAAGGACCTCTTTGTTATCGAAGGTAACGCCTTTCATATGGTTTGACAAGGAGCGGAAAAGATGGTAATCGGTCTGTGCAAAGTCCGGAGAATACAACGGGTGCTGTGAGAACTCTTGTTCGGGCCTTAGAGTGCGGCTTTGACGACTTGTGCAAAATGGGGGCAAGGTTGTCTTGAAGGAGTATGGTTTGACCATGTCGATCAGGTCTGGGCAATGAAGAGCTCCTTTGACTATGGCATTCTTTTCAAGCATTTCCCAGTGCACCAAGAAGTCCTTAAATATTAACGCAACAACTTCTTTGACACCAGACCAGGCGATATTAGGTGGAACGGCATCAACAATTTGGTCAAGAGGTGGGAAGAGGTTGTAAACAGCAACGGCGAAAATATAATTGATTATTGATATAATTATTGTTTTTATTTAAATAAAAGTCTTTGGTAAAAAAGCTACGAGCTTATTCCCAAAACCTAAATTTTACTAAATGGTATCAAAATACCCCGATAAAAGTTAAACGTGTATTAGAACTGAGATTGCATTCTTTGTAAAATAAGCCCTCAGGTTGGATCCCAGTAACTGTATGACAACTACAAATTTCTGTATGCACATCTGCCGGTTTAAATGTTTTTGAATTTTCTTCCGTTAATACTGACAAGTATTTATGAAGGTTTCTCTTAAAAGACTATAACACCCGTGGTTGTTAAAAATGCACAACTTTTACCTTTAAAACTTCAGATTATAATATAATATAATATAAGAAGTGAAAAAAAAAATTAACAAATGAACACGCGCATTAATTGTATTATTGTAAATGCATTTAACACATGATGCTATTTCTCCTAATACTTATTCTAAAAATGAAGTAAGATCATATGCAATTTTTCGAGCTCATACAGCTCTTGACATTTTTTTAAAAATTTAATTAAATTGATATCCCGTTGTATATTTACGTGTTATTCGTGAAAGTTCCTTTAACAACTATTGTATATTGTCTTCAAGAAAATTTTTTAGGTTTTAATCATCTTTTATAAGAGATGAAATATGAAAAGGTTCTTAACATCATTCTCTGAGAGAAATTTTTTGATATCAAACTGTTCAACAAACTCCAACACAAGACCTCTTTCACACTAAGACGACTTTTATCGTATGATAAAAAGTCGTCCGATATTCATTGTGAGAAATTATTAAAAAAAACTTCGCATTAGACTGGTCCCCGATAAAATATCGTTCCTCAGTTAGAAGGAGAACAGTCTATAGTGGGGTTTTTTTAAATAACCTCTCACGATAAAATATCGGACGACTTTTTATTGTAAAATAAAAGTCACGTCTAGTGTGAAAGAGGCCCAAATATAGCGCAGGATAGATTCATCTTTTACCTGTTTCATAGTTAGTAATCAGAATTGATTAGATGACTTTCAGTCGAAAATAAATTTTTGTACTTTTCTCTCTCTCTTTTCAAGGAAAGAAAGAGAAAAAACTAATATTTCATACTAATTCAGCTCTAAAGATATATTTCTAAACTTCATTTATCTAATATGTTTTATAATTCACATATAGGAAAATTAAATAACTTCTTTAAAATATTTAAACACATTTTATGTTTAAAATCATCATTATACAGAGCAAAAAAAGGAAATTAACACATAATGATAGATCTTAACAATTACAATTTTATTGGTTATGTCAGAATTTGTTAACTTATTATTTTCAAATAGACAGTCTTTCCCTTATGAATAATTTCTATTGTTATGCATTTTTCCCCTTTACTTTCATTTATTTATTAAAGTACATTTTGAATTTGCTTCTAAAATATTTCTTTTCCTAGGATTCCATATTATTCATTCCTCCGCGAATAATTTCCGCGAAAAGGCTAATTAATAATATCAAAAATAAATACACAAGGAAGTACATTTTTCTGCAAAAATTCTCTGAATTATTCCAAATCAAATGCAAGCGAAAAGAATAACACATCGCATGTCGAATATGGCAAAAGAATTATTTATGAAAGGGAAAGAAACATATTCCTCTCTATCTTCGATCAAGCAGCAGGAGAACTACTCATCTCGACAAGCAACTGTCGTCTGCTGTATCTGCGGCGGACCGAGATGTCAATACTTCCAGAATAAATGGTTCCCTTCATCATTGTTATTAACAGCCGGGATGCCTAATGATTCCGCTATAGATCTTTTTCTACCGTATTTTCTACCTTTAATCATTAATTATAAAAGTCAGAAGCCTTGGAAAAAAGAGTGCAGAACATTATTTGCTACTTCATCTTGTTTCCGGTAACGCGGCAATATATGGAGATATATATATAGAAAGGTATTAAGAAAAATGTACGATACACAGTTGACGTATCGGAATTTAATTTTTCTCAGATAGAATTCTCTTTTTCTGCCATACTTTTGGATTTTGATGTTTCAGATATAATTCTTTCCTTTTATTTTTTTTATGCATAATATACAATAATAAAAATAAATGCATGGAAAATGAACTTCAAAAGCAATCAACAAGTAAAATATATTCATTAAGTTCAGACAAAATGGAAAACTACTATTATGCAACATTAAAATTAAATAATATTTATGCATTAAAATTGCTTCAAATAATTTAAATAAGAAAAAAATTAAAAGAGAGAAACGAAAAATACTCTGAAAGATAATTAGTGGCAATAAGTGTTATTCTTTTCTATAATTTCAATCAATATAAATAAATTTGTGTATATAAACAAGTTTAATTCAGTTTACGTTCATTAAGATTGCTTGATAAATCTGTGTTCATTGTAGGATAACATTTTCTTCATAAATGAGAATGATGTAACAGAAAAATTTACTTAAAACAATAAAAGTGAATTCACAGTTTCCTCAAAATCCTCTATTTAGAATTGATCTTACTAATTGTTTTATAATACCTATAAAAATTTCGTGAACGTTCAGAAAAATTGAGTAAATATTGTAAAAGTATATTCAAAGTAAAATAATTTAGAATTATATATATATATATATATATATATATATGTATTATATATATATATATATATATATGTATGTATGTGTGTGTGTGTGCGTGTGTGTGTATGTATGTGTGTGTGTGTGGGGTGTGTGTGTGTGTGTGTGCGTGTGTGTGTATGTATGTGTGTGTGTGTGTGTGTGCGTGTGTGTGTGTGTGTGTGTGCGTGTGTGTGTGTGCGTGTGTGTGTGTGTGTGTGTGTGTGCGTGTGTGTGTGTGCGTGATGTGTGTGCGTGCGTGTGTGTGCGTGTGTGTGTGCGTGTGCGTGTGTGTGTGCGTGTGCGTGTGTGTGTGCGTGTGCGTGTGTGTGTGCGTGTGTGTATATGTATATTAAACACAAGTAAGCAGTTCAAATAGGAATATTTTCTGTTGTAAGAATATAACATTATTTTGGTATTTAATTTTTCTTGAGACTAATATATTTTTATTATTTCATTTATGCGAAACCTGGGTTTCATTTATAAATATTATTTTATACTAGATAGAGCTAGTATAATAATTAATCAGTGTCACTAGTATTTCAATTAACAGCATTTAAATCTGATAAGAATTCTAATCACAAAAGAATACCATAAATGATAATCGATACAGTGATTCATTCAATTGTTATCAAAAATTATCTGAACGTAATTCTGCATTATTTTCCCACTATAATGTCACCAACTATTCAGCTTGGAGCACTTGATACATTATATAATCTTTAAATTTGTGTATAAACATTGCATATAATGTGTACAAACATTGCATATAATGTGTACAAACATTGCATATAATGTGTACAAACATTGCACCAATATCTGAACATTGTTTTACTACAATATATATGGTTTCCTGCTAATGAACTTTTCCAGGCATCATTACCAACAATGTATACAGGAAAAGAAACCTTTGCATATGTACTTTTGGTTATAAAATAGTTTTTGATTCATCATAAAAATATTTTAAACTTTTCCTTGAATATTGATTACAAATGTAAGCGTACCGCTACATAGTACTGCTGTCAGCATTAGAAATTATTCAGTAGATAGATTATTCTGAGCATTTTGTATATATAGGCTAATGAGATTAAATAACAAAAAACATCTACATTTGAAGCATAAATATAATAAATTGCTTATTTAGAAAAGAAATTTTAAATTATATAAGTATGACTAACTTTTATAGAATTAATTTTTTTTTCATATTTTAATGTGTCAAGAGGAAAATAAATTTTAATCATATATCAAAAAGAAAAGAAATTTCAGTATAAATGAATAAGAAAGTACTTGCAGAAAATATGTATTTAGTGTATTTTAGTGAAATAGTATTTATATTAGTGCTAAAATATTGTATTAATATACATTATTATAAGTATTACTATTATTGTAGCTCAGTTAAAAATAGTAATATTTATTGGTTTACGACATATTTAAAATTATCGATATAATTGGACTTTCACAAAATTTCTTTTATATATTATTCATTATGTATTCATTGTAAATAGTTGAAAAAATTGATTATTAAATTTACTTTTTTGAATTTAATTTATTTCAAATATATGCACATATACTTATAAATATTTTTTAAACTTTCCTAAAATTTAAATTGCTTTATAGAATAGAACTTTAATGAAATTGAATTCAAATATAGGCATGCATTTTTAAACACCATTGCCTTAAATCATCTTTAAAGACTGTTTACAAATATAAATCATTAAAAATGACTTCTTTGCCACATTTTTATTTATTATTCGAAGAAAGTATGTAAAATTGCATGCCAACAAACAAAAGTTTAAAGAAAATTATTAATTCTTTTGACTTTGACATTTTTGTTATGAGCAGCAGAAGTAATTGTGGAAAGTTTGAATATATTCTTTCCATTGACGAAAATACTTAACACTAGTAATTATCGAGACCGTTAAAAATGGAGAAGGCTGCTGAAATTGGTTCATTGAACGTATAGGGTTAACAGCGTAATGGTCTTTAATGGAGTGGAATTTTTCTTTAAGGGCACTAATGCTCCCCAAATGGGTGATAAATAAAACTCAGTGGTAACCCAAGTAAATCTTGCAGAAACAATTTAAGTAAGAGCAGACATTTAGCATTCGATCAAAGTCTCTGAGGGAATAATGCTCCATTACTAAGCGTCGATGTGAAAAAACGCAAACGATATTTATGGTTAAATTGGTAAAAGGAACTACAAACAATTAATCTTCCACATAATATTATGATGCAGTAATTAGTTTTTCGTGTGAATTATTTGTTTATTCCACCGAAAATCATTATATATATATATATATATATATATATGTAATATATAATATATGTATATATATATTATTTTTATATATAGTAATTATTTTAATATAGGGCTGAGATGAAATTATAGTATCTGTGGCTCAAATTTCAATATCTTCAATATCATTTAAGAATGTTTATCGCTAATATGCTTTGTAAGAAGAAAAATTACAAATTAAATGCAAAATTTCATGTTTTCGTAAAAAAAAAAGAATAATAAAATAAGTAAATAGATAAAATCAATGAACCGGTAATATAGTATTTGCTTAAAAAAATTTAATGAAAAAAACAAAAGGAACAGAATCTAAATTATGAGAAAAACTTTTAAATGTACTAAAAACTTGTAATTTATTCAACTTTATTTAAAATTATTAATCCACTTTTCAAAATATATTCAATGTTGAAGTAATATTTTCAAATGAGTTTGAAGGTATGCATTATTGAATTTGGAAATAAGAAAAGAACCAAACATTCAGCCGTGAGAAAAGTTATAACAACTTACAAAATTTCTTTTTTCCTAACATCTAGCCACTAGGGATATTTCATCTTTCGACACAACTTAGGGAAAAATAGATGGCACCTTATGTAGCACATTACATAGAGTACCTAGTGGGTCTACACCCACTAGGTACTCTATAGTTATCTCTATGTCTATAGTTATCTCCGAAAATAGATTAGTCTTTATAACAAGGACCTTACAAGAGATCCCATTTCTGTTAGACAGAATACTAAGTAGATCTGGATTTTTAATTCTTTGATGGGGAAATTCATATGTAAAATTTAGTTATTAGGAAGCTATATTAACAGACATTTAATATAGCTTCCTAATAATTAGAACTTCCTAAAACGTCGTGCAAGCATTGGGGGTTAGGATTACTCCATACATTTTGTTTTGCGCTCATTAATATCAAGTCCAATATTTTCTGCTGTCTTTATAATCTGAATTCAAAAGAAAACTAGCATATATGTTTATTTCAATCAAAAATAAAAATATTTATTATCAGCATAATTATGCAATCGAATATTTTCAGTAGTAATACCGATTAAATCTAAATAACAGAATTTTAAATTTATAGGTTAAGAGATAAAACGACTTATAAATCTTTAAAAAAATTATCCTTTCCTGAACACTTTCATATTTTTAAATTTTTTTTATTATGTAATATGTACATTTAAAAATATTTCATTAAAAATTTGGGTATATAGATTTTGTGTTTCATTTTTGATTCCAAAATTACCAATTTTTCAATTATAATAAAAAAATTCGTTGCTAAAGATGTGACAATTTAGTAAATATCGTCATTTTATAGCTAGCAACAAACACATCGCGAAATTCTCTATGAGATAAGAATTTTTCTCTCCAAAACCACTAAAATCTTCCAAAAGGAGGAATTGGAAGAAAGAAGAGAGAGTTGAAATTGAAGCCTCTCAATCTCTTTGAAATGAATCGCCACTGTCACACGGCTACGCGAAGCACTAAACCTTTAACGATATTCTATTCCAATTGGCTGAAAACTTCCCAGACGATAAAAGGAGATAAACTCGCACCTATAAGAAGGCGCCTCTTTCCTTCCCGCAGACATTGTACGTTTCAGGATGGAGGGTAAAAAATGGAACAAAATAAATCTTTTTTAGTCGAAGACATCTCTATAGTTATATCTTTCCGATGTTTTGGCGAAGAATGAAGCCAGTAAAAAAAAATGATCTGAGCGAAATAGAATAAAAGCGGGTTATAGATTGGTTTCGGACGATGAGTGTTATCGAATAAGTTATAGTTTCCGGAAAATGCTCCCCTATATCTCCTTCGACAAGAAGAATTTTACGGTTAAAAGATGAACAAAAAAAGTAACTTTTGAAAAAAAGAAAATATTACATTAAAGTTTGTGGTCCACTTTTATTATTCTCCGTCCATTTCTCATATTCTTCGCTTGAGTATTTTTAAACAAATTGATGTTCTTTAAAATGCATTGTAATTTTATCATATATCAGTAATTCTATAAGAAAAATAATTCTATTTAGTTATTAAGTATATTATAGAATTTTATCTAAATTTCTGAGTCCTAAAGATTCTATATATTGTTGTAATAAACTTGAATAAAATTACTATTATGAAAAAGCCAAAATTGATCAATTGATAAAATTACGAAAGTAGCTTTAAGAAAGAAAAAAAAAATACTCGAGCTATTTTAAGCATAAGAAAAAAATACCAAAAATTTACTTTGATTTTTTTGTTAATTTGATATTAAAGTCACTCTTATCAATTGATTGAACTGTCCTAAAGATTTTACAAATCACTATAATAAATTTTACTGATGTATTGTGTTCATTGTGTTAAATTGAGAGACACAAATAGCTGCTGTTTCCAGATGGAAGGATTTTTAATGGTTTACTGAAACTTTTCCAGAATAGAATGATGAATATTCTTTGAGTTTGCTCCACGAATATGACTAAAAAATAGAGGAGGATCTATTCTTGGTGGAAGGATAATTTACAGCACTATGGATATACACTCCATTCTTCGATGAATATTTGAAGAAAATATCAATTATTAAAGTATTGTACTCACAACTTATTAAATATATAACCATTATAAAAAGAAGCCAAATTACCATCATATAATAATTCGCATTCATTGAGTTATTTCAAATATTTATATCAATAGAAAAGTCAGAACAATCAATGTATGTGTTCTAATTCTTACACTATATCAAAATTAATCCCTAGAATGGTGTTTTCAGAAAGACAGAATAATATCGAAACAAAAACTCATGATCTACAAAAATATCTACAGATTTCCTTGAACCATTTTTTTTATCATTCACACACTTGCTATTGCAAACTTTTACCAGAATTTCAAGAGAAAACTCATTAAAAAACTTCAAATTGAAATATTGCAAATGCTTGGAGACATGTTAAGTCAAAAATATCTCTATTATGTTTGGATAAACGTTTAGTCATGTTTGAAAAATATATTATTATAAAAGAAAATGAATAATCAAATTGTGGTTCATGACAGAACGGAAAGAAGCTGAAATTCTCTGAAAACATTACAAACAAGCAACAGAATGTGTCATTTTAGCTTGAAAAATGGCTGCCAGTCAATTTTTTCGATAAAAATGTAAGCATTTGATGACTTAGATGAAATTTCTGTATCCCCTGGAAACAAATCTAAATATATATTGTGAGTAAGAAAAGAAGAGGGCTGCTTTAAAATGTAATTGAAAAAAAAATGCCTCTACATTCTAGATTGCAAAAATAAATTTACTGATATATTAGAAAAATACTAAGACATATTTTTTTGTCATTTAGTAACGTATTCAATAATCTCAGTTGAAGCTTATGGAACTGTATTTACATACTTATTTAGATTGTAAAAAAGTTTATCTCTTAATATGGACTAAATTTGTCTTGTCTAAACATAACTCACTAAATCAGTACTCACTTACATATTAATTTAAAGAATGCAACATATTTCGTGAAAAACATGCTACGAAAGAAAACTGTGTCATTTATTAAATGAACTTATGTCATGCAATTGAAAATGAATGCCAAAATATCCGAGAATTACTACGAATTTCGATGCTTTCAATAAATTAAAAAAAAACTTTTTTGATCTCCTTATGTATTTTTTCACAATAACGTATTTTTTGTTTCGAAAAATTTTTTGTTCTTAATATCTGACCAGCTCGGTAGCATTAAGATCATAATAGGCAGCTCTAATGTAGGTATTAACTTTGCCACGAAATTACAGTTTCAATTGTCACTTTTTTTACTTTGAAGAAACACAATTTCAGCAATATAATTTTTGAATTTGAAATAGGCATCAAATTTAAAAAAAAATTATATCTCTGAAATTATTGAAAATCTTATTACCTTACTTCACTAATTAATGAAAGAGATTAAGTAAAAAATTGTGTGTGTGTGTACACATTCTTTTCAATTCCTTTATTTTCACTTTACAGTCACTTTCTATACACTTGCATGTTAATTAAACTGAGATTTTATAAACTTAGTCTTACAAGCAATTTTAAGACACAACAAGGTCAACTGCTATCCTGAAAGCGAAATGAGGAAGTAATGCATATATATATATATATATATATATATATACGAGGCTTACTCTGAAATTTTTGAGATACGCGCAGATGAGAATTTACAAAATAAAAATAACGGTTTAATTTTAAAATACAATGTATTTTAACACAGAAAACGATTTTTTATTGACTTACTTCAACTTGTTGAGCGTGGAATAAATTTTATTCAGAAGAGAAAATGGAGTTGACGCGAAAACATTTTCGCGGTATGATTTTCTACGATTTTAAAGCAGGATTAAATCAAGAAGAATGCGTTCAACGGTTGCAATTAGCATTTGGTGATGAATCTCTAGCTCGTGCTACTGTATTCAGATGGTTTAGAGAATTTAGAAGAGGTCGCAATTTACTTCAGGATTAAGAACACACAGGAAGGCCACCGTCGGCAGTAATCCCGGAATAATGTGTCTGCCATGCAAAAAATGTTTACGGATGATAATCGCTGTACGTATCAAATGATACAGAAGGAACTTAACATTGGATCCTCAGCCATACACAAAATCATTCATGAAGAATTACATATTAAAAAAGTAGTTTGCCGTTGGGTTCCTCATAATTTAACTGAGCACCAAGAAAAGGAGCGTGTTAGAATCAGTAAAGAAACTCTTAAACTGCCAAATGATGGTGGCCACCGCATCATTTCTAAAATTGTAACAGGGGATGAAACGTACATACCGTTTTATGACGCTCCAACACGTCAAGAAAGCAAAGTATGGGTCTTTGAAGATGATCCCACGGCGACAATGATGAAAAAACAACGCGCAAGAAAAAAGTGATGTATGCCATTTTCTTCAGAAATACGGGATTGGTCAAAGCCATCAAGTGGGAAGGACAAAAGACAGTAACAGCAAACTGGTATACCACTAAATGTCTTCCAGAAATTCTACAAGAACTGAATGTTAGGGGACTAATGCTTCACAATGACAATGCATCTTTTACATGCAGCCGGATTAACAGTTGAGTTTCTTAAACAAAAATAAATTAAAGTGATCGAACATCCGCCATATTCACTTGATCTAGCTATGATCGACTTTTGGCTATTCTTTAATCTAAAAAAGAACTTACGTAGACGTCGTTTTCATTCAGAAAAAGAGATTGATGAGGCTATAAATGCATTTTTTTCATCTATTCCAAGAAATGAATGGCTTGAGGCATTTAATCTGTGGGAAATTCGTCTACAAAAGTGCATTCATGCTGGAGGAGACTACTTTGAACACACCTAAAATTTTGTAAGTATAACTTTAAAAACCTAGTTGTATCTCAAAAATTGCATTGTGACCCTCGTGTATATATATATATATATATATATAATTTTTCCTTCAAAACCCTCAATAGTATATGGAATGTAACTCCCGAATTGAGAATTTAAAAATTATTAACTAAAACTTCAGACAGCTGACCATGCAATTAAGTAACTTGGCAACACCACATTAAATAAAAAATTTCTTTCAGATCATTTTATATTATTTTAAAGTGAATAAAATGCAAATGATCGATATTAAGCACTGCAACAATACAAAAAGTTATATATACAACCTTATAATTGTTGCAAAACAAAAACAAAAAAAAATTGGAATTTGAATCTAGCGCTTTTAAGAAAAATAAATTATACATGAAAAAATTAGCTTAAACAAACTTTGTTTTGTAATACGAAATAACCTGACTTTATAACTTTTCTATAAATAAAATTTAAAAAAATTGTGTTTGTTATGAATCTGCTAAATTAAAATGTAGATAATAATTTTTAAATACAAACCATTTACTGACGGTAACATTATAAATGAGTTTGTTTATTGTATTATAATGACTGCGATGTGAATCCTTTAATCGAGGTTGACAGCTTTATTTTTGATGAAGGGTCACGATGGATACAACAGACGTAAAATCGTGCAATCGTTAATCACAATATAATTTGTTTTATTATTTAAATTGCTTAATTCCTGTTTTTTATTTGATATAATAAGTGTAACTCTTTTATTTGTAAATAAAATAATATTCTGACAGTAATATAAAACAATGCTCTACCTATTCACTTTGTTAAAAAATCATTTGCTTACAGTTTACTGCTTATTTATGCATCTTGAATACATGTGCACGTTGTAATAATATATTTCAGTAATGAAGTTTTGTCCCTTTATAATTAAGAAATGCATTATAAAGTTTTGCCTCAACAAATAAAAATTATGAAACTCATAAAGTTATATGAACAACATTAAAATAAAATGATAAAGTATGAAGAGAGAAAATATAATATACATATACTAATCATATAGTCCATAAAAATATGAAGCGTGTTTCGTATTAACAAATTTTTTCAATGTTGTAATCGTAATTGCTGGCATTTTAAATCCTATTATTAAAGATATCAGCTACAAGTTGTTGTAAATTTGTTTTCTAAAAGTTGAATCAAAGTCTAAAAATGAGTGTTTTGAGAACATTAATGAATCAAGAAATATTTTTCTACTTTACATTTTACGAACTTTTAATGGGGTGTAATTAATATAACTAAAATGTGTCTTCCATTTAACAGTGTACATTAAAAAAAAACTTAATTTAAATGATAAAAACCCATAAATTACCCTCAACGTAATGAAAAGCTTAGACCTCTAACAAAAGCAAGTTCTACCTTTCCCCCAAACAACGTAACAGTTTTCACTTTTCTGAACAGACAGCTAAAAACAATTGCAAGCTTTGTAAGGAGATACCCTGCGGTTAAGAGACACGTCTGCAACTTCTGCAAGACACAAAGCTAAGCAAATAAACTAAAAAGAATAAAAAAAAAAAGAAAATACAACAAAAAATAGAAAAGAAAGAAAACCTCAATCAAGGAAGTTCCGAAATTCATAACCATATGACAAACTCAATTAACAGTCTTTTCCAGCAGCGCCACCTCGAGGCTAGAAAGTTTGCTTAACTTTCTTAGACTTCACGCTGTGCATCATGGGAGGCAGCCTTAACGAAACAACAATGGCGGAGTGTTTCTGCTAAGCCTAAAAAAGATTGACGTTTTTGATGGGCAGAAGGAATGTTTTTAAGTAAACAATTTGTAACTTCGCTTCCATTCTTGACTTTTCTTGACTGAGAGGTTGACCTCCAATTTGCTTTAGTGGCGTTAAAAGAAGATTAGCTAAATAAAATGGGATACAAAAACGTGTTACTTTTACAAACGAATGCCATCTTTCAAAATGTGATCTCTGCCAGTTAGTTCACCAAGAAGTAATGAACAACTTAAATATGTAAATTTTTTAAGCCCTTTAAAACTTTCTTTTATCATAATTCAGACAGCAGTAAAAACTCTTGATAGAAACGATATTTACAAATGGATTTTAATTATTAACATTTAAATCAACAAGATTTGCATATTGATATTGATGGATATCTATCCTTCCTTAATTCGGAATGCAACTATAAAAATATATTTGAAAAATATTCAAATGCAAATGAAAACTATATTATAGATCAAAATTAATGCCTTTCTTGGTAATTGGTTAAACTCACATGCATATATTAAAAACACCACATGCATATATTAAATTCATATTAAAAGGGAATATTACTAATAATAAAATTTTCCTTTATTTAATTTAAAATAAAAGACTAAAATAATTACAAAATTATTAATTAATCTATGCAACAATCTGCTGAAATAAAAATGTTTCTAGAAAGTTACTACAACTTTCTTAACAGAAAATCTTGTGATATGAATTTCAAACTAATATTTTAAAAACTTATAAAATATTAACACATTTTAATTATTTATGAAATGTTGATAAATTTTTCACGAATTAAGAAAAATTACACAAATTTTGATAATTGAAAACTATAATACAGTTCGTCTAATTTTATTTATTCATTGATAATAACTTCCAAAATCTTAATTCAAATTATTGAAAATTATGTTCTGAAATCTTTTAAGTAAAAGGCCAAAATTAACTGTAACAAGAGAAATAAAAGTTCATAAAAAATAGAAATAAAAACTTTATGAAAATGAAATTCTTTAAATTTTATAATATTTGACGTACATGTACTGAGTCAGATATTATATCAATTTAGAATAAATTTAGTAAGGGGTAGATACACAAAACATTTAATTATTAATTAACATCAAACTTAATATAATTTTTAAAAAATCGTGAAAAATAAAATCAAAAACAGTTAAAACCTAGCATAAAAGAAAATATTAGTTTTGTCTTTTAGATAATTAGGCAAAATTTTATTTCCCCAAGAAAATGAATTGTTAACTGATGCTAAATTTTTATGAAGTTAAAAGAGATTTAAGAAATTCATAACAAATATTCGATGCGAAAGAGTAAAACTAATTAAAGAAATATGAATATACAAAAAACCCTTTTAAGTCCAATCCACTATTTAAATATTACCAAAAATTAAGAAATAAAATTTCCAGACGAATAATTCATTTTTTACCTCTTAATTTTATTTTGCATTTTATTAATGTGCTTTTAAGTTTATATATTGTAGCGAATTCATTTATTTAAATGAATTCAAAACTTTTTATATTTTTCGTCGACAAAAGCTGTTTTTCTTGGTTAGAGTTATCGTAAACAAAAATAAAATTTAAAAAAAAAAAAAAAAAAAAAAAAATTGTATTGAACAAAGCAAAACATATAAAATCATGTCTTAGAATTCCTAATTAATTTATATTTTAATTTTTTTTAATCGACAATAAAGAAAGCTTACATTCATTTCTTTCCTCTTTTTTTTTAGTAATTTTAAACTAAGGAATTATAGATAAAAATTTTAATTTAGATCTGATCAAATAATTTATTTTCAGTTAAATTTTTTCTTATATGATACAAACTGTGTTTTTCAAAGAGGATTACTAAATCCATTTAAATTTTAAAAAGTTATCAAAATATAAAAAAGATCAACAAATTTTCTCATTTCAACTGTAAAAAATAACATTCAGAAAATGCTTACATAAATATGCCTCCTGATTTTTAATTATATATATTGTGTAGGAGAATATAAAACCTGAAATAGTTATTTTATCTCAAAATATATATATATAGCGATTTAAATGATAAAACTTTTAGTATAAACTAAGTAATTGAATACAAGGATAAAAATAAAAAAATATTTTTTTAATAAAGTTATCAAGTTAATTCTTTTTTTTTACGAATCTATCCTTGGTTCTTTCAATGTAAACGACGCACTTGTAAACATAAGAGACAAAAATATGAAAATCATTATCTTATTATATTAAATGACATATTTTTCGAAAAAGTTTAATAATTTTCAGTTTCTTATGAAAAATGATTTTTGAATTGTAAAAAATGAGTCATTGCGATGAAATAAATTTATTTTATCTGAAAATATAAAGCAGTTATAAAATAGAAATTTTCGTTAAAATCCTGGATTCTTCAAAATTCGGAGATAATTTTTAAATTATGGATGGCAATGCCTCTTAGTCAAAGTAGAAAATAATTTTTTTCAAGATATTTTTTCATGTGCATGAATGGGATTACTCATTTAAATTGTGCACCTTACGATGGTATAACAATACTATTTCAATAGCATCAAAGCTACTGCCCACCTGATGAAAAGCTAATCAAACAAAATATCGCCAACATATCGACTCAAAATATGAAACATTGTACAAATACACTTCAAACAATGCCTTTGCTCAAAACCAGGGCGATTTAATTTGCTTACAACTTCCGAAATCCAGAAAGGGAAATGTTAAAAGTTCCCAAACTCTGGCCCTAAGCACCGTCGGAGATGGACCGATGGAGTTTACAAGCCAAGAACTCAATCCTTTCTGCTGTCTTTATAGCATCGAAATCCCAAGATACACTAAGTATCTACAGCTTCTGGGTTCTTGTTCCGGGGGATGGTGGCGGAGGGTGGTGCAAGGAGGACGGATCAGGAAGAGAGAAATCAATGGAATGCGATGTACTATTCCTTTGAGGGGCAAGCTCCTCAGAGAGTGAATACGAGGTGGATATTTCTCCTTTGAAGATGCATAAAAGCTGGTCTTGGGAAAGAAGTTCCATTAAAATCGCATACTTCCTCGAGTAATGGTGCGACAACAGAGCCGCTTTAATGTTGCACTTGGACCGATGGCGAAATGGCTGCTTGTGACTTTCGAACTTCGAACGTCAATTTGGAATGAGTTGTGTGTTTGAGAGCTTCGAGTAACCTTAAGAGTGCTTCTGCGTCCCTGGCTGCTTCACTTACTAATTGCTGTCTGTGATGGGAAATAATTTATGATATAACACTATTGTCATGTTGCGTTGTTAAAGGTTGATTATTTCGCGTAACATTTACGTCACGTTACGTGATGACAATTGTTTCTAGAAATAAGAAACGGTTTTTGACATAAATTTTTTATCACGTCATATCGCTTAATGTCGTCTTCTTCTCGTATGTTTTAAATGCTGCCAGAAATAAATAGTTAGTTTTTGGAATAACATTTCATATAGGTTGTAGGAATTTATGTCAATTAGTTTTATTTTTATTTTTGAATGATGAAAAATATTTTGTATGAATCTTATATAATGGTTCACATTATTATCCTTAAAATTGTAAGTAAAAATTTCATGGCAATCTGCCGATAACGATAACTTCATTCTATAAAAAAATTATTACATATTTTGCATAATATACTAAAATTATGCCAAAATCTTATTTTACCAGTTCAGTGAATATTATAAGCCTTGTGGACTATTGTTTTGAAGCTTTAAAAAATATTTGACTCCCTTTTATTATTACTGTACAGTTTTATTTAGAAAATCAATCAGCGAGAAGTAATGATAAACAGGGAATTCATTCAACAACGAAAATATTCTAAAAATTACAAAAAAATGTTCATGAATTTCCGATTTATTTATCAATTTATCTATCTGTATTTACGTTTACACACATGTACATATACATACATATGTATGCACACACACACACATATATATATATATACACACTTCTTTAGATAGATATATGTCTGAATAACACAGCCGAGAATATCTGAAAAATTGACATGCAATAATATAAGCACAACAATGTTCTTTTTTTTTTTTTTTTTTTTTTTTTAAAGAAAGAAAAAAAAAACTATGCGTACAACATTAAATTAGCAGCAAACAAAAATTGTAAAATATAAATTAAGCCTTTATATTGAAAATACCAACTAAGCCTTCATAAGAATACATTTGAAAAAAAAAAAAAAAGTTGCAGACATGCGTATAGACAAAACATTGAATTCAATTAACATACCCAATTGTCATTCCAACCTTTGTTTAAGTTTCTGTTTTATTATTTTTAATGATATGTGGCTCCTAAATAATTTCATTTTACAACAAGAAATCGGCATAATGCATTGCAAAACTTACTGGCAAAAAATTGGGCGTCTAACGAAAGTATAAATAAGTTATCGAATCCCGTGAAATATTTGAGATTTGGATAATCAATTCATGGAACATGTTTCCTTAACAGGAATACTTCCAATCCCTTATGAAATTACCAGATACCGTTTAACCTTTTCTAAGGCCGTGATAAATGTACTTACCACCGATCTGATCAATTTTTTAAAATGTCCATGGTAATCTATCTTAGCACTTATCCTTTGTGCTGCAAATTCAAGAAAGAAAATTCAAAAAAGAACATATGTGAACAACTTGCAATGCCCCATTATGCATTTCCCATGTTTTTGAAAATTTCATTGAAAATAATATAATTTCAGCTTTATATGAATGAACATTCTAATATACAATTCCTTTTGTAGAGTGTGGTATTTACTTGCTAAATCATTGCTTACTACATTTTAATGCATCCCAATAGTCAGTAGTAAGCATACCTACCACAAAAAAAAAAAAAAAAAAAAAAAAAAAAAAAAAAAAGCAAGAAAGAAAAAAAAAAAAGTTAAAAATCTAAATAATTTATTTTAAAAATGAATGGATATTTCTTATTAAACCGATTTCAGTTCTAAAATTATTTTAATCTTCTAGTACTAGAAATATATCGCCCGTTAAAGTATTAATACATGATTTTAACTAATATAGTCTTTTTTTGTACTACAAAAGTGCTCAAAAGAATCATAATTTAATATTTTAAACTAATGCGTAAAGATTTTAATTAATTTAATTTTCTCACATCTTTCCATAGAAGTCATGACTTCTATAATGTTTTTACATAAATCTAGAAAATGTCAAAATTATTTTGCATTTTTTGCATTCCGAAATATTTTTAGAAAAGTGGAATTATTTCACTTCTTTTGATATTAAAAAATATTAAAATACTTTAATAATAAAGTTATGTTCTTTAACAAAACATTTTTCCAGTAAATTAACTGTCAGTAATTATATATATACATAAATAATTCGCAACTTATATTATATGTATACTTGTATTTAAGACTATATATAAAATGCCTTACATTTTTTTCATTGTATTTGATTGTGGACCTTTCAACGCTTAAAGTTTGATTTTGATTCGATGTAACTTAAATTTCACGAGACTTCTAGCTTAAGACTCCGGCATAAGTTTAGATAATATATTGCCAAACCTGTAGCGTTTAGTACATTTATCATGATTAATAAAGTCGTGTATTAAATTACGATAACATTGGAGACAGGTGATTATCTTTAACATACAAAACTTAACAGTTTCAATTTATTTAACTGAGACTGATTCCTCCGGAAACGTAAACTTTACAGAACAAGAAAACATGAAGGTCAAGCAAAGGAAGAGGTATGCTCTTCCAATTTAGGGGTTGCGGTATTAATCAAAACTTCGTGGAGGGAGGGTAGGATGTCTACGTACATAAATGCAAATACATACTCTGCGAAAGATGCCACATGAGAGGCACACAAGTTAAACCGGACTTGCCAACCCCCAACAAATCGAGCGAATGAGTTTAGCAACTCTCATTATGGGGAGGCACAATTTGCAAAAATAACTTCATCCGCCGTAATTGCGAGGAGTATTTTACACACAGAATATAAAAAGACGTTGAACTTTTAGGGGAGTGAAAAATTACTTCGGTTATTATGCTCGGAAAGGAATGCTTATAAGAAGGTGCCAACTGAGATAAGTCAGATAACCTTTGTTTTTTAATAGAAGGTTAATGTTGCGGTTAATTCCAATATTGTACTTCACTTCGCAACAGGTGTGTAGAGGAGTCTTGTTTCAAACGATATTCCCGTAGCACACCTTTTAAGGATGCATATGAATCAGTTATCTTTTATTTTTGAAGAAAGTTTTCATGATTTCCTCATTTGAGTTTTTTTTAATCGATTTGTCGGGAGTGATTTGAAAAATAAATAAATAAATAAATAAAACCAAAATAAGAAATAATTAAAAGAAAATAGAGTGTTTATATTGGTAAGCATGAAATTGTCATGCAACAGTGTGTAATATTTTATTAATTCAAAACAAAAATTTAACGAATTCAATTTTTCTATTTATTTAATTATTAAATTAAATTTTTTTTAATAACATTTATCTAACTATGAAAATTTTAAGTTTTGTAATTAATTGTAGAATGTCAATGATATTTTGGGAAGCATAATATAATTTTAAATTTAAAATAAAATTTTAATTTAATAATGGAAACTTTGATAACCTTTAAACATTTGAAAATGTGTCTACATTAGTTATTCTTATTTGAATTTTGAAATAAAATATTTATGCATTTATTATTCTCTTGCATCTCAAATTCTTAGAATTAAAATCTATGTTTAATTATTTCTAAGATGATAACATTTCGTAATTGTATTGTATTGTCTTTATATTATGTTTTCTCTTTTGTACATTGTGCGCATAAAATTTAGACATATTTTATTAGTTTTCTAAATATGCAACGACTTATTGTCTACAAGTAAATCTTATTTCTTGATTATTTTATTTGAATATTATTTTGTGTTATGCAATTTATAAATGCAATTTAAAAACAATGCTGAATGTTTTGGGTCCGAATTTGAATTTATATACCATTAAATAGGCTACAAATTTCAGAAAATTGTTAAAAGAGAAAGTGCATGCAAAATTTTTATTAGCTCAATTTATTTTGTTGTAGACTAGTATCTATAGAATTTTATAGTAAAATTTAAAATGACATTTCCTTACATATTTTGGAAAATTTTTTCCCAGAACCTAATGTTTGTTATAGATTTTTAAGGTAGAGAGTTTCATTGTTGGCTCGCTATTGTTGAACATTGATAGATGGAAGCTGTGTTTCTGTTTCCAGCAAATATTTTTGTTCGAGTAAGTGCTTGTGAGTTTTCCTATTTCACTCCCTTGCAACATGTTAGGTGAAGCTATATTCCTGAAAATTTTCCTCAAATGGCAATACGTGAGGGATGTTTAGATAGTTTATAATGGTTTTAGATGATAGTTTATGTAGTATCTTACATAGTGAGGAAAAAAAAAAAAAAAAAAAAAAAAAGAAAGAAATTAAATAATTTGAAATAAGATTGAGCTGTTCTCAAGAAATCAAGATTAAGTTTACACTTATTGACTGATTACAAGAAAACACAAATAAATTTATATTACTCAATTTATCGCCATGAAAAGCGTGATTTTTCTTATCATGTACATGGACTTAAAAAATTAAATGTATTCTTTTCAGTTTTTAAATTTAGTAAACATTTTCAGTTTTATAAATTTTGTGTTCATTTATGTACACATACTCTTTTTATATCTATTTAGAAATTTTAATATTTTTTTTTTATTTTCAAACATCAGTTTAAAAAAATACTTCAAAGCTTTTGATCGTAGTTGAAAACAGTAATATCGACTCGTTAAACTGCTTGGTATTATGTTCATATTATATATCTATATGAGCTTGGTATAGTATACTCATTTGTGCTTACTTATTATGTTTATAACACCTGACCAGAGTATGGTATTTTACTTTTTCAGTACAATAAGAGGCGGAAGTGGTGGCATTTTAGACAATGGGAGTGTCATTGTAGTTCCGTAATTTAAAAACAATGCCCTAGCAGAAAATCCGCATATTTGACCTACCAACCTCAAAAGTATCATTTTACAAGAAGGAATTGCAACCAGGACATTTAACGTGCCTCACCTACCTTTAACAAACTCAACGGGTCTTTGATTAGGCCGGTAATTGAAACAACTACCTTCTAATGACGAAAACGAACGCTTAAACCAACCTATCCACCATTGCCACTCTTTCAAAATATGTGATGTAAATGATGTAAAGACAATTTTAATCATGCATTAGTTAAATTTGCATGTCAACCTGAAAGAGTATTGCTTTAAAAAAATACATACATACATACATACATACATACATACATACATACATACATAAATATATATATATATATATATATATATATATATATATATATATATATATATATATATATATATATATATATATATATATATAAGTGATTGTAGGCCTAAAGATTGTTCGAAGAACAGTTTCTTGATTTCTAATGATCTTTTATCAATGTTTTAAAGTTATTTATTCGTGGTAAAGCCTGATATTATTTCGAAATCAACAGCTTTGAAATGAGAGTATTTGTATGCATAAAACAAATTGTTTTGTAAACGTGTGTGTGAGTGAAAATTGTCCAATTAATAAATTCGATAATTTTTATTACAACATTAGTGATTCACTAATTAACTTTTCTAAATTTCTTTAACTGCTTTAATATTGAAGTGATATTGATTAGAGCTCTGTGATGTTTCCTTTTATTTGTATCTTTATAATCTATGAAATCAGAGTTAATTAGAATATGCTCTTTTCGAAATTTCATGTATGTGCACTTTGTTTCAGCCGTATTGGCGAGAATATGGTGTAAAATTTGTTCTAAATTAAAGTATATAATTTTAGAATCCTATAAAGTTAGTGAAAGTAGTAATTAATTAAGTGTTATGATGCTTCTGTGTTAAATAAATTATTATTTGATGCACATTGAAGTTTTATTCAATAATTTGTTACAATCTATATATTTCTGTTTTTTCTTGATAGCCCTAAGTTGCATTTTTTTTTGTCTCCTTACATTATATTAGAAAAAATGTATCTGTGCCTTTACTTAAGAATGATATTTTAAGCTTTCACAACGGCAATCATCATCACGTGACCACCCAACTACTCACTGCCGCGCCCCCTGCCCGAGGTTGACAGCGATACTTCGTTTCTTGTCGTCCTATGAAGTGACGGATGATACACTGCTCAGGTCTTTTTCGCTTTCGTTCCGAGGTTTCTGACAATGACAAATGTCTTTCCTGAGACTTTATGCAGAAAATTTGCCCCAGTAGATGAAAAGAAGAGGGGGAAAAAGAAAACAGCATAAAAAGAAAGAAAGACCAAAGATGATAGCTGGGTAAGGAAAAGAGAAGGAAAACTATTGCCGGGGAAAACTTAGTAACTGTGACTGTGGCAGATGCAGAACGAAGAAAGATTGTCAACGTTTGAAGGTTATTTCTTCCGCCGGGGTTAAGTTACAATGGGGAAAAACGAAACTTTTTCGTCTGCAGCGGTAACAACGCGCCAGGCTTTTTCAGAGCTTGAAAAGCATCAGGATTTTAAACCTTTTTCTAACTGTCAGATTGTTAAGCGAAATCTAAAAAGAATTAGAACAAAACGTTCTTGCTAAGATTGATGGCTGCTGTTAAAGTGATGCATCTGTCCCCTTCCCAAATTTAGGCTACATTATGTCAAAATAAATGTCACATTTAAGGCACCAAGCCTTAGAAGTTATTCGATAGACAAATTTAGAATAATTTCGAGAACACAATCTTTGGCATGAATAATAATGGAGAGTGAGTAGCAAAATATATATGAAGAACAAAACTTCTTTCTCTTTATTTACAAAAAATTGAATTTTATAAGTCAAAATAAATAAATTTTAGTTAGAGATCCGAGGTTCAGAATGTTTTAATAGAACCACAAATTTCCTATAAATAATTTCAGTTTAGTGAATATATATATATATATAGTTTACGGTATATATAGACTTTTATTATTTATTAGTACATTAATTCATTAATTAATTACACAAATTTTGTTATGAGTCTCTTAATTCGTATGCAAAATGGTGAACAAAAAATGTTTTATTTTATCTTAATAATAAGACGTTGTATAGCTTAAGCTTCGAAAAGTGGATATGATAAATCAAATTAAATTTGGTTAAATTCGTCTATAATTAGTTTTGACACTTAAAAGTTAAGAATCACCTCTGTTCATGACTTGATATCTATTTAATGTTACTGTTATAAACAGCGTTTTTAACAAACTATAGTTAGTAGAATTTAATTTAAAATACAAAATATATTAATATTTATCTTCAAAAAATTATCGTGTCTATAATCAAGCAGTTATGATATTTAAGAAAAAAAATTGTAGTTTCATTTATTTATTTGACACAGAGAAAGAATATGTTACTTGTATTTGGACATTTTAGTAATTTTTTATCTTAAACATGATTGAGAATATAATTTTGAAAGTTTTTTTTTTTATAGGAATTTGGAAATATTGATATTGCAAATTTAATAAATCATTGTATTTTGAATGAAATCGAATATTATAAATAATTTTCTTGCTGAAAATTAATGTTGAAAATTTAGTTAAGCATTTTTATAAAACAATTTAATCTTACGCTGTTTATCTTTTTTGGGAAAATGCTTTGAAATCGTAAATTACTTTTCAGAATTAAATTTTTCTGAAATTATTAATTTGTGAAAAAGTAAAAAGGAGGAAAAAAAAAAATAAATAAAAACCTCTTCTCCTTTAATTGTGTCGAGCATTGTTTCCAAACTAAGCGATTGTTGTAACTAAAATAGCTCTTTCTTAAGACAGCAATTATTCGAATTCCTTTCATTCTTTCTCGACTTACAGTTATTTCGTTAATCTTTGTAGATGGCGCTGCTGTTCACGTATGGCATAGAATACATTTTACAAATACCGAGAAGCTTTTTATACCATTTGTATTAATTACTGAAGATCTCGAGTACTTCTGCAGTCGAAATGGAAACAGCATTAATAATTCTTAAATGTTTTAGTAACTGAGTAAATTTTTACTTCATATTTAATGTATTTCAGCATAATACTTTGCCGAAAGCATATATCATACAAAGCAAATGACTTGAATTGAAGTGAAAACGAAACTAAATAGAAGCGAAGTGAAAAAGGAAATGGCTTTCTCATTAGTATTTTTGAAACGACGATATTTTAAGTACCTATTTTAAAAGTGTAAATGGTAACAATAGCTATAATGAGAATTTCCTTTTAAATTTTAATTTATTGAATACATTTTTGAAAGGGTTTTCTGCTGTATAAGGATTTAACGTATTTCGATAATTAATTATTTTAGCGATTATTTCGAATTGGTTTTTGAATAAGCTAATTGTGTGTGTCAAGCTTTTTCCTCAGTTAAAACAGATACACTATACTAATTGTTTTGTAACAAATATTATTTATTTCTCTTGTGTCTCATTAGTGTGAATTCCTGTTTTTTTCTTAAAGATTTCAACTACTGTTAATTTTTTATTGTTATAAAAGTTTCTCATTTTTAATTATTTTGAATAATTATGCTATTAATTACTTTAAATTATTAAATTTATCATTTTTCATAATTTAAATAAAACAGTTAAAAAATTTTAATTGGTTAATTACTCTCTAGTAATGTTTTATTATTATTTGATAAAATGTCACTAGATTAATGTTAGCAACAATATGATACAAAAAATATTTAAAAAATAATATATATTTAAAAAAAATAATGTATAGAGATAAATGTTTAATTGTATTATAAAAAATAGAAAACTATCAATTAATCTGAAAATGAATATCAAAAACAATAATATGTATGACAGCAAATATATAGGGAATGAACATTAAAAGTGATAACTTTAATTTTCTAATAAATAGAATAGGTAATATTATAAGCATTTCGTACATATTTCTGCAAATATTACACAAATAAGTTGCTGACAATACCTTAGAAGGAGAATAAAGATTAAAGCAAAAATTTGCAATTCATAGAAATTACAGGAAAAATATTAACTTGCGAGCAATACGCTCTCAAACAAATTTATAAAATAGTGGAACTTAAAATATATAATTTAACTGAAGGTTTGGAGCAAAAACTTGAGAGTGAATAAAGTAAATGTAGAAAACACTAACAAACTAAATAAGATAGGAATTGAGATAATTTGTTATATCCGTTGAATATTTGTGAGTATGGTTATCACGTAATGTAGCCCATATTTTAAAGTTGGTCTCAAATCTCAAAAGTGTTAATCTTAAGTATGAGCACGAGGATTTCATCTTAAATCATCCACAATTTTAAATTAAGCAGTTATAATTCATCTATATAGTATCAAAAATATTCCTCCTCAAAGTAATAACCCAAAAGCAAGATTTATTGATACAATTAAAGTTAAGTTTATAAGTTAAATCATTTAAAGTTTAAGAATTAAATAAGTAAGATTTTGTGTGCAATAAACAAAGGACGATTTTGATAAATTCAAAAAATGTAGAAGTTACGAATTATCTCAATTAATAAACCATCAATTAATTTCATTACTTATCGATAGAAATATATTTAACAATTATAAAACACAAACATTTTTAAACTATTTATATTTTTTCCCGACATATAAATTTTCTATCTGGGACTTGTATACTTTTGTTTCATAATAATTTGCAATATTTTCAATGAGAAAATAGAGTTTTCTTTTTTAATAATATAATTTCTCATTATTCAAAAATAATGTAAGCCCCAATTTGAATTTAAAATGAGTGGATTACAGTGTCTCTCTTAGAGAATTTTTATTAGTGCCGAAGATATTAAAATAATAGCTTACTGTAAATAACTTAATAAAATGTTGGCTGAATTAGAAAATCCGAAATATGGTAAAATCTTCTTTCTTTGTTGATGGTTAGTTTAAGTAATTAAACTCGCATTACACGGCAAATTATGATGAAAGCAAACATTTCCTTGCAAATTCCTGTCTGATTGATGTTTTCAGATTAATACAGCAAAGCAAAAATGCCTCTTTTAACCTCTACTAATTGTTCTTGACACGGAGCTCTCATTAAGTGTGTAAAACAAAGCCAAATTTGGCGGAAAATGAGGGGGCTTCACATTAAAATTTTCCCTGGATCTCAGGCTTCGTTTAACGCTACACTTCCAACCAACTTGTTTAACACGTCACCCTATATTAACCACCACCGCCTCTTTCCTCAACCGCCCCTTTGTGTCCATCCATCAAGAGACGGTAGGAGACATTAAGCTTAACCAACCGACTAACGGCTCAAAATTAAATCTCGCACAAAAGTTTTGTTAGAATAAGGTCTTCAGCCGACGGAGATTATCCTGACACAGAGACAGGAGGATATTCTGTACTCAGAAATGAATTTAAAAGGTCGAGGAGAACTTCCAACGAAAGTGGAAGAGTTGCATAAATTAATTTTCGAATCTCATCCACCGAGAGAGACACACACACACACAGAGACGGGATATTGTTTTCCTCGCCAACATGGTTGGCATAAATTTTGAGCTAGAATGTCACCGACTCCCAAGATTAATATGGAGATAATAATTAATTGCACATCTTTGTGCTCTAGCTCATAGTTGCTCTAATTATATTTAATCCATCACCTTTTTAAAGAAGCTCTCATTTAATTTTATTAACATAGAATACCCTTAATGTTTTCTCCGAATATTTGCAAGTTAAATACGTACAATTTAAATTAATCAAATATCATTTAAAATTTCGCTATTATCGCTATATAAAGTTTAAGAGAATTAGTGAAAATTCCCTTACAGCTTTATTTACAAAGGATTTTCTTCATGTTTAATATGAATTTCCTAGTTGTATTTTGAATTTAAAATGACTTCATTTCTCTAATCTGTTAATTGCTATCAAATACTTTAATTCATGAAAATATTTTGAATTTTTCTGACCAAAATTATTGTTTATAATTTTTTTTGAAATTTAAATTAACTTTCTTTTTAGAATATGTTACATTGAAGCAGATAGAATATTTCACTCTTTTCATTGTTAATACTTTCTTAAAAAATTTTTTTGATTGTTTTGTTAGATGCAAAAGAAAGCTTTATTTGTTAAAGCATTTGATTTTAATAATTTTTCAGAGTACATATACATTTAATTTATTCAGTTATTTTCATTGTAATTTGTGCATTATAGTTGCCCTAAATATTAAGCAATGGGCTTTTGTAGCAATTTTATCTTTTGGATGTAAATTTTTAGATAATATTTATAGATGTGCAACATCTATTCCTTTTCTTGAAATTGGAACCCAAATTCGCTGGATGAGAAAAGTAAATGCAAATATATTACTTGCCGAATGTAAAATAACTATAACAGTATTAGGTATTTTTCCATTATATCCTCCCCCTGTTTTTGATAATCATGGTATTGGGAGAGAAAAAAAATGTCGTAAGCTATTGTCATAAATATTCGATTTTCATTGTGTAGTGTTTAATAATGTTTATGTTTTACTAAAAAATAATGTAAATATTATATTTACATTTCACAAACTAAACAAATATCAATTTTTGGTAAAATTTATTTAAAAGCCAATGTTTATTTCTGGCGGAAACTGGTTAGAAATCGCATCGGTGATCGATTGCGCATATATAATGTAATAGTACCTTTTATTCAAGGAGACGAAATTCTATTTTCCTGTATTTAGTGGTTTTTGCCATTGGTGATTTGAGATCGTAATGCTTTTTTTTAACCGAAAATATTATCACCAATCAATCTTTTGCGCTAACTAGCTTTCGCTTTGTTCAGCATTTAGCTTGTTTTACCATTGTTTATCACTTTTCAGTCAATTTTTACTCCAAAAAAGTTAGATTTAGTATGTACTAAATTTAAAATAAAACTTTGAATCTATAAAATCATCATATCTACGTTATATTATTTTTGCTTCTCCGTAAAAAAAAAAAAAAAAAAAAAAAAAAAAAAAAATGCTTTTTTTATTAAAAGCGGGGGTGTAATGGAAAAGTACGCAATATTAATTAAATTTTAATGCAAGTTATAAATAGAATAATCGAATGTTAAGGGAAACAATAAATAGAATAGATTATCAATTATATTATAATAACAGGTAGCATTTTTGAGCTACTTATTTATTTTTAATTTAGAAATTTAAAAATCATGAGTTTAATTTAGTTATAATTTAAAAAACTAATTTAATGTGTTTATTTTTTAATGACTAAATTTCAATTGTTACGAAATTATATATATATATATATAAAAATAAGATTTAACATCAACATAACTTAAATTACTATTAAATGAAAGTTGATATCGAAATATGAGTATTTTGTTCATCATTTAATTGTTAATTTATCTTGCACAAAATTCTCATTTGGCTAAAGAAATTTTAATGAAGAACAATTATGGAAATGTTGAAAATTTTCCAAACTGTTAACATATTCGATTTATCTCTTAATTGTATTTTACTTTACTAAAATTTTTATTTTTAGGTATAAATTTTTTATTCTAGCAAATGTTATGAGAAATAGATTATTTGGGTGACGAAAATACATTATTCTCTTACATAACCGCATCAAGCTTTTTACTGTCGTAAGTTAGTGTCCAAAATTCTTAAGTAAACTATAATGTGCTTGGAAAAACAGCAAATATGTTGAAATAATGCTATCTTGTGATTTAACTCAATTTCCAATTTAATATTAAACCTGTCTTTATATATTTATATGGTTTCTGATTCCATACATTTGTTTTCATTCAAAATCTTAATAACTGTAGAGGATGTTATTATGAAATAAAAAATATATAAAAACTGTCAATGTGCTAAAAGTATTTAAAAACTGTTAATAATAAATACAATTCTGTCCAAAAACTATCAGACATTCTGTACGTCTTTTTTTATATTTGAGAGCTATATTTATGATTTAATGTTAATGGAAAATAAGATTTAATTTATTTTCATACTTGTGTGTGAAATTAATGTCAATTTCTCAGTCTAATAAGTTTATATTTTTATTAGATTGCATTAGTATTGAACAATTTCAAGAAATTAAAGCATTATGAGGTAAAATAGTTGTGATTATTCAATGCAGAAAAAATTACTGTATCAATTGAAATATTATTATGTATATAATAATATACAGTAATGATTACCATACAAAGAAATTAAAATAAAATTCAATTGAATGTTTGGGTTTTTAGAAAGGAAAATTACAATTTCTAGTGATTTAAAACTCTAAAACCCACACAGTAAGGTAATCGATTGCATGAATAAATAAATAAATTGCATGATTGTTTTCAATTAATTGGATAAAACATGACAATAGAAAATTTTTCTAACATTTCAGTTTTTAAAATAGGTGTATTATGATTATCACTATTTGTCACTTCAGATATTAATATCTTATTATGAATAAATTTTGTTAATTTTGGTATATTTGTTATTGCTAATTATGAACATAAATTCAAAAGAAATCGTTCATGAAATTTGTAGATAATCATACCGTACGATATGAGGAGAAATACATCAAAAATATGTAGTGCATTTAAAGCATATCATCAGGTAGTATTATTAACTGATACTCTAAAATGAATGTGTATGTTTAAAATGGCAGTTTCTTTTTATTTTACTGAGGCACATATGTAATCATACCACTTAACACATACATTACATATATTTTGTGAAATAGAAAGGATTTATTATATCACATAATTGAAATTAAAAATTACAAAACAAGATTTTAGTTTTTATTATTTAAAAATGCAGATGCATGCAGTTTACATTACTTAAAATGAACGATATAACTCTAATAAATAATACTAATAATACTGTTTAAATAAAATGTATGATATAACTAATAATACTGTTTAAATAAAATGTATTTAGAGTAATATCGTTCATAGACTTAGAAATAATACTTTTAAATAGTTATATATATATATATATATATATATATATATATATATATATATATATATAAAAAAAAATATATATATATATATATAAATTCATATATATAAATGTTTATATATATATATAAAAATATAAAAATAACTTGTTTTATATATATATAAAAATTCATATGGGAAAATTTTCATTGCTGTCCCATATCTATATACACCAATTTATTACATATTTGAATAAAAATTATTTAAATAAAATAAACAGAGCTTACACATTTTAATAACAAATTATTATGTTTACGCCACTTTTCTGGAACAGATTAATTTTTCCTCGTGAATTTTGCAGTTGGTTCCAATTATTGAATTTATTCCAGCTTCAAATTAATTTTTGTCTCATCAGTATTCCGAAAGTCACGAATAGAAAAAAACCAAATTACATTCGAAACTGTCGCTAAAATCTTCATTGAAATAAACTTAGGGTACATTGTAAGTGTCAAATGTCCTCGAGAAACAAGCGAGTTGGAAACATGGTACTGTCAAAAGAGTAGATGAGATGACGTAGGTGGACGACCACGGCTCGCGAGTTCTTTGCAACACGATGTGTCAGGAATGAGCTCGTTGCTTATACACTTAATTGAAATTGGCAAGAAGAAAGAAAGTTGATAAGTGGATTTCCAACAAATCCACAATGCACACAAGTGACAAAATGTCTCCAGAAATGATAAAATAAATTTCCTTCATGAGGCTTCAAACTTTGCTCGATCTGGCATTTCTTGTAGGTTTGTCTTTGTTTGGAGTACTTAGCTAATTACTGGAACTTATTGTTACAAAGACAGCAGAACAATAAAACTTAGAAATTTGTGACACGTGGAAGTGTCAAGTTATAGTACAAATGAATTAATAACGTAAAAATAATTAGTTTTTGGAGTACAAAACATACCATGAAAGCAGATATTTATGATAATAGGGTAAGATCTAATCTTATGTTTTAAGATACAACTGAGAATTTTTCTTTTAGGATTTTCTGTGTGTCAAATAATTCCAAATAAAAAATATGCCAATCCATTGAATTATAATCTCTAAATGTAAATAAAATTCTAATTTCGTAATTTTGATTCTTACGAATATTGCAAATTTTTGCTTTGAATACTTCAAAGTATTACTACCTTTTGCTAAAGGACATATTTCCAGAGAGTCCATTTTGCATGAATAAAAACCAAAAGATTTGAAATAAACAGTGCTTCTTTTTTCATTAGCAGAAAAAAATTTATCTGTATTTGTTTATTAGGATTTTGAAGATTAATATGATTGAAATAAATAATATTGAAAATATTTGATTTTATGGTAAAATATTATTTAAATTTTAAAATAAAATGAAATTCTTCATATCAATTATAAATTTCAAGTTATTTTATTAATTATAATTTGTTCATTAATGATAAAGTAGTCTGGAAGAGCTTTAGTAAATGTCTCTGATGTTTTTTTTTTTTTTTAACTATATTAGATTTTATGATAAATTTATGGATAGTTTCTTTACAATATGCATTTTTTTTTTTGTTGTGAGTGATATATACATCTAATTTTTATCTTTGGCAAATATCTTACATTAAATAAACAAAGAAATTTTGTCCCTGATTGGAGATAAAAATTGATTGCAAATATTTATGATTTCTTTAATTCATTGAATAATGTGCGATGTAAATATGTTAATTAATTAAAGACAACCTTACGTTGGAAATTATTTATTTATTTCGAAATTCGAAGTTAGCATGCAGTTGACATCAACACTATAAGGAAACAAAATTTGTCAGAATTTTAGATTTGTTATTTTTCTTCCGACAATAAAAATCAACAACCAACGCTTATTTTAAATTTATTTTGTTCATTTTAAGATCCTTAACTCAAACATACAGTAAAAGAATCAATAATTCTTCAAAACTGTTTTGTCTTTCACGAACGAAATGGAACGATATGATTACGGTAACACATTATCGGTAACGCATGAATTAAAAACCATTTATGATCAATTAAAGGAAATTCTTGATGTAATATTTAATTCATAATTTTTTTTATTCTAAGGATGATTTTATTCATAATTTTTTTATTGGGAATGTATTTGAATTTATTTTGGCGCATTTCATTTAAAAGTATGTACCCAATAATTAACACTAAAATGACTTTATTAAAAGTCACGATTTTTCCTTCGAGATGTTACACTTATTGGTTTGAATAACGGATAATAATCATAAATTGGCAACAGGAAATTTCATTCAGCAATAAGAATATCGAAACATACATATCAGCATAAGTTCAACAGTAATTGTTCATTTCTTTACACAAAAATAAACGAGACACAAAATTATTCCATTTCAAAATTACGCTATATTTTCACTTCATGACACATACATTTATCTTTAAATTACTAAATTATACAATAGTTAATATTTTTTGCTTGTTTTATTTCCAGTTTTACAAGGAACCAGGCGTATTCAAGCAGATTAATACCAGTAGACTAAGCACACAAAATGTATTCTTCACTGAATACATCAGATGTATCACAACCTGACATTATAGAAAACATTTCAATCGTTACAATGTAATGATTGGCATCGAGTAATTCTTGCGTTTATTTTTGCATAACAGTTCCACAAGCTTCCACCAAGGAGGAATGTTTCTTATCTTCTCCATTTATCTCACGAAACTATCTAAGATCCCGATGGAAGCGTGTTAGGAAATCACGTTTTACGAGTGCTGGTGAATTAACATTAATCCGATGATAAGGAAAAATAAAATCGGAGACCATCGCCATAGAGAGATAATAATAATAAAAAATATGGACAGAATTGAAAGTAGGCGTGTCTGAAGATTTTTCACACCTGTACGCCGTTTTATGTTAATGAGAAGTTTCGAGCCAACCGCTGATCGCATGGTGATAGGTTTTCCAACCACAGGCATCGCGTCTGTAATTACAGGCAGAGCCTCTTTTTTTTGTTATTACCTTTTTATTTTATTTTGTTCGGGGTCACGGTCGACTTCAACAAGCGGTTAGGACCGAGAGTGATTGTGCTACGCGTTTTGGCAACACCTACTCGTCCAGTCTACGCGGGTAGACTTGTTAAGAAGATTGGAAGGTTAAAGTGTTATATTTATTTTCGCTTACAAGATTCCATTTTTTTTGTTTCTTTTTCTTTCTTTTAGTTTTTGTTTCGTTATTGTGTCTGAGCATCCTCTTTTCTCTCCAATCAGTTTCTCATCTTCGGATAACAAGCAATATTTTTTTTTATACGCCTTTAGATTTTCTATTGCTATCCGATTTTTATTATTTTAGGACACAAGAAAATAAAATCAAAATAATAATTCAAAATCAAAAAAAAAATATGATAATGTTTAAAAGAAATATAAAATTCTTATTTTAATCCCCATTTAAGAAATAGTAACATTTTAGGGAAAAATAATGGACTTAGCAATTTGTTTTAATGCGCAAGCAAAATATATAGTAAAATAGATTTGCTTACCTTCGCGCGAACATATACATTATATATATATATATATATATATATATATATATATATAAAACTATTGGCAACAGTGGATATTTGAGAATTTTCTTAGTCGCCCTGTTTGCTACACGAAACATTTCATGATGTTGAAGACGACGAATTTTCGGTAGTTAAGAATGCAACAGTTGAGATGAAATTATTATTCATTTTTTTAATATTGCTTAAAAGAAATCTATTCTTCATTACAATCGATTTTTCATTAAAAAGGCATGATTTATTTACTTTGTTAGATACGCGTGTATATAGCAGGGGGAATAAAATGCTTTTGCTCATAAAATGTTTAAAATTTTCAGAAAACATTTTTTTTAACAATTACATTTCTTAATAAAATTAAGGTAGTAATGCTTAGATACATAATCAGAAATAAAAATGTAAAAAAATAGCAAAAAATATTGCAAACAACATTTTTTTGAACTACATGTTTATTTATTACGCAACTTAAAACAAATGAAGTAAATTTATGTTTATTAGCTGGAAATTTTTTTCTTTGAGTTCAAAATGTAATGAATGACTATTATTGTTTCTAATAAACAAAAAGTATTATATATTTATTAAAAGATATAACCTTCAAAAAGCGAATTGAGATTTTAATAAATCGAAACAAAAATTTATCATATTTTTTATAATATGAAAATCATTCCTTTAACTCTTTTTGTAAAAATTTGCTTTTGTTTCTAAAATTAAAACTATTTCTTATTTTTATTTTTATATTATTTTTATTATTTTATTATTTATATTATTATTATTTATATTATTTTTATTTTTATATTTACTTATTTTTAACGAATCAACTTATTTGCAAATCTCAAGTTTTTTTAAAATATACTAATGCAAGTTCATGTAATAAAAATAATAATCATAAAATAGACAGAAAATAGTTTTAGAAACATTAAAAAAAAATTATTTTAAAACTTAAATGGGATATATCGAATGATTCTATTGAAGTAAAAAATTAAATTTACTTACATACATTTTAAATTCTTGAGACAATACTTTTAGTAGTTAATTATATACATATGTACAGAGTTGTTAATGACTTAAAGTTAAATAAATTGTATCAGATTCAAGCAAAACTCATATTGTATTAGTAAATACGAGCTTTTGGTACATATCTATTTATCATTGAATGCGTTTATACTTGTATTTTGAAAGATTTGTACAAGAAAGAACAGCTACATAATATTAGGCCAGTTATTTTAAAATATAAAAATAGAGATTATATTCATATATATTTTCTAAGCGGTAATTCTAAGCTCTAAATCGTAACTGAAAAACTGCTTTATTCATTCCGATTTATTAGCTATTTAAAATTCATTCTCAAATAGCTCGTTTTATTCTTTAAAAGTAGTTTAAAGGGATTTAACATATTTGATTAATTGGTTCATTCATTTGTTAAAAACAAGAATCTGTGATACAATTTTCCAATGATTTTATTCTATTCAAACGGGAAAAAATTAACTCATAAATAAAAAGTAGTTGAAATTTTCCGAAGTCTCGGTTAAAAAAAAAAAAATACTAAAAAACAAAAAACGTGACAAAAAATTATTTCGCTGCAATAAAATAAGCCTTATACGATCGCTTCAAAAGGCGTTTTTTCCCCCACATGGCTTCGTTAATATCATAGTAACGATCTCGACAAATGTTACATTTTATTTTCATTTTTAAGAAGAGCTTCAATTAATCATGGTAGTGCAAAGGCGAAAGCGTGACGGGTGATGATATAGTTAAAAAATGAGTTTTTCCTCTTCTTCTTCAGCATTTTTGAATGTTCAGGAATTTGAAAAATACAAATTTAATCTCGTCACAATCTTTAATTTCCACGCCTTAGCCAGATAAAATGGAGAGATAATAACGTCGAAATGATTTCCCATGCTTCAAGCGAAAATATTAGTAATATGAATGGCGAGCAGATGGCGCTAAGAGCCCAGTTTCTAATAAATGAAATTAATGTTGCATCTATATTCTCGTGTATTTTTTTTTTTTTTTCTTTTTACTGAATTTGTGAGTAATTCGATTGGTTATAATATTTAATATACTGTACATAGAAAATTATTCTTTTTCAAAATACTTCACTTGTAGAAGCAAATTTTAAAATATTCATTTGCTGTTGAAATATAAAATAATTGATTTCCATTAAATTTAAAAAAAAAAAAAAAAAAAAAAAAAAAAAACGTTTGAATGATCATTTTATTTTTGGAAATGCTTTCATATAAAACATATTTTTTTAAGCATAGCTAACTCAAAAAGGGTTTACAAAGTGGATACTTTAAATTTAAAAAAAATATTTTTTTTAAAAAAAATATTCTAATTAATCAAATATTTTTAAACAAAACAAATGACTCAATTAAGAAAGCTATTTCGATTATCTCTTAAAATAATTTTTTGATTCACATGATACCAAAATTGTATTGTTCTTTCATTTGCAAAGAACTAAAATCAGATGTTAATTGGACTTTTCACTAGAAAATAAAAAGTGTTATATTATGTATCCCAAGACTCAAAAGTGAATAAGCATGGCGGAATCCGAGATTATATTCCAACCAGATAATGTTATACTATATTAATATATACAGTTTAGGACATAACAAATGGATTCATACTGAACAGCATTTTGCCTTCGAAGGAATACTTTTTATAAAAAGTAGTATATATCTTTGGTCTCGTATTCTTAGAAATTTTCTTAGATTCTTAGAAATAAAAGCATCTTATCCTTGTTGTGGCATAGGGTTCATCATCCAAGTGTCCGCAGTTGGAAAAAAAATACTAGAACAGAGAGATATTTTATTAAATATTAGAATATATGAGATTAAAGTACTTTTAAAATGCCAGGCTTCAGAAAAAATGGAATTAAATAATTTTATTAATTTATACTATGTATGTTCATCAATTGCCAATAATTATTTTTTAACTTTGATGCCACTGCAATGCTACATATAACTAACCATATAGTCTTCTGTTGATTTTATTTCTAACAGTTTTACAGTTAATTAGAAATACTAACAATAAATAATTAGTAATATTGAAATTTAATGTTCTAACTGAAACTAAAATAAAAAAAAAATTATATATGTAGTTAATTCCACTTTTCTAAAATTTTACTATTTAAAAAAAATCGGCACGAGAAATTTTATTCAACGTAAATCTGGTAAACTTGTTTCAATTGATTATCTTCATTATTAACAATCTAGTTTAGTTTTTAATTTCTGTTTGAAATAGCTAGGGAATATTTTCAAAGCATTAGTAGTTCTGTTAATTGCGTAGTTAGTAAAGAATCGGCTTTATTCAATTCATCCAAACTATTGTTACGAATAATCCTACCCTAAAGCGAAAGTGAGCTTTGTTAAATCGTATTGATCATTACGCATTCCTAATTAATGACATTCTTATTGACAATACTTTTCTAATTCTGCTTTTGATGCTTATGTATAATTAGGAATCAAATAACTGAATATTTGTTATCTGTGTTTACTTCCTTATGAAACATTACTTTTGCATTTATTTTATATCTTATTTTTATTAGTTAGTTATCTCGTATTTTATTCAATTCTAAAAATGTGTAAAATTCTTTACTTCAACATAATATCATCTGTTTTACATATAATAGAAAAACCTTTTATTAATTCCGTGAAAAGTTTTGAGAAAAATCACTTTATTAAAATCATATCATTACATTAAGGGAATAATTAAAAAAGTAATCAGGGAAAAAGAAATAATTAAATAATTAGAATTTTATTAAATTCTTTTTTATATGGAATGTTATTGGTAAGTAAGTCGACTTTTAAGATATTGCTTAACAGTAATTATTTTGACAATGACACAGTTTTTTTTTGTAGGTTTGAATCCTAGAACACAAGTAAGAAATGCAATCGCTTAGCGGTTTCTTTTTTTTTTTTCTACCTCCCACTTTGGCACATTAAGACAGTATGAGAGAAAAAAAAGAACAAAATGGTTTTAACGCCATTGCACCATTACCCTCGCCATCTAATGACAATGTTCTCCATCTCACAGAAGCACGGGGAAAAAAATCCCTTTCATCTACTGGTCTTAAAGGTGGAAAGGGAAAAAACATAAAAAAAACGGGGGAAAAAGAACTGCTGCATAGTGGAAAGACTTGATTTATTGGAGCTAGGCCTAACGATGTAACTTCGGTGTCTACAGAAAAGATGGCGGTCAATAAATATAGCACTAAGTAGCTTAATGTCAATGCTACCTCTCCTAGCTTCGGCCACTAAAAAGAGGAATGTAGCAAGTCTTTGGACCTGTCTTTAACTGAAATCGGCAAATGAGGTGTTGTGTCAGTAAACCGCCTCTTAGCCATAAGTGTGCAGAACACGTAGTGTGGAACTACTTGTGTTGTTTCGTACCAGAATGCCAATTATTTAGAATTACGCTTGAAATTGAAACATTGTTGTTGTTCCAAACTGATGAATCGCCTGCCTTTCTCAAAGAATGAAAAATGCTTTATAGATTTTTAGAACTCACCTGACTTAGAATGAGGTTTCTTTTCTTAAAAGTATTTCATAACTTTTCCCCACGAAAATCTCATTTCTTCCACAAGTGTTTTTGGAGTTTAAATGCTCAAAACACTTCAAATCTATAATTTTAAATCGTGAATAAATGAAGTTTCTTAAATCAAAATGTAAAATTAATTAAAATGTAAAATACTTTTTTTTATGTCTAATGTTTCAACAATAAATATTATGAAGAAAGATTTATTTTAAAAATAAATCTTTCTTTACAATATTTATTTTTGAAACATTAGACACATAAAAAGTATTTTACATTAAATATCTGAAATATTTTTATACTTCAATAAATAATAATTTAACAATGTATGACAATATTGTATCTCAAAGTGCAGGAAATATTATTTAAATGTGGTTTTTTTCAAAAAAGTATTAAAAAACTTTTTTAATAAAAATTATGAAATAAATGTTTTTAGTACGAAATAAAAAGAATAAATTTAAATAAATAAATACTCTATTAGCTACCGATAAGAATAATTGAATATATTTTAATTTCTAAATAGAATATTGATAATGACTAATTTTATAAAGGATATTTTAAACATAAAATATGGAAACATTTTTTACTTCTCGAAATTTTAATGAGGGAATTAAAATTGAGAGTGCACAGTTCATAAGATCTCTTAAAATTAATTGAAAAGCAACAAGAGAAGGATGAGTGATTTTACCATTAAGCATATGGAGCTTCCTGATCCTGTTGAGTTGTTTGTCTCCTTGTTGAAAGAAAATCGTTTCGGTAAGCTAACCACACCCATTAAATTACTTTCCATGTCATTTATATCCTTTTTTCACCCTTGAATAGTAGCCCCTATTTTGGACAATTTGTGGCTGTCTTGGCGCAGATGCTATGCAGATGCCGTTCAGTTACCTATAAATGTTTATTTTGTTTTCGAGTCAGCAGAGAAAAAATTTTCTCAGAAAAAAAAACGTAATAAAAAAATTAGTCTCATTAAGAGTTTTTTTTTTTTTTTTAAATTTTTTTTTAAAATTTTGGTTAATATAATGATGATGACTGATTTGTCACAACACTTAAGTAATTTTTTTATTTGAGATTGAAGAAATGTACTGCGCATGCACTGAGCGATTAACTTGAAATAAGAGGCACACTTCTAATTTTGGAAAAATAGATTTTTGGGGTACATAAAACAGTTCTTTTTAATTCTAAATAAGTTACCATTAAAGTTATACGAGAATCGGTAGTTATGTTATAAACTCTTTCCATAATCCTCAAAAAATAATTAAACAGAATATCTTGACTTAATTATGATTGAATTTCGTAGACTAATATATGAAAAAAATGCAATAAAGCGAAATATTTAAAGAAAATTTTATTAAATTCTTAGAAATACAAGATTTATTTTCAGAAGTTTTCTTAGAATTAATATATTTTGTTAGATGTTTAGCTTTGAATGTTTTTCAGAATGTTTAGTTTCACACACAACATTCTGTTTAAAATCTACTGTTTACGTAAAAATGAAAGTGAATAGAATAGTATATTTCCTTGAATCTATGAAAGATTCTGATTTACGAATATGATTCAAGAGTCTAAATTGATAAATTCCGAATTTTAAAAATTCACAAGAAAATCACATGAATAAATAAAATTATTATAAAAAAGGAAACAATTTTAAATACTTTAAATTTAGATAATTCTTGTTTCTAAGGTAATGATTTTCAAAAATTTTATTTAGAGTAATATTATATTGATAAACTAAGAAATTATCTAAAAAATTAATGAATAAAACATAAATTTCACAAGAAACATTACAAACGTTAACAAACACCGAAATTAATACTTTAATGGAAAATTTCTCTGAAATTTTTGAGACACTCAGCGAGAATAAGTGTTAGAGTAAAATTAATGGTTTGATTTAGAAATAAGATCTGTTTTATCCCAACAGACAAATTTTATGGTCGTTCGAAAATAGTTTAAAATGAAATGATTTTTGAAAGGGAAAAAATTGACTTTGGCGAGAAAATTATTAGTTCATTATTTTCTATAATTTTAAAGTGGAATTAAATCAAGAAGAATACTTTTAATCTCAAGAATAAACATTTCGAAATGCAACTGCATTTTTTGTTTTGTATAACATGATTTAAAAAATTCATAAAGGCCTTAATTCTCATCAGGAAGAACTCAAGAAGATTGTGCTTAACTTTAATCCCGGATTATGTTACTTCAATTTGAAAAATGAAAATCAATGATGATCGTTATCTATCAAATGATACAGGAAGAAATTAGCAATCACCCTAGTTTTTCCTGTAACTTAACAGAGCACTGAAAAAAGAAATGTGTCAAAAGCAATAAAACATTAAAAAAATAAAAAAAAAACTAATAAGGCGTTTGTATTGGCTTAATGTTGTTAGTATCCGTAACATTTGAAAAAATATTAACAGCTAATGAAGCATTTCTTTTAAAATTCCAACACACCATGAATGTAAATTTTTGTTTTGAAAATGATATCAAGCTTACAATGTCGAAAATGAAAAATAGTAATTTTTACTACTGTAGAACAGAATTACTTAGTCATCAAGCAGGAGTGATAGAAAAAATGTCACAGTTAAGTTGTACGAAATTACATTTCTTCCATAACTACGAAAGAATTGCGTACCACTATGGTAACTTATCTTCTCATCCAGCAAAATTAACAGTTGAGTTCCTTGAACAAAAATACCCCTCTAAGTAATAGAACAACTACCCTTTTAACCGGAAATTTATGACATTTGATTTGATAACATTTAACAGGAAATTTGTGACATTTGACTATTAATTCCCTTAAAATGAAAAAGAAATTTTGTAGGCGTTATTTTTATTTTAAAGATGGGATAATGGATTTGTGTCCATCAATTCCAAGAAATAAATGGTTTGAAACATCGTATCTTTGGGAAATTCGTGCCTGCGAAACTTATTGATGTTGGACGTAATTATTTTGAACACTCTTAAAATTTCGTAAATATATATTTAAAACTTAAATGTATCTAGGAACCTCAAAGTAACTCTGGTACAAAGATGTATTTCATAAATTTTAAGTCACTATTATTAGAAACTTATGGGTGGTTCCGCCTTTATAGATGCTGCTGAACAATGAAAGACGGATGTTTCGTTTCTCCTTTTTACCTGCACTTTTGTCGATTTGATTTCCATTTTGTTCCAATGTCACTTTTACATATGATAGTAAATGAAAATGAATTTACAATTTAATTTAGATTCAGAATCACTGTAAGCACTTGTAGTCGAGACCGATGTCGAACCTATAGTCTATATCGTTCAAATTGTTGACTTGACAATCGCAACATCGCTGCTACTATTATCCTGTCAGAATAAAAACGTCAATAATTAGTTGGTCGCGTTCTCCTAGCTGAAAACCATCGTATCCATCAGGAGGTGATAAGTTCTATACTTGAACCAATCGATGATGTTTTGTGTTCACTGATGGTGACTGCAGCATGTAAAGTATGTCGGATCGCATTGTCTTTTCACTTGTATGACGTGGCATGAAGAAGAAGGTACCAGATCAAGTGTCAACCTAGTCATTTCATAGTTGCTCAAAATTATGAGTTGATTGGCTGTTTTCCTAGTTTTATATTTGGCAAAAATAAGTAGGCGGGAAGAGTTTTCAAACAAATATCAGTTACTTCCAAACATAAATGCTTCTGCTTAAAGAAACATGAAAAATAATAAAATTTTTAACTTAAATTTTAGTAAAAATATGTCCATTTGAATCTAATTTGAATTTAATTATATTCAAAGGGATATATTTTTACTAAAAGTTTTACTAAATTTAACATAATTATTTTATTATATTCTAGCTAATGTATCAAAATTTATAATAGTTTATCAAAATGGTATATAATAAAATATAACTGAATATAAAATGAATGCAAGTAGACTTTTTATTATGATTATGATGAATTGAAAACAAACACTTTGAAATATGTTTTAACCACTAAAACTTAGCTCAGTATAGTATACTTCTTGATAAAAGGAAAATCATGAAGATTGATATTTATTGTGCAACATTTCTGTAAGGGAGGAAAATTGAATTAACACAGACTGGCTGCAAAACTAATGCATAACAATAAAAAAAATAACTATTTCAAGCATTTCATAACCAGGATAATAAAACCGGAGTGAGAAATAAATCTTCTTCACATTTTTACCAATTAGCTTAGGAGCGCGTATTAATAAAAGAAAACCCAGCTCTCGGCCTCAACTTATGTCCACTTGCGAGATTTAATAACATGAAAGAAAGAAAAGAAATCAAGTCCGTCATTTTCAGGACACTCCCCAATTTCATGAATTCTTTATTTTCTTAAATAATGAAAGAAAGCTTCAGGGCGTCAAATGCCAACACGCCCTTTTCAAGTTTTATTGTAGTTTGAACAAACACGAAGAAAATGAGTTGAAAAAAGGATGACAGCGGCTGGCATACTACAGTTACTTCACAAACAACAATCCATCTTGATTGTAATGCAGCTGAATAATTTATGAAATGGCATATATCACAGCTCGACGAATGCTGATACCTTCATATGAATTATTGTGATTTCGCTGCGATTATACCGCTGGCATGAATAGATAGGAATAATTTAATTAACTTCAAAATATTTTATTCGAAAGAATGATTCGAGATTCACATTTACTATCTAGTAAGAAATGTTTCATTTTATAGAATGCTTTGCAATAGTTTGTGATTTTTAAATCTAAATATTGATAAAAATTATATTTTAATTAATATTTCAATTAATATTATGATTCGCATGAACATTACAGTAAAGATTTGCTAAAGATATAAAATAATGGTGAATTTTTCTTCGTAAAAGAATTATGAAATCATTTGAAATGACTTCTTATGAGAATAGAAATTCTTCTGTAGTGGTATAATTTGATTGGTCAATGGAAGGCGTTTTGATGTTTCATTTTATAGAATGCTTTGCAATGTGATTTTTTAATCTAAATATTAATTAAAATTACCATGCATTTAACAAAGAAATAAAAAGAAACTGATTTTTTTTTGTTAAAGAAATATGAAATTGTTTGAAATGACTGCTTATGAGAATAGAAATTCTTAATATAGTGGTATAATTTCATGGGTCAATGCAGAACACTTCGATGAAGTTATTTAAAATTTGTTTCTTGAAAAGTGGGAAATGTAAATTTATTTATGAACGAATTAAATTTGAAAATAAGATGGAATTTTCTTTTATGATTGAAATGTCTGACTTGGAGTTAAAACTTTTGTTAGAGTCATTATATATTATTGGATAACCCCCCCCCTGATATATTATATTATATAATATGCTTGTGAATATTTATAAGTTTGAATAAATTTCGAAAGATTTAGTTTTATTTCAAATTACTAAATTTTTATTTTTATTCCATAAATCAATTATATATATATTGATTTATGAAATTATATATATATATATATATATATGTATATATATATATATATATATATATATATATATATATATATATATATATATATATATATATATATATATATATATATATATATATATATATATATATATATATATATATATATATATTAATAAAATTTTTGATTTGTATTTATCTGATTTATTAGAAATTTTGAATGATTAAAAATTACTACTTAATGAGGATTGCATGCAATATTTACTTGGATATTTATTCAGAAAATTATTTCAGTAATGTATATGTTATTATATCAAAAAGGAGAACGTTTTAATTCAAAATTCTGCTGACTGCATTAATAATTAATACATCAGCTTAATGTACTAATAATTAAAATATCAACTTAATGTATTAATAATTATAATTATAATGACAATTTCTCCTAAATTTATAATTTATACATGAATTATTCACAGAATTTATAAATGCATGTCTGGGCTATGAATAAAACATTAAAATCTTTCTGTAAATCGAGACTGGTTGAGAATTGGTAATAAAAACTCTTTCAGAAATTTTTTAATTTAGATTTTTATGATCAGTCAGTTAAATTAATGATAATGTAGTTTAAAATGTCTTGGTTGTATTTTTAATGTAAGATTAAATTAAAAGATATATATATTTTAAAGTAAAATATATTCATAAAATTTTTAAGACTAAATAAAAATTTATAGTTATTCTAGAACGAAAACCTTAATTATTCATTATAAGTAGTAAATTAACAAAATATAAAGAGGTTTCATAATGATAATCATAATTTATCATAAAATGTTTTTAGAAGAATTTCCTCAAAATGTTTGTGAATGTTTTCAAAATTATTTACAAACACGAGGAAAGAAAATCTTGAATAAGATAAAGAAAGATGATAAAATCTATTTCAAACCATTTTGTTATATTTGGTAATGATTACATATTTATATAATTATAAATCAAATATAATATTACATTGATACATATTTACATATCGAATATAATTTCTCATAATTTTAGAAAATGCTACCAATTAAATATTTTTTGATATCAACATTTTTAACTTCATTAAAGTGTTTACTTCGTATTAAAAATAGAAATAAATTCTTTTTATTAAAATTAATTATGTATGACTTAAGAAATTACTTTATATTTTAAAATAAAATATTTTCCCTATTTCTAAATTTAACAATTTTTTAAGATTGATTATATATATGTATATATATATACATATATACATTCATATATATTCGTATTTGTGTTTGTTAAATTAATTACTTAACTTAAAGAATTTTTCTAATCACATAAACTGGTAACAATATAATTACGTCATAAAATGGCATTCTCCCTTAATTTAATGAAATTGTTTTGTGCAATCAAATTTGATTAAAGAAGAATTATTTAAAAGGATGAATTAATTAAGCATATTATTAAAAATGTCTCTTTTTCTTTTTTTTTTTATTAATACAAATAACCAAACAAAAACGGATGATTAAAAGGCACTAAACTATAAGACGAGATTCATTTTGTTGACATAATATGAGCAAAATTTTTTGCTGAAGTCAAATGAAAACAGAAAATATATTTATATTGCTGAATATTGTTATTTATGCTTTGATACTGTTTTCATATCAAACATTTTTGTATTAATTTATTAATGAATATATCATTAATAAATTTAAAATATTTTTAAACATTCATGCATGTATGAAAGATAATAAAAAAATATGCAAACATGGTCATGTTTTCCCTTAAAAAAATAATCACCAAGTGCCCATGTTAATATTTTCATTGATTTGCATTTAAAGTGCTATTACATAACACCATTTCTATTGAGATGATAAATTAAATACTTTAACATCTAAATTTATTATTGTCTATAAATATTCCAAATATTCATGATTTCATGCAGAGTGAATCATTAACTATAATAAATGACTAATCACGAATTCTTCTAATTCTTTTCTGTTTCTCAACAAATGCTTCTCTTTAGAAAGTTAATCGCGTGAAATATCGTAGTTCAAAAGTGTTTCGCACCTGTAAAAAAGGGCTAACTACAAAAACGTGACACGCTTTTTTGGCCTTATTGGTCAGAAAGAATCATTATGAATCTGGAATTACTACTACGTGATGTTTTTAATAGCTGACTCTACAGTTTCATTCTAAATTTCGATCTTCAATTGTGTTTTTTCCTCATACACTTATAAGGAGGTGTAAGACTGGAATATATCCGTTATGTAATAATAGGTTACAACACTATTCTTGCTATAAATAAATGCAAATATGATCCTTTTTAAATACCTTTTAAATATTTATTTTGAAAATTTCAATTTCTTAATTTCTAATTCGTGAATATACTTTTACATATTCAGGAAATTGGCTTACAGTCTTTGTAGGTGGCACTAGCTGATGACATTATTTGATATCTTTGCATCTAAAGGTTAAATAATATTTTTAGTTATTTAAAGTCCACTATGTTGTTATTGCTATCATTGAAAGATAATGTAACAGCTCAACCTATTATGAGCATTTGAAGACCCTTCACAAAATATGATTATGAATCCCTACAAGGAGAAATATTCTTTATGAACCTTATAACCCCGGAGAGAAAACCCAGAAAATCAATATATAAGGAGCTTAAATAACTTGAGAAATTTAATTTAGTAAAGCTACAATTATTATATTTATTATCATCTTATCAATTTTATTATTGTAATCTTTAATCCTCATTCAATGGAAACTTCTCTTTTATGGAAAAGAGATATTTATTAGTTTATAAGTTTGTCAATCAATAACAATCAGAGTCTAATAAATGTGTGTGTGTTTATGTGATATGGAGATAATTATTATCACATTATAATGTTATTACTATAAAAGTGTTTAATAATTTTATATTTTTAATTTAACACTTGATGTATTAAAATTTGAGTATCAAATTACTTTAATAATCATATTATATTAACATTGCCATTGTGTGGTTTTACTTTAGATCTAACCAATCAGTTTCTAGAGGCGGTGTGGAATTCCCTTTAATATTCATTCAAAAAGAGTAGATAGTTAACAGAATCAAGAAATCATTTGAGGTTTCTCTATTACGTTATCTGTGTACGTTTTATGTTAACTGTCTAATATGTTTCCATGTATCACTAAACGAGCGACACTATATTTTATTAGTTTTATGTTCATAAGCTTCTACCTTCGCACAGAATATATGTTGTGTTATTACTTATGACACTTTGTACAAGCCAAGCTCACTATGCTGTTTATTGCATATTTAAGTCAATAAGATGAGTTTTTCGTTTAATCTAATCTCATGAAGGTGACAGTACGACTTTGCTCTAAACTTTTCCTATAGATGGCACCAGCAGTGGATCCACTCCCTCAATTTTACCATTGATCTGAAGGGGAAGGAAATATTTTCCAGACCATTATAGCCATATTAACTGCTTAACGACCAACCACAGAACTTTTGATTCCACAGATTTAACGAGCACATATGTCGCATGAACTCACTGGGAGATTTATATAGATTAATAGAGTATACGATATTCACAAGCGTTGCAAAACAAGAGACTCAGAAGACACCCAATTACCAAAACAAAAGTTTATGCAGAAAGTGGCAGACCATGATCCCTTACAAGTTAAGCAGACCCATGGACTCACTGTGGCCTAAGAATAAGATAATGTTTTTCTGTGTGTAAGGTTGGTTCTATCCCAGTCATGGCTGAACAATAAAATGGATAATGCGTTTCTGCCTATGCATGTACGTCTGTCAGTGTGAGTCCTTAAAAATTATCTAGGTTTCCACCTTTGCCCATGTGAATACCGCTCAATATATGTGAAAAGACAATATTCCATGGTGACATTAAAATGCCGTATAATGTTCTTAGGCCTTCAATAATACGTTGTCAAAATTAAGCGTAACCACCAGCTTATGCCAATATTATACCTTAGTTGATTTCATTTTAAATCCACGGTGCACTTATAACGAAACTGAGTTCTTTATCAATTAAAAACCGCACCCATGTAAGTAAATTATTATAAAAATATGCGTAATTTAAATAATTGATTTCTCCCTATAAAGAAACTGATTTCCTTATTAATTGAAGAACCACAACCACGTAAGTAGATTATTATAACAATGTCTGTAATTTAAATAACCACTTTCTCCCTTATAAGGAAACTGATTTTTTTTTTCATCAATTGAGAAACCACAGCAGTGTAAGTAGATTAGTACACAATTTCTGAAATTTAAATTATGACTGTCCGCCTGTAAGCAGAGTGATTTCTTCATCAATTGAGAAATCACAATAAGGTAAGAGATTATTATACAATGTGTCTAATTTTAATCCATTAATAACAATCTTTTCATAAGAACATCATACAAAATATTTAATAATTACAGTCTATACAAACTTTTATCAAAAGTAATTTTTAAAATTTATAAAATTGGATTTTATAATTATTATATACTTTTCCAAATGTGTAGAGTGTGAATATATATATATATCAACACAATATTCATGAAGAGAATAAATATATACTACCTTGTGTAGTGTAATATGTATATGTATTACCATAATTTTATTCTGAAACTTTCCGCACGACGAGCTCTCTGGAAGCACAGTTATTATTACATAAAAGTTAATAATATTTAAAATTGTTAACACGGCCATGAGACGCAAGTGGGAAAGGAGAAATAACGCCCTAACATGACTTAAGCATTGTCAACGGCAGCATTCTTGGAAAATTTAGTGCCCTCCGTGTTTAAAGGTCTTAATACATGTAGGAATTTAATTACGGGAAAAGGTTTTAATTACAATTTTGGAGGAAAACTTTACTTCAAACAAACGCTGTGCACTCATGCAAAGTAAATAGCATCCTCCCTTAAGATAATCTTTTACACTCTCCAAACTCTAGCACCACTTAGAAAAATTTTTTTTTCCTTCTCGTTTTTCTCAGTTACTTTAATTTCAAACATTTCACTTGACTTAAAAGTAGACTTTTATTTGGAAAAGAAAGTTTATTAAAGCTACAAATGTGAAGAAAAAAAGTCGGGTTTATGAATATATAAATTGCTCGAATAATTTACAAAGTACATTATTTTGCATAAGCATTAAAGAAACTTAAATCATAACATTAAAGAAATTGAGAGTGTTTTTATCTAAATATATCTGTATGTATAATTTTTAATGCTAAAATTTTCTGATAAACTTTAAAATCTAAAGGAAACCTTTTTCGAATATTGGTTATTTAAACTTTCATGAATAGTTTTTAAAATTTATTTTTTAATTAAATAAAAATTATAGGTATTATTTTGATTCTTATGGTATACTGAATCATTTACTATTTATTATAACAATTTTGAAATACTCGTATTCAGTAAGTAAACATATTACTTTATCTATTATTTCAATTTTCAGATTATATATATATACTCAGCATACTAATCCCTATATGCTAAATAATATTAGATTTCATTTGCATCATGAATAAGTTGTTGATGCAGAATTTTAAAGCCGCAGTATGCTTTCCCTTATTTTGGAATAGTAAAATTAAAATATAAATAGTAAAATTTAAGTTTTAAATAATTTTAATCGAATATAATGTGATAATATAATTTATTATTAATCTTCATAATATTTATAAATATAAACTCTCTTAATATTTTATTTTTTTAAATGGTATTATATCCATACAATCTTAATTTAATAATTTTATATCGTTACTTTAGATCATTTTCTTATGAATACAGACATTCAATTAATTATCCCTTTTTTCAAAAATTTTCGAATCGTTTGAGGTATTTTTATTAGGGTTCAATAAAAGTTTTTGATAAAACAAAACAATCTTGATCAATATTGATTAATATTTTTAATTATGTGAATCTACAAATAAATATTTTTATGCAATTTAAAAGGATTACATGACTATACATTGTTAACATGTTATTTTTTTTAGGTATAATTTATAAAATATGGGTAAATATGCTTTTTAGTTCTACAAAGTTTTCATAAGAATATTATAAAATTTTCTAGTAACTGTTGTTATCGTCACAGACTTTTAATGCCTTAACTTTTCAGGTATCCTGAATGTGTTTTAAACGAGAAATAGTTCGGGAATAAAATTACAACATTATTGTCTATAGTTGAACATTGGGCTTCGCCATAGCTAAGTGATAGAACAAAGTTCTTTCCATCTGAAAGTTCAGGGTTTGATTCCAGCAACTATTAAATTATGAAAGATGTATGTTTGAGTGTATTTTTGCTAAATTGTTGAAGGAATCATTGGGGTAGATGTTCAGAAGTTTTCCGGATTTTTTCATTTGCAATCTGCGAATGAAGTAAACTCCCAACTATTCTGTCTCTAAATCTAATATATTTATTTCCTCAAACCTGTGTGTGTGATTTTGATTTAATGTCTGTAATATATATTTTGAAAATATAATTAATTTTTTTTAATGCTATAACATCTATAAATAAGATAAGAACTTACATTTTTATTTTATTTTAATTAGTTACGCTGATATTATTTATGCTTTACTTTTTCATTCTTAAGAGACACAAAAACGCTGTATTTTCTCGTGGATAAATAAATTTTTATCTTCTGTTGGTGTTATTTATTTATTATATACTATTATTTTAAATATTTTTTATATTCAATTTCTATATATTTCCAGAAATACTGTAAACATATTATAAATATAAATGATTTATGGATGAAAATAATATGTACACTCATGCCTATAAATTAAGGATAGTTCAAAACCATACTAAAACCAAATTTTAAAATAAACGCTTCCCTGTATAATTATAACACGCGCATCATGAAGAATAATATGCAAATTGTAAGAAGCAATAAGATGTGTGTGATGCCATTAATACGTTAAACTGTTAAGAGTGTAAGATAAGTCTAAATCAGAAATAATGATAAAGATGTAAAATTGTTCATAAACGTTTTGTAAACCGTGCTTAATGCTCCTAAAAGAAATGATTGAAGGGGGATGATTTTTTATATGTTAATAATTATCAGCAACCTGGAATGTGGGCGTATTCAGAAAGAAAAATCGGAAGGACTTGGAATTGGCCAAAGTATCATTTTATAAATGATTCCAATATGAAGGAAATTCCTGTAGATTATACTGAACACAAGTCGTTTCAAAGTTACATCGCTGAATGAAGACCATTATTTGTTTGTAACTGGTATATCAAGACCGGTACTTGTTTGTTACTGGTATGTCAAGACCGGTATTTGTTTGTAACTGGTATGCCAAGATTGATATTTGCTTTACCGGTATATCAAGACCGATATTTGTTTTTTACTGGTATATCAAGACCGATATTTGTTTTTTACTGGTATATCAAGACCGATATTTGTTTTTTACTGGTATATCAAGACCGATATTTGTTTTTCATTGGCATATCAAAACCGATATTTGTTGCTAAACATAGCAAACGTAGCACAGTATTCGACTTATCTTGTTAACTATCTGCAGCCATGGGTGTCACAGTTTCAAGACAAATTGTGTGCAGAGTTTGCGAAATATTTGTCTATATGCTCCCATTTCTGTCAAATGGTTCAAGATAACTCATCGTCATCATCCATTAACCTGCTATAGAGAACATGCAATGGAACACATTCTCACCGTGGACTTGGTCTTGCTTTGTGTTATAGGGTATAAGTACAGGTTTAGCTAGCAATTTGATTTATGTCGAACATTCATATGGGGAGCGCATAGTACCCGTTACCACTAAGATAAACCACTGAACAATACCGTTACTGAGATGCAGAACTGATTATTTAGAGTGGAATTACACTGGTTTTCAGAAGAAAACTATGTATTTATACCATAAGTATGACCGGCACATCCATCAAAACAACATTTTGGAACAACTTGTACATAGGTGCGAGTTTGTGTTTATGGATGATAATGAATTTTCTCGACAAGCAAGCATTGAATACTTTTAATCTGAAGATACCCCCATAAAGAATGATTAGCATTCTCACCTGACTAGAGTTCGATGGAGCATGTGTGGGACACATTTGAGGGAAAGATTCCGCGACATTAACAACCGCTTATATATAGAGAGGAGGTCTGGAGAGCCTTATTTAATGAGAAGTTCGGAGAGCATTATTATACTGGAGTAGTTCTCCCAAAAATTACCTTGATACTTACCATGCTCAGGGACTGTATTTCACAGCATTTGAGAAATAAATACATTATTATATCAACTATATATTATTAAATTTTTACAAAAAAAAGTATTTTTTATAATTGTTCCATAGAACGAAAAATCATAGAAAAAATTTACGAATGATGTTATACATACTCCATCTTTTTGCTCTCCTTTTGCTTAATAAATGGAATCTATGAAATACGTTACTTTTTTGTAGACCTTTTGATTTTTGAAGATTTATTTTATGGAGATGGCATTATCCGTAATTCATGAACATAAGTGTATTTTGAATTTTTTTGTCCGAAAATCAAATATTTAATAAATTAAATTATTAACTTGTAACTACATTCAAAAGTGATGTTATTTTGCGATTTTAAATGGAAATGCAAACTACATGAAAAACTAAAAACTATTTTATATAAAGCTGTTATTAAAGCTAAGTTAAATTTCTTTTTAAATTTTTCTTCTATAACATTTTTTTGCACTAAAAAACGCCCCTTTTTCATTGTATTACATAAAACATATAAATTTGAATTTTTTTAATGCAGTAATAGCATGATTCATAATTTTTTGCTTAAGTATAAACTTACGAACAACAAACCTTTAAAAAATCTCGAAATAACGGTGGAATAACGAAAGTATTTATCAAATAACATTTTGATTTAAAATTACCGACAAATTAAAAATGATAAAATATACTGATACATTTATTTAACCCTTTTGAAAAATATTTCTAATAAAAATGATTCCTATTTCTATAAAAAAGTATATATATCTATAAATTCAATCACTTTCCTTACTAAAATCTTACTGTTAACAGATTCGTTTTAAAGAGTTTTAAAAATATTGGTATTGGAATTCGAAATAGTTCAGATTTTAAAACTGTTTCGAATGTTAAAACTCTAGTAAAGTACAGGCATATTACACCATATTAAAACGAATAAAATCCATTCTTACTAGCATAAATAAATTTTTATAATTTCAAAAATTACTTTTTATAAACATCATATTAATTGTAAATAAAAATAATTTTTAAAATTTTGAGCTGTGACAAATAAAGTTATATTTTTAATTGCGAATTAAAAAAATTTGATTTAAAAAATAAGTGAATAGGATTATCTGAATTTGAAAAATCTGTCTAATATTCAATTTTTTTTCGGATTTCGTAGCCTGGAAGTTTTTCTTTTCAATTTTTTAATTTCTAAATTCTAGAAAAATATATTTATTTTCTTCCACAATATTGAAGATTTACATTTTATTTTCCTTAACTTATCATTTCGTAATTTTTTGTATCTTCTGTTATCTATATCATTTCTAAATTTTGACTATGAGTATAGGATCTTAATGGTGGTCATAAACATGCTTAGATCTTCAGAATTGTTTCTCATATGCATTTTTGCTTAGTTAATTTTGCTGATTTTGTACTAAATGCAGACTAACTATTCACAGGATGATGTCACCGTAAATAATCATTTCCCATGCCTGTCTCAGGATTATCCATTTCTGAGCGCTCTAAGATAGATGGACTTATGGGGTCAGAACTTTCTGCTACGAAACGCAAAGATTAAGTATCCTGCTTGATTAATGGATAACCATAGCAAATGCGCATGCGCAATGTGAGTTTAAGACACACCACTTTGGCTTGTGAAGAGAGCGAAAAGAAAGAAATCAGACTTTATGGAAACTTTGACCAACTCTTTTACAGCATTCAACTTTATTGCTTTAGTTAGTCGAAAGTTTTTCCATGCGCATCGTTTATTACTTAATTACTATGCGATGCGTATTTCATCATAAATTGCGTTGCTCACAGCAAGTTATAGAATTATATATGAAATAAAAAACATAATATGTATAAAATAGTTTGATTATTTTTATTTTTATTTTTAATAAAATATAATATCAATTAAAACTAGCAAATATTTAAAAAAAAATCATCCAAGAAATTAATGAAAATTAAAAAAATAAAAATATATATACATTTTTATATAAAAACAAATTTAAAAGAAAATATAAAAATTAACTCTTTTGCATCCAATGTTATAATAAAAAAATAATATTCTTGAAGAATATTTTTTTTCAGTGCGATAGATTATTAGCTTACTTTGTTAGTAATTACAGATGTTTTTCTTCCGAATCATGTTTACTTTACTTATTTAATACATTTTTTGCTGAATTTTGCTTTTACTTGCATTTTTACAATAAACGTTTTGAATGTTATTAAAAAATGTTTACTTTTTCTTTCAATATTCAATATTTTTTAATATTTCTTTCAATATATTTTAAGTTTTCAATATTCCACGAATTATAGTTGTTATTCAAATTATACTCATTTGAAATAATGGTTTTCTAAATTTAAATTTAATAATAGTGATGGATAGGCACTGTTCACGGAATCACGAATTCTGACATGTTTAGAAATTTTCAATTTGGAAGAAAAACAAAATGAATGCCAATATGAAGAAAAAATTAATTTCGTTCCTGTAAACAGAAAAAATATACATATAAATGCACTTGTAGATATGCTTTTTCCTTTCTTTTATGTTTACGAAAAAAAAAAATTTCATTCTGGATTTTTTAATGTTGTTTACTCTGAAAAATAAAGCCCACCAAATATTAGTAAAAGCGTTGATGTACAAAAATAAAATTAGAAGATGAATATTTTGATTATTTTTTTATGTTTATGTAAAATTTTCAGTTGATAGATTTGATTTCGGATTTCATTTTCTTGAGTACATGATTAAGAAAATGCATTAATATGAGAAAACTTTTTATCGTTAAATTATTTTTGATCTTAAAAAAAGCTCCGTACTTTATAATTGTATTATTCTTAATAGAAAATAAGTGCGAATAAGCATAATGTATGAGAAATACTAAAATATATTTTTAAATGAAATGCGAATAAAAAATTATTCTATATTAAAAGATTTTTCTTTTATGACAATGTCTTTACACGCATACACACACACACGCACACGCATACACACACACACGCACACGCATACACACACACGCACACGCACGCACACACACACGCACGCACACACACACGCACGCACACACACGCACGCACACACACACACACACACACACACGCACACACTCACACACACACACACACACACGTACACGCACACACACACACACGCACACACGCACACACGCATACACACACACGCACACACAACTTGAATTATTCAAATTAAAAATAAAAGTATATAATACTATAATAACGTATTTGTGTGTAAAACATGTTTATATAAATTAGATTATATTATGTCTAAGTGTAAATTGAGATATGTGATAATGATCATTTAATTATAGTATTCTCATATCAAATTGTATTACAAGTATGAATTATAATTAAGAAATATTTCTGTCTGACTTATTATGGAGTTTTGTATATGGCTTCTTAGATTATATCATACATATTCTCTTAAATCAGGATATTTGTCAAAAACTATAGTTTATGTTTGAAATATACTTTCCGATTTTCAAATAATAGTTCTATAACTACAATCAGACACTTGGAAAATTATATATTCTTCCATTTTTTAGAAAAATTATTTTTCTATAATATAATTTAATATTTGCAAGTACTTTAAGCATTTTTTAAACTAAAATCTAGTAACATAACATCCACATGTCACATTCATAATCTTGGGAGCGTTTGATCTACTATCTCTTCTGATCCTGTATCATTTCTCCCCTGGAAGCCGACATCAAAAGGGAGCCGACTCATCAAGAGCAGCTCCATTGACCAAAAACACCTCCCGAGGTGAAGATACTGATACGGCACGGGTATATTTGCTGAGTTCGAGTGGTTATGACGCCGTCGGCACTTGCATTAGTGCCATTTAAACGTATCATCATTCATAATAGGTGCCGCCGAAGCACCTCTGGGACCAACTGCTTCAAAATGGGATTCTCGAGGACAGGACGCAGTGCAACTTTCTAATCCACTCAGTGAGCCGTGGCACCGTTATGACAACAATAACTCTGGTAAAGGGGTGCAAATCACTGGGGAAGACACCAGTAATTACGGCTGATTACGCTCGAAAGTACCTCCGATGGGTACTGCGTGGACATTCTGCAAGAGGTAGAGGATACTTTCGATGCAGAGGAATGGCTACTGATTGATTGGATATCGCTCGGACGGTGGTCCAGATAGAGACTGTGACTGGAGAGGAAATGAGGTAAGGATAGCTGCAGCTGTTGCGTAATTCGTAGGTTGCGATTCGGTAATGTAGGTTATTATCTCGCTTCCTCTTGATTCTGCTAACCAAATCTGATGGCGGAACTCCAGTAGGAATACATAACAATCAAATATATACCGATTCGATATTAGGGTGTAAATGTAGTATTCTAAGTTTCTTGTGTAGTAAATTAAGCATGAAAAATAAAATGGCATTGATAAATAACTTTATATATAATAAAAAATGAACTATAAGAAAGTATATATATAAAATAGAATCATAAAGTTATTTGGAAAATTTTATTTTTTAAAACCTGATAGGATTAAGATCGGAAATATTTGAAAAACATTTATTCTGATATTATATTTATTACGTATCAAGTCTGACATTCGTTTATGGTTGATATTTAGATCGTGATTAAAATACACATTACAAAAAACAATAACTTCGGTATAAAAGCTCTATTTAGGAAGTTGTAGACCTCAAGTAAATTTGAGATAATTGGTTCGATTCTAACCAAACTAAAAATAACATGTTGTTTGATTTTATGTGTTTTACTTGTCTTAACCACTTAGCGAAAGATGATTTTGTACACAATCTGTCATAATGCTTTTTCAAACTCTCTCCTTTGTTATACGAGAATAATACTCTTTGTATTGAAAGTTTCTCCGGAAAGCAAAGGTACTGGGGGAACATTAAAAATCTTCACCTAAGTTATTTGAGGTCGTTGAATGGGGATAGTATGTTCTCTCCTTGTTCCTGTTCCCTCTCGGCCAGTTCTGCTCACCCTCTTAATTGTCTTGGCACCTCCTTGAGGCAGCTGTGGGATGAGCAAGATCTAATCTATGGTGATCCGGTGCTTCGGAGCCTTTTTGACCTGGTGTAATCTTTTCTACAACAGGGGGATAAGAAACTATATATTAAAAACTTTTAGCAATTAGGTTGTTCACATGATGCCAAACTCTGATGATAATGTGTATTAAGTTACATTCTGATCCGTAGTCAAAAACTCATTAAATCATTTCTACTATGGTTCCAGACATTTTGCAAACTTATCTACCGTCACTAAATTGCTTTATGAAACGATACTTCGAAGCTACTTTTTAGATTAATGTTCATTAACTGGACATTACGTGAATAATGTAACTGAACATATTGAAATAACGCACGTGTATAACAGTTATGAGTAATGTGCAAATAAAATCATACTCTAGCAAAATCATTTAGATGAAAAATCAAATAAGCAATTCAAAATAATAGATTATTGGTTAAGGCTATAAGGATTTGATTCGAACTAAACAAAACTGTTATCGAAATTAAAGTCTGTATGCTAATTGTATACGAAGAATTGCATGCCTAAGTTTTTAAACTTTGTGATGAAATTTACTCTGAAAACAAATGTCTAAAATGATCTTAATTCTGAAGCAAACCCTTAAGAAGCATTTGATATTTTTTATTCAGCTACAAGTAATAAACATCCATTTGGAAAAAAAAATTTCTTTTGGCTCTGTTAATAAATTGAAACCATGGCATATACACATCTTAATACTTAATGCCATTTATCACTTACTTTTCACGTAAAGATTCTCTCAAAGGCAGTAATTAATAACAGTCAGAAATCCTTTTTGTAACGACAAAAATAGAGCTATTTATTATCAATTATTTATGATCTGTAAATTTTTATGAGACTTATAAATCAAACATATCGCTAAATGCAACGTAATATAATGCAAGTTGATTTCCTTAATTGCTAAGGTGTCACAGTGAATAATGAGATGATATGGCGATATTTCATCGCGATACATCACGACTCAAATAATTTATTTATAAATCACTTTTATTAGTAAATTTTATATTGAAAAAGGGTATTTTTTATATTGTATATTAATAAACTGAGATAAAAAAAATTGGATGACACTACTGCATAGAACGCAATTAATTATTCCATTTTCATGAAAATAAATTTTTAAATGAATTATCAAAAAGAAAAAAAGGATCATTGAATTTATTAAATAATCATAATTATAAGTTTTAAATGAAACTAAATCATTGATGATATCAAATTTTAAACATAGTGTAATAATAATCAAAACATATTTTTCAAAACTAAACTTTTTTAATCCTGAATGGTATGCTCTTAAGCACTTCATGGTCAATTAAATCAAATAAGGCAACTTTTTCCTTTAGTTTGATCTGTGTTAAATTATTATATCTTTTACGATAAATATTGAGTTATGAGTTTAAAACAAATAATTATTAATTTTTTTTCAAAATATCCTTCATATTTTTGAAGATTAGCTATAATTGAACCTTTTAAATTAAACTGCAGAGTTTTTTCCGAAAAAATGTAAACTTCATATGTATTTTTGAATCATGATAAAGTAAATTTATCTCGCTAAAAAGAAATAATTTCTATTGTTAGAATTTTTTAGAATTGAGGATTGACTGGTTGGGATTACCAATGTAAAACAGCAAATTACAATATGGAATTATGTGTAGTTTAATTAAAGAAAAATGAAAGAATTTCTGTTTTTTAACATCATTTTTATTCCTATGACGATATTGAATTATAATTCAAATGTTCAAAATGATGTTCAAAATCTAGGAATAAAATTTTGTATGAAAGAAGATTTTTAATAATTTTAATAATCCATAAATTAAAAGCTTTATATTTAGAAACTTATATTTTATATTAAACTTATAACTTATATGTTTATTTATGTTATATTTAGAAACTTTGTCAAATTTCGAAGAGTAACTATATAATTTACGTATAGTAAAAATTACTTAAAATAATTAATTTTATTTCAGGAGTTCAATTTGAAAACTTAGGAGGTTAGACATGTGATTTTTTCACAAGATATAAGATATAGAAATAAATTTTTTCACAAGATATAGAAATAAATTTTTTCAAGGATAGTAAAAATTTATATATATTTTTTTATAAGAATCGACTTATCGATACTTTTGAGATGTTGTATTCCCAGGGAACATACAACATCAAAAAAGAAGTTTTTATCATCGTTATCAGAGAGTTTCAAATAATTAATTAAGATTTCTACAGGCAATAATTTCAGTTCCTTTACATCATTTCAAGAATTAAATAAAATAAGTTTATGTTAGAATTAGAGATAACTTTGTTCATTAAAGTAAATATCAACAAAAGTTTAAAGCTTTTGTTTTTGAAATACGTCGTTTCTGAGATATTAATTAAAATTTGATTTCATTGATTTGAAATATTTCTACTGTCTTAAGTTGCAAAGAAATTAATTTGTAAATAATTATCGCTGTTAATCCTAATTTAAGAAACAAAAACTAACGAAAAAACGAATACTTTTGTATTGATATCTTTGTAAAAATTTTCATGTTCTGTTTGTAGTTTATAATATTATATATATATATATATATATATATATATATATATATATATATATATATATATATATATATATATATATATATATATATATATAAAGGTGTTAGTGGCTCTTTCACAATTAGTATTTCAAAGTTTTTAACAAGAAATCCGGTATTTGTTTGGGAATACAAATAATACTGCACCAAATGTATCACTGTTGATAATAGTTTACAGTCGCAAAAATTTATTTTCCTCAAAAAAAAAATAATAATAATAATAATAATAAATAAATAAAAAAATTAAAAAGATGAAAGGAAAATAGAGTTGTTTGTCAAGTTGTTAAGTGAAACAAATGAGGAGAACATAAATTTAAACTTTTATTCATTTCCGAAATGTTTAGAAGAGACACCGAATTAGACGTATACTATTTTGTATAATGTAATTATAAAAACCATTTTTTTTGTATTCTGAACATCTGCTTTAATTATATCCGATGGCCTTCTGCACATCTTTCAGTGTTGAAATTTAATAATTCACAGATCTTAATTATACTTCAAAAGTAAATAACTTACAGAAACTAATTTATAGTTCTTTATCTTACATAAAAGAAAGGCTAACTTCATTTAGATTTAATTAAGAAAAATGCTTTGTTAAATAGAAATTCGTTACAAGAAGGCCCTTCATCAAATATTGGAATCTCTTACAAGACATTTATTAAGCTTATTAAAATAAATCAGAAAAGATATCATAAATCTCTGAACTACTATATAACGACATTGATTTCTCCGAGATTGAATCTAAGAGAAAAATGTTTGATGAGACGAAATTTCAATTTTCACTAGGCAGATTAATGCAACCAGAAATTTTTCCCATCTTAAGATGCGCATAATCGAATTATTATCCCGGATGTGTTGATACCCATCCAAGAAAACAACAACCCCGAGACATATTAAAGCCTCGAGTCACGCGACTTAAGGACTCTGCAAGAAATGAAGTTATCCAATCAGCGAATTTAATCTGACATCTCCAGAGACTTGGAAAGAAGAAGAAGAAGAAATAAAAAACATTATTTTGGTTGACAAGCATTGATAAGCCGCTGTTACAAGCCGAAGAATGGAAAGTTGCTCTGTTTACGGTCTTAAATTAGGATTAGTTTTGCCACAGCCATGACATCGGCTAGCGATGTTAACCTTTTTTTTTGTGTGTGTATGTGTAATAAACATATCTTTGTTAAATGGGAGTGTGCTATTGAAGAATATTTTTACATCGTGTTTATTACTTAATGCTGGGGAGGGGGGTTGAGCACGGGTATGGAATCACAATTCTAGTTTATTTATGGTTTTCGGATTTATAAGGCTCGTGTTGAGTAGCATACAAATTAATCACCTTTCGCTTAAGTGGAGCAGAGAAAAATTGAAGAAGATTTTCTGAAGTGGAAGAAAAAATTCTTTGGTAAATAATAAAGGAAAAAAAAAAACTTTTCGCAGATAGATGAACTATCTGCTGAATTAGAAGAAAGAAACTGAAAACAAAGAAACTGAATTTATTCTAGTGTTTATTTTAAATATGAAATAACAATTTCATCTTTTTTATAGAAAACTATTATAGATTCAAACAACTTTGTATATATTTAATTCTGTAGTATATGATGATTACAGAAGACTATATTCAAACGCGAATCATAAATATGTATTTAGAATATAAATTATTTTTAAAATTATAAACTACCTACAATTTGATGGGGGAAAAGCTGCATTGTTCCTTTATAACATTTTGTAGCGACGTAAGAAAATGGAAGTTAAAACAAAACAAACATTTATTACATTACACATAATTAATATTAGTTACAAAAAGAAAGCACTTAATAATTATAAAATAAAATCAAGGTTTCATAGTACCAGGGTGGTACAAAACAAACGTATTTAGGAACCGGATGGTTCTTCCTTGCCATTTCTCACATCACTATCCTCATCACATTTTATGTTGTTTGTAAGTCTATTGGGCAGCAGCGCCATCTACTGTCAATATTGTTAATATGGGTCTGTTACAATTTTATTTATTTTTTTTTAAAAAAAAATTAGTTGTATAAATAGTTCATAAATAATTTTAATAAAAGTTATAATTATATATCAAGCATTTAGTAACATTATATTAAAATTAATTAATTCAGTTTACTTTGTAGGGAATCCACATTGGTCCAAATAAAAAAATTACAAAAAAGTAACTCATCGTTATATAATAAATCAAACAATACTGAATTATAAACTTTTGTATTAAGAATCAAAGATATATGTACATATGTATGTATGTGCAAATATTTAGAAATTAACAGGGTGTATTTTTAGCAGTTGGTTTCTTTTTATTACTTTTTTATTTCAATTAATATTTCTTGCATCGTGCACATAAATATTATACCCTTATAAAATGTTCCCTTATAATATTATACCCTTATAATATTATACCCTTATAATTATGTTCAGTAAAATCCTGTCTCAACTTTTAATGTTGGAAAGTTGACAGTTAAGGTTAAGGCGTTGAGAAGTATATATTTATACACTTGAATACAATACGACTTATGCTTCTGGCGGTTTAAATACTTCCACCTCGAAAATGAAAGCGATATGAGAGAGAAGTCAATTATACAAAGCAGAACCGCAGCAGAGATTCAATATCAAACAAACTTTTCCAACAATATATATGATGGAAAAAATCGTATAAAATGCAAAATAGCTTGTATGTGAATTAAAACCTTATTTCATCGTGGAGTATGTCAGTAAAGAGTATATTTACTGTTTTCGAAACAACCATAACATTTGCAAACCATTGATATTCCGCGTGTTTGACGATTAGTTGCTTTTGCATGAGCATTTTGTTGAGTTACTGTGTGGTAACTAATGCATAAAACAATATACGTTGCATCCGTTATTTCCTTCGCATTAGTGGACTTTCGTTGAATATTAACTTGGGGCTGTTCTATAATTTTACAATTGATGTTTCTTAGTTAACGCTATTCATTTTTGAAATAATCATTAACGTTAGAATTTTGATTCTAGTGACGCTTAAGTCTAGTCGTTTTGTAGTACATACACCACTTTCTTATAGATCGACACATTTACTGTGATCTCTACTGTCAACATCTATATATCAACGCTATATATATATAAAATGTATTTCCATGTTTTAAATCTTAAGCGATTTTTCAACAAGTCAATTTTCTACTACACCTAAAAAGGGCGTCTTTAAATTTTGCGAAAATTCTTCCATTAGCAGTTTATCCCATAAATTTTCCTTTAATTATATTTAAGAAACAAAATAGAACATTAAATATAGCGTATTACATATCTAATTCAATGTTTGTATTAGAAGATGTATTGTTTCAATCAATAGATTTGATAGTCTTTTACAAAGTACGTATGTACGTATTGCCCCCAAATAGCGCTCATATGTGTGTATATATATATATATGTATGTATGTATGTATGATGTATGTATGTATATAGCAACTGAATTTTGCCTAGGGGTTAGCGTACCTGAGTGCCGGACTGCAGACAGAGATGTACTTTCTCTTTCTCTTTTTTTTTTTTTGTCATTTCTTTATATGAATTGGTTTTGAATGGTTGTTTACTCTATAAACGGGAACCTATGACATATTTGTACTGAGGAAGTTGGAGTCCACATCAAATTAAAGTTCAGTTAGAAAAGTGGAATAGCACACCCCATATTGCCAGCCTAGCCATATTGCACAAGACAACAGCAACTGAAAAACTTCAGTTGAAAGCAATTGAATTCATTCGTGGGTGTTCTTAATGTTATAAATTCACTTAAAATTTAATTTCTTAGTCGAATCATTTCTGATGTGAAAAGGCTAACAGTAAGCGATAAATGAAGCAAATCTGATAAATAACATTCCTGTAAATGTTAAAATCCTTGGTTTGATTTCATCCAAAGCAATTAACTTATTAATTGCTCAAGTTGCTCCACCATAAAAGATCATTTTATGTTCTTCAATATAAGTGTTGACAATTTGCTATGTTTTCTAAAAATTCAGAGTAAATAATTGCACTTGATTTATAAATTAAGATTTTTTTTTCACAAATCCATAAAAATACTATGTCTTTTTCAGGAATTAAATTTTATCGGGTAATGTTAGACACTGCCCAATAAAAAGTATTTGCTCAATTATATCATATACAGGATAATTTCCTTGTATTTCTGATTTCAAATTAACGTGTCCTGTCTCGAATAACAATTTAAGTCTGTTTACAGAGAATGGTACTTGTGAAATTCCTCCCTCTGTCATCGTTACCTGTGTGCGTTACCTGAAGCAATTTCCCCCGAATTAGTCACTTAAAGCACACCAACCACACCTCAATAAATAGCCCTCGCTGCTGCAGGTGGTTAATGAGACACATTGTTTTTGCGGGTCATGCAACATCGGTGACGTCACGGACAATTCACTAACTGATGTGAAGGAGTGGCGATGCAGCGTGCCGGATACATTCAGGTCTTTCCAACCCCCTAGACACTTCCGGACTTTAATGAACTTCTTGTGCATTTAAGTGTGAGTCCTGCTGAACATTACGCAAGGAATAATGGCGACGCTAACGCCATCTCGCGACAGTAACCACCTCGTGCCCGTTTGCCATTTCGGAAGCCTTGACTACAAATTGCCTACAAGGGAGGGTTGCCAGCAAGCGATCTCATACTTCAACCCTTCTATTCCGGGATTATTTCAAGCAACATGTACTTTTCTAATTTTCATAATCTAAGTTAACATCATTCTCAAGTGTCTGCATAAATTTGTTTTTTATCTATTATCTATAAAAACTTGCATTCATTTATTGCATCAAAGTGAAGACAGTTAAAAAATTCATTTTTAATTTAATGTCAAATATATTAAAATCGTTCATTTTCGTTTCATCACTCAAACTATTTACTGTGTGTTTAAAAAAATGAATTGATGTGTTATTTTTAAGACACAAACATAAAATTAAGAATTACATATTATTGCTTTTAGCTATGACTTTTTGATACAATTTTAGTTCAATGAACATTATCATTTGAAAAGTTTCATCTTATTCCAAGCGGGAGAAATGAATTAATAATTAAGTAATGCTATTTAATAACTAAGTAATGTTCACTGACTGTATCAACATGATAGTCTTATATTGAGAGAAAGAACTTGATATCACTTAAGGAAAATTAAAATATTAATTCAACATGCGCGATATATGGTGTCGCACATGTATTCAAAATCGAACGAGACATTTGAGTATATAAAAATATAAACTATTTTCTTATTTTTATAAGTTTTTAATGAATAACAATATTATTTTTTATACAATCTGTTTATTCATATGGAAACAAACCATCATTTATTTGTTAATTTTCGCTTTTTTTTTATTAAAAGAATTGGTTTTTAAACTATTATTCTTAACTAAGTAACTAATTTACAGAATTTTAAAAATAATTTTTTAAAAGTAAAAAAAAGAATTAAACTAAATGTATTGAAGAATATATTTTTATGCTAATATACATTTCTATTCATGTGTGCATATGTAAATAAGTGCATATATCTACATTTGTTTATTTATATTATTTAGGAATTTTCATAAATTAAAATTAATATGTTATTAAAAAAATAATTTTCTTATACGCCGGCAAACTAATCTAGTGGTAGACGAGCCTGACTGTGGATAGGAAGGTCCTGGGTTCGAATCCCGGTTCAGGAATGGATGTATTTTCTCTCTCTCTATCCTGTCTTTGTCCTTTCCTTGCGTGTGTGAATTAAGTATGAATGTTGCCTACCCTTTAAACGGGTCTCTATGGCATGTGTGAGGGTGCGATGGGGCCCCACCTCCTGTGGTGCACCCGGGGCAACGCTTCGGCGGCTAAGAGGTCGCTGTGTCTGGCCTTTTCTTTGGTATCAGGGAACAATTGATTAATAGACTCTGTTGCAGTTGTAACTGTCTACTCTCTGCCATTGGAAAAAAATAGTGTTTATAATTCTAATCAAAATTAATTACAAGAAACACAAAGTGCTTAAAAAAATCAATATTTTGGCATTGTAGTAAGTAGCTAAAAAAATGATGATTTAATAATAATGAATAAAAAAATAAGCTTAACTAAAGTTATTTATCTTGTGAATTTTAAAAAAGATATAAAAATATTTAATGGAATGCTTTTTAAAGAACTAATCATTCAACCAAATTTTTGTCTACACAAATAACATATCATTATTTATATAGATGTTGTCTAATATGAGGTTGACAAAATATTTAAATATTCATTGTGCAGTAGTTTCTGCCTAGTAGTAGAATTTAATAATCTTATATAAGGGAGTAAATAGTGATGCTATTAGTGTAAAAAAAAAATAAATAAAAAAATAAAAATTGGAGAGATAACTCGATATCAAAATAATCAAAGTAATCAAGAATTCATTTCAAAAACAATAATGCTAATTTTTACACAGAAGGATAATATCGAACCTTCAAAAGTTTCATCACGGCATTTAAAATTACAACTTCAAGAATGAGAATTTTTTTACATTTAATTCATTTGTAGTAAGAAATTTATAAAAAATAGGCTTAGAGAAGAGAATTTAGAATATTTTTCTTTAAGAATATTTTTCTTTATATTCTCTTCTCTAAGCCTATTTTTTCAAAAAATAGGCTTAGAGAAGAGAATTTAGAATATTTTTCTTTGTGCAAATTGTTTTTACCGGATAAGACTTCAATCGTTGAGTTTGCATTTTATTGCAGTATGAAAACATAGCAGTAAAAATGGACGAACGGAATTATTTTATTCCAATTACTGGAATATGGAATCAAGCAATAAATGTAAAACAAAGAGAATATTCATAACTTCCCATTGATTCGAAATAAAAATTTATGAACAGAGTAATATTCCAAGAGAGAAAGCTCAACAGAAATTTAATGTGTCCCAGACCAAGTAATGCTTGCCATCGTAAGTGATCTTAAAAACACGGAGTGGAATTCTGAAAATAAGGCAAGCAACATCAAACTTACAGCTGTCATACTACAAAGACAAAATCATAAAAAATCTCTTTTTATGCGAAATAAGTTTTTCATAAGATCGTAAAATCGAAAATTTTTCTTATTTTTTTTACGACCTGCTATGAATAAAAGTCTGGAAATGACGTTGCAACTATATACTTTCTCCTAGCCATCAAAAACGCCGCAATGGCAGCAAATTTGTCACATGATTATTTTTGTTTTTTTTTTTTTTTTCCTTCTTTTACAGCAAACGATAATATGTTGCTTGGGGACAGTATTTTCGTTCTGTTTACCTCTGTGTCAAATGATCGTCAACCTAACCGTTACGCGGCACGTGACTAGAGCTATATATAGGAATATTATGGAAGATACTAAAAGCATAGATTCAGCGATACATTACTCCACGGGATACAAGTAAGCGCGAATGCTGCAGTAATTGTCAAATTCTAATGTGTCAGCAGATGCATTAGAGTGAAATATGTTCTGCCGTTTGTTGTACAAATATTTGTGCCGTATATTGATGGAATTCTGAATACGAAACGGTGACAGGCGACATATATTTATAAAAATATTCATATTATTTCATTGCAAGAAGACGTATTTTTAAAGGAGAAATATTTATATCATATAGTATGTTCAATATACCTACCCTGAAATAAATTAGAAATAGGTCTCGTTATTTTACAATGGTTCAGGAGGTAGCTTTAAATTTACAGAATTTATACTTTACAATCACATTGATATTGGTCAACAAATAAATTAGGCATAATTAAGTGTAAAATTTAAGCCATATTTTATGTTAAGGTGCCACAAAAAAATATTAAATCAGGTAAAATTTGTAGTGAATTAAATATGAGTCAACTATGATTGCAAAAATACTTAAATTAATTTGATCATTAGAGATATAAAGCTCTTTTGCTTCTCATTTTATATAAACACCATTAATATCAAAAAATCTCCCAAGTAAGGGCGTTAAATTTTTTTCTCAAAGCACCACAGAAGATATCTTTTGCTTAAAAATAACAGTCCTTCCTATTTCTATTTGTTAAAAAATAAATGAATTAATCTTGACACATTGAATAACAATAACGCGGACATGATTTTAATTGTAAACTATCTTCTTCCAATAAGAAAATGATCGTGTTGTCGTATATTTATTCTCATATTTATGAATGAAAAACACAATTGGTTAATAAATTACGCATTATAAGAGAATAAAAATGTGCACTCGAATGTAAAAAAAAAAACAAGAACTTTCATTTAATGGGGTTTTGAAAGGGTTTTCAAAATTATTTAATTATGAGATAAGAGGTAATACAAGAAAAAATTAACTAGTACATAACAACTGTTTTGTATTTGTTAAATTACTCAATTAAATATTCTTCACCAATTTACAGTTAGTAAGGAGAAGTTATTACATTTAGTTAAGAGGAGATAAAAACAAGATAAGGTTTAATATTAAGAGTATATGCTTAATTTAATTAAAAATATTTTAAAAAATAAGGAAATGTTATTTTTTAATATTTTTAATTGAACTGGTTAAATCAGGAAATCAGAATATTAAATAAGGAATGTAAGGTTTTTTAAGTTATTTTATCAGCAATCAAAATTGGTGTATATATATATATATATATATATATATATATATATATATATATATATATAAATGTATATACATATATAAATGTATAGAAAAGTTTGATGAAATTTACATTAATTGCTACAACTGATGGCTTTCAGGATGCTTAAATTCATTTGCATTGAGCTTTAATATTACCCTATGCTTACTTGAAAATTATTGAATGCAATGTAAATAAATAACCCTATTTATATCTCAAAGTCAATGTTCTTAAAATGGAATACAGTAAGAAATTTTAACTATAACGAAATATAATTCCACTTTAAATGGACACAATTTTAAAGCATAAATTTTACTTACAAAAGTTTTGTGAATCCGAGAAAAATAATTGTTGCTTTTATTACTCCAATTTTCTTGATTTAATGTTTATCCCAAATTAATAAATTTATTTAAGCTTTATAAGTGTGAAATTAACATTAAAAAATTGTGATGATATTGTTAAGATTAGCAAAATATGAACTAAAATGTCTACTAACGAGATTGGAGTAAGTCCTTGTGTGTTTTCAGTGATTTTAATTTAACACATTGAGCAAAATTAAAACTTGAAAAAGAAAAAAACATTAAAAATATAAATTTATCATACATGGTTCAAAGTATTTTACAAAATGTTGATTAAGTATCCTAAAGTTTGTTAATGTTTTCTTAAATATCCGCTGAGAGTTCTTGTTGGATGTATATATTACATTTCAAAACGCAAATTTCTAATTAAATAAAATTATTTCCTGAAACTATTATTACCGAATAAATAATCCAATGTATACCCCCTAATAGGATTGTTCATATAAAAATTCAAACTACTTTGTTATAAAAATGCAAATAGTGCGGGCAAAATTAATTGAATCAACCACTAAAGTTTCGCAATCATTTTTGAAAAATGACACTCTTTCCATCAAAATACCTGATCAAGGAATATTTAAAAAAAAACTAGCCCGAAACAATTGAATATTTTAGTTAATTTCATGAGAGAGATGAGATGCAGTTATTGACGTCATTCTGAGGCTCTAAAAACTGTCTTAGGAAACAAGTTTCCTTACTCCGTCTGTTTCGCTAATTCGGCGGAAAATCTCAATTAGGATTCTCCAGAAAAATAGGGAAAAGTTGTTGAAGTAATCCCTCTTCTCTGCAAAGCTCCTTACTAGAAACCCGAAAAAGAAAGGGAAAGAAAGGAAAGTGGGAGAGGGAATAAAAGGACCTAAAGAGAAACCCTAATAACTATAATAATCAGCTTATGCCGTTAAAGCTTTCTTAGATTTTATATCCCTGGACATATTTCCGATAGTTTCCCGCTGGAAAATAGAGAAGAGGTTAAATACTGTGCAAGTTTTCATATGCTTCTTCCTTTTGGTTATTTTATGTCTCGAAATTTTCCTAAGTTATATATATATATATATATATATATATATATATGAGCCAACAGAATTATATTAATGAGAACGAAAATTTTAGGATAAATTATTTAAAAAGTTAATAATGACAAATTAAATATTTGCTTTAAATTCGAACTCAGAAGAAAATTTACGTTATTATTAAACCATCTTTAACTTTTGAACAATGCTAATAGTAAGTTTTAATGACTTAAAAGTTATAATGGAATTCTTTTTCTGAAAACATAATTACATATAACTAACTTCAGTTCGATTTTTAGGAATACAAAATGTATGAAATCTTTTATCAGTGATTTTCTGCTAATGAAAAATTAAACACATGAGAGATATTAAATATTTTTTGTTTGAAGATATTTTCTACGTACCACTTAAATGAAATCATGTTCCTATTTCAATATTATTTTTAGGTGATTGACAGAAAATATAGCAGGAACTATGTGTTGAGTCTTATCGTTCATTCTTGACAGCAACATCAAATGAGGTCCAGGAGCCCGAATACCTTCAAACAATGAAGCACAGCCTAGAGGCCCTAGAATAACTGTCATTTATTTAAACCAATGCAGGCCAAGATGTGGGCTGAAGCAGCTTGAGCCTCATTGTATTTTGGACATAAGGGATAAATTTTCTCACCCCGTCAAATGACGTTGTACACGAATGTGTCCACTTCGAAATCTCACCAAAGTTGTCTGATTGCGCCAAGAAAGAAATGCTAATTGGATAGCGTTTCTGTTATATTAATAGCGCCAGCCATGATTACCTATGCACCATTGAAAGAATTTTTTAAATTTAATGATGTATATATAATTATTTAGTGATATTATTTTCATGGAAACCAAAAGATTCCTATGATTTTTATTTTGGTAAATATAATATTACCAAACTAAGTGTTTGACTTGCTTTTGTTGATATGAGAATATTTTGATGATAAACTGGTTTCTTGTCAGCATTTCTGACTCCTTGGCTGCTGGTCCAGGGTTTGAATCCCTGTTTGCGGATGAATGTTCCTTTCTCATTATGTTTCTTTGTCCTTTCTTCTGAGATGATGTATGGATGTGGTCCACGCTATAAACTGGTTTGTGATAGTAAGATCTGGGTAATGCTATTCTCCTTCCTGACTTGGTTCATAGGTATATGGTAAATGAATATCAGTCTCCAGCGTTATTCAGCGAAGGACAATCAATCGGTGACATTTTGTCACCGATTATTAAGACTATTTGTGCGTGATGATAAATGTTTTTCATGAAATACATTTTAAAACTTATTTCTACATATTTAAGTTCTCATATCATAGGATATTATTCATTCCCTCTGTAAATTTAGATTTTCATATCTGCTTAATCCCAATGCACTGCACTTAAAAATTAGTCAGCGAAGGACAATCAATCGGTGCCTGCCATTATTAAGACTATTTGTGCGTGATGATAAATGTTTTTCATGAAATACATTTTAAAACTTATTTCTACACATTTAAGTTCTCATATCATAGGATATTATTCAATCCCTCTGTAAATTTAGATTTTCATATCTGCTTAATCCCAATGCACTGCACTTAAAAATTAGTTCAGATTTTCAATGCTGTATATTTTCTTAACTTTCTTATAAAATATATCAGCATAGCCTATTAAATCAAATATATGTTTTAGAAGGAAATTTTCGCAATGCATTCGATATGTTTGTACAATTTCGTCATTCAAGTGAATTCTATCATCATAGCGAAATCTAGATATTTGTCACCATTCTCACACAGAATAATTTTTAAGAATGAATTTTTTTAAAAGGATTTAGCAAAACTTTAAAGTTTATATACATATAAGTTTATTTAGATAACTTCTTGCTTTAATTTTTCAGAGTAGGTAAAACATAAAATTGAATATTTACTTAATAATTTTATGTTGATTGTCTTTCTTTTGATTAAATAATTTGCTATGCTTATAGGAAACTCAAAATTCTAAAACCATTTTCCATATATGGAATATTTGAATATGACAAAAAATATTTTATTTATTTTTTCATAATTTTTATCATTAATTAATCTACATATTATTGAATTTATATTATTTAATATATATATTGTTAAAGGGAAATGTGTGTCTTCAGTGAAAATTATATAATCCAATAATTTCGGAAAATCCTTCTAAAATTTTCTTACAGTGTCATATATTCTCATTTATAATCTTCACATCGAGAAAGTTTTGATAATTGATTCTATTGATATAGAAAATATTGATAATTGATTCTATTAATATAGACAAGTCTGAATATAACACTAAAATAAGTGAGGGAAGAATGTCGATGACAAATTGATATCCTTGTCAATATTAAGACTTGAAACCAAAACTGCAAATGTCAATACAAAAGCTCGTGATGTTTTTTTTTAAATATAACACAAAATAGTTCAATTTGAGGTATGCATTTTTCTCCATTACAGTGATAATTTCTGATGTGCAAGTTTCCTCGCATACCTTAAAGTAATAACTTATAAAGACAAGTAAAAATGTGTTTTTGGTCATCACTATCTAAGCATAAAAATTTAAGAGTTTAATCTAACATTAGCTCTAGAAATATATGAAAAATTATATTAACCATATTATAATCTCTTACTGATGTGTGACTTAACACGTTTTTTTTTTTAACCAACATTAATGCGGTTTAAAGGACAGGAACTTTGCGTGAAGACAACCATTCATCACTACTCCTCCCTACCACAACTTCTCGCGGCTAATATCATCTCTGAAGAATTTGCTTTGGCTATCCAACCCATACATCAAAGTCAGCAAATCGAAGATAAGAACTTCAATTCCTATTTTTATTATTACTTTATTCCTCCTTCAGTTTTTTAATACCGAAGATTAATCTCTTCCTTATCGTCTTAATATCGGGAAAGAGATGTAGGGGGACATCGGCGGTCACGGAACACAAGGTGGAGACGTGACAGGGCACAAAAGCCAATCTTCCAGGTGTCGTCCCGCTAATAAAACCCCCTGTTCTCAAATCTTGTAATCTTGCTGCAGCAGCTGCTTAAATCATCGGACAATGAGTGGACCTCGCTATGTTGTGCGCGGTGACCAAAGGTCATCTCTTTGGCTGGATGTGCAAGTGAGGGTGGATGGAGTGAAGAGTGGATAATGTGGAGAAGTGGCGTATTGATCTATGTCAGCGATTCTCTCAAGGAATAATAGAAGTATTTATCGATCTGAAAAATGGATTTTAAAATAGACTTCCTGAAAGAAATAAAACGAATTTTTAGCTTTGGCAAGATTTATTTCATCCCTTGCTGAATCTAAGCTAAGCATTTAACAAGGTTTATACAATTATATGATGTAATAATAATAAAAAATAATAATGGTTATATATATATATATATATATATATATATATATATATATATATATATATATATATATATATATATATATATGTATATATATATTTGAAAAATAAAATAATAACTTCAGAAATTAATAATAAAATAAAATTACGCTTTACAATTACTTTAGATATAAATTCATCGTATAAAATACGAAAAAGAATACCATACAACCACATACACTTGGTGCTGTATCATGTATTATAAAACTAGCAAAATAGCAAAAAGTTTAATAACATTTAATGAATGGTTTTAAAAGATTGAATACTTAAAATAAGTAATATATTTTTATAAATAAATCATTAATAAAAATGAATGTTGTGCTAATTTCATACAACTGTCTTGATAGGGACTTTGGCACTATTGGAACATCTAATTGGAAAAGTGCTGCTGAGTACAGGCCAAGATGGAATAAGCTCATTGAGAAGGCCAGGACCCACACAGGGTTGTAGTGCCATTGTTGATTGATTGATTGAGTTTCATACAACCCACAGTTTTTTTTAAATATTAATATTACATACATTGAAGATCATTCACTTTTTAAATTCAAAATCATCAATAAATTATTTCTTCATAACTAAAAAAAACAAGCAATATTAGAATTAGTAAAATGTTAGAATTGAATTTGTTTGTTTTTATGAGAAAATGCACAATATCACGTTGAAAGTTATTATCTAAGCGAGAAACTCAAAATCTTTAATTTATCCATCTTAGGTACTAAAAGTTCAGGAAAATTGATACATAAATTAAGTAATATTCTTTTAAGCTCTAAAACAGCTACTCTTAATATTTTAAATAAAAATAATGCTTCTGGGCTTGATAGTAAAAAAGTAATTAGTCAGCTCATGATAATAGATCAATTTTTAAACTTGCAACAGTACAGAATTTGATTACTCACATTTAGAAAAAAAGAACCGTTTTACATATTTCAACAACAACAATACACATACAGCAGTTCGGTGAATTTTAAGTTTTATATTTAGTTTTTAGGTGGGTTGGTTCCAAAAGAAACTAGCCCTATGACCAAAAGTTTATTGTACTATAAACTAAAAAGCAAATTCTTTTTTTTTACAGAGACTAGTAGCTGAAGCAAAACTCAGCAGACTTTTCACAGGGATATCCTGCATCATCCAAGATTCAATTAAATGCTGGCCCAAATTTTCAAATCTTTATACGGAAAAAAGTTTTATATTGATATAGAATGTGTAAGGAAGTTTCCTCCATGTATTTGCCATCCTCTGCAAGTAGGATTATGTAATGCTCTTATTATGTTGAGATCTCTTTTAAGGTGGTAGTGTCCTGTGAGAAGTCCCACTGCTCTTCTTAAATAGCTTCTATTAAGCTTTAATAGCTCTTTTTGCTTTTCACAAAGACAAGTACTGTTTAATATTTTTGTCTGTCTTTGTGTTATACCAGTTCAGAAACTCTTTTTTCTTCAAGAGATTAAAAACACTGCTTCTGATCAGTTCTTTGGAAATACCTAGCACTGATTCAGGACCAAAGAAAATTGGTTATTAATCCAGCCCTCACCAATTCATCAACTAACCCATTACCAGAGGCACCGGAGTGCTCTGGAACACACACATTAAAGCCAGGGAATTATTAGCTTTTTTATTTCATCATAAGATTTGTTCTTTGGCAACATTACATTTACTTCTACCGCATTTGCACATAGAGAATGTAAAGGTAGGAATTTCAATTTTTTCTTTTGAACCTTGAAAGTGAACTTTGAACAATTCAATCAGTGTCTCCCTCCCAGATTTTCGATCATACTCATCAGATTTTGGATCATACTCATCAGATCTTACTCATCAGAATTTTAAGGGTGCTTAGACAGCAGTTCCTGTCTTTATATATTACTTTAATGAGTCTTGCAGTAGCAGATTCAGTCTTAATATCATCCAACAATTTTTCTCGGAATTCCTTATAGATTTCGTGATTGCTTTATTATAGCGTTCAGTGACAGTTTATGCTTTTGCCACTCTTTATTTTTCTTAACTGTATTAAAGAGCTTTCTCCACTGTCTCAATAATTTGCTCAGCTTTTTAGATCATCAAGAAACTAATCTTGGCAAGGATGCATTACTAACTCTTTAACTTTCATAGTATGCTTTGAAAATGGCATCTTGAAACTGATGAATGGCCAACTCCAAATCTGCTACTCAAGATAACTTACCGAAGTCCCATTCTTTAACAAGGATTTTAAGGTCTTTTATGTAGGTATTTCAATTGATTTTGAGGAATAATTTCACATGCAGCTTTTCAGAAATTAAGTAAACAATTGAGACAGTTAAAGCATCATTAAGAAGTAAGGCTGAAGTGGGTAAAGGAGGTCATAATCTGAAATGGTATTCAGAAAACTATAATTTTTCTGATAAAGTAAATTCGAATTGAGTAACTCAAAATGAAATATTTACTACTAACATCATCTATGAAAATAATCTGAAGATTTCTTTCAGAAGACAATTTTGTAGGGGCTCAATGATGGCGTGGAGAACTTAGCATTTGTGGAAGGATCTGCATCGATTCCTTAAATAATTTCCTAATTGTCACTATCACCAAATACTTTACTAATATAATATTTTTTTCAACTTTTATAAAGCTTACATTAAAATACATCAAAGAAATATTTGTGTGTGTAAATTAAGTTTTAAAAATAAAAAAATCATAACGTAGTATAGATCTGAATTCTAGTGAAAATAGTGAAACCATTTGCTTAATGGCAAATGGAATATTTAAAGTTATTCAGAAAATAAACAACATATTTTTAGTTTTATAAAAAGTATTCTTAGCTAGTGGACTTATAATTTTGTAGCAGATGTTTGATAAAATATGGTATTATATAAGTACTGATAAAGTATTAGAACATTTAAATGTCATAACAATTTAAATTTTATAAAAGTGTTACTCCGACACACAAATATTCTATATTTCATTTATTCTCAGAAGCTAAATTTAAATCACAAAAATATTATTTACAGTTAAAGTTACAAAAAAGGTCTTTTAAATTTGTAACATACTGTACACTATTATTATTATTATTATTATTGTTATTAAGATTATTATTTTGAACATAAATACATTAAACTATTAAATCGTTTGACCAATTAGATTAAAACAGACAATTTAGCAGAATTAAATTAGAAAAGTATTTAATATTTATTTTGATGATTAATAAATATTTCTTGGTTTTGATAAGGACTTTCTTTAACTAACTAGTCAAGAAAATAAAAAATATAAAGTTAAATCAAAATATAAAAAGTAAGCTAAGCCAATTATTAAAAATTTAAAATATCCTCACTGATATTTTTCTTGAAGTAAATAGTCTGTCTTGAATCTTATTTTTTATATACATTTGTTTTTTATTATATTACTATTAAATTCTCTCAATTAATTACAATATATTGGAGTAAACCAGGAATCATGACAAAATAAATTACTAGCTCGTTAATTAAACAAAGATTTATGAATACTTAATCACTTAAATGAGTTGTTTCAACCCAAACAATGTTGTTTATGCTTTTATGGATATAGTTTAACTATATACTATTAAAATTTCACTTCTGATTATTAAAATGTTAAAAAATACAGCTTAATATCAAATTCAAAATTTCACGTAGACATTATGTTTTCATTATACATTTTTCTCATCTTACAAGCTGCTTTTGTAATAATTAAATTCATTAATATTTTTGCTGTCTTTTATGTTTTATTCATAATTTATATTACAATATAATGTTCTTAATAAATTATCTAATAACATTTTCCCTTATTTAAATGAACACACATCTGGCTATGTAATATAAGCTTAATTAATATTTTTTTGTTTTTTTTTATGCACATTGCTTTATCATTATTTCCTTCTTTTCTTAAAAAATTTTAGATTATTGCACATGATGAAATGCTATTTTAAGAAACACACATTTGATACTCTTTTCTTTTTATGAATTTTTTCTATTTTTCTATATATATATATATATATATAAGAATAATATTCATTCATTTAAATGATATATATTCGAATTTCTGACAAATGCTATCATCGTTAAGAATTCAGAGTTATTTATTTTTAGATTATTGTCTTCAATAAAATTAATAACATAATGCATATATTTTTGTAATCTCTTTTACAAAAATTAATTTTGAATTTACCTTATTTCTTTGATTGCGTTTTACTTTTTGCACATTACTTTACTTTCTTTTGTTTCATTTGTAATTTTTTCATATAGACTATGTTATTTAATGTCTAGCTAATTTTAAAATATATTTTTTAATGGTTTTAAGCACATTTTTCTGTTTTTAATTTTGAAATTTACTTTTATAATATACATATTTTTCAAAATATATGGAGCAACCCTTCTGTAAGATTTTCTTTTTTGCGAGAGTTAGCAAAATAGAACTTTTTATATGTTTTTCATTGAATTGTAATTTTTTTTTTTTTTTTTTTGCGAAAGCATACTAATTTACTCATGAACCAAGTTTAAATTGGCTTCTGCAGTATTGAAAATATCCATGTTTAAGTTGGGATTTGAGCTCACGGACTGCAGAACCAAAAACCAAAACGACCAGATAACCATTTGGCTTAAATTCATTACAAAAGGCCGTCTGAATCGTTAAGATAATTTTTCAATATTCTATACATATTGAATATTCCTTATTTTCGTTATAAATAATGATTAATTTTATTATGGATATTTTTGAATTAAATAATATTAATTATTTTTAATCTTATTTATATCACTTATTTTTATAGCTATTAACTATTTTATAAAAACTTTTAACGAGGTTATACATTGACATCAATAAAAGTTTCTTAAATTCAATATGAATTACATTCAAATCATTGCTTATATTTGCTTGATTTTAGTTATTAATTATTTTACATCACATAAGTCAATATATTTTTAACCCATTCTCTTACCGGAGGAATATTATAGTTTTTTCTATATTTATAATCAGTAACATTCTTTTTTTTAACATTATAAAATATATTTGATCAAATACATAATGAATTATATATTTCTATTCTACTCACACAAATAATAATTTAGATCTTAAAAATTTATTCCAAATTTTTAAGAACATAAGCAATGCTTTAAATGCAGTTCATCCATTAATTTAAGAAACATTTATTGATGTCAATATTGCGTTATCTCATTAAAAACTTTTATAAAGTATCATTTGTATAAATTCATTTCATGCTTAGTGCATTTTCTTTTCTTTTTTTATGCAAGTTTTACGCGTAATTTGTTAACAATTTTTTTTCAAAGATTGAATTCACAAATTAAAATTCTAGAATATGTAAAATTATTCATATTTATAGTTTATCAAAGAGAAATATTTTTTTTTAAATCATTCTTTTTTCTGAAAGGGAAATTATTATGATTGTCTTTCAATGTGATCGTTATAACTGTTTTATACTTGCAATTTAAAATGAAATTAGTTCAATTTATTTCAACTTTGAAATAAAAAGGTATTTCGTATCTTCTCTTCATAAATATTCCTAGAAAGAGAGATCATTAAATAAATATTTATTGTTTCTATACTTTTTTTCAAAAAATTTCTTTAATAAAATAAATCAGCCTCATTATCTTTATACAAATCAAGTTAGATTGAAGTTTAATATTTTGAATTATTTTATATGAGTTTGCATAAAGAGATTTCTTTACATGTAATTTAAATAAAGCAACTTTTTAAATTTTCTTTTAAGCTCCTTATTCAGATTATTTATTTATAAATTCATGTATATTTATGCAAATTACAGAAATTTTATTCGGAAAACTTAATTTATATTAATGCATTTTAATGAGAAAAATTCATTTCTATCCTTTTAAATTTTCTCTGATATTTTTCAAAAATTTATCAAAGTATTTCCACTATTAAAAATAAATTATAAAGTATCGTCTTCATCAGGGAGAAGGTTTCATGAGTAAATTTCAGATGATGTAATATAATAATAGTAATTTTTCTAGAAAAAGTCAACACAACTATACTTATAATATAAAGGGGCTTAACTATATTATTATCATTAAATTTAACGTATTAATAAAGCATTTTCTATTGAGATATGAGAAATTAAAATAGTTATTATAATCAAAAATGAAATAAATTAAAAGTTATACTCTTATGATTTAAAAATAAGTTATCTTGGCCTAATTTATTGATTAATATTTGCACAATCAAAAATTCACAATTTTAAAGGTACCAAGTTTTGTTTTGATAATTAAACTATGAATTCCTAATTTTAAATAGAATTAACGAGTACTTCAGAATTCTTCACGTAATTTAATTGTTAGTCGTAAGAAAGATAATAGGAAGATTTATAAGAATTTTTTTTTCCAATTTTGGTATTTTTATTATTTAATCTGTTTCTTATTATTGTTAAAAAATACTACTTTTAAAGTATGATCATGTTTAAATTTCAAATTCATGTGAATTAGTTGAATTTGAAATATGAAATGAATGCATTTAAAAGGAATTAAAAAATTTCTAGTTCTTAAATATTTTTCTTGAAAAAAATTTTAATTTTAAAATTAAATAATATTATAAGGGAAAAACTTCATAGTTAAAAAATGAAGATAATTTTAATAAATTTAATTTTTTGTTAAATATGTATTAGTTTAGTTACTCAGAATTTTTTTTTAATTACGTCCTTATGTAGGCTCTTTCGAGCATAATAAGTCTTGCAGTCCAATAAAGAAAAGAAATATCTACAGGAGTGGAGAGCGTCTTGAAATGTGAAGAAGAGCGGGCTTCATGGAGGGCAGAACATTTTCAAAGATGCTCGCCATCCATGTCAACATGTTCCCTACATAAAATGCAATTGGGTGAATCCACAAGCCCTATGTGATACAGAGATGTTTCTGGAGAAAATCATGCCCAGTAAGTAACCTGAAGCAAGATACCCCTAAATTCAAAAATAATGTAGCTCAATTTCATTTTGTTTCATATATCAGTACACTTTTTTCACTTTTTATTTCTAACCATTTACTCTCATCTGTTCTTAATAATAAAACTCATTTTTGAAGCGGAAAGTCGCAGGTTTGATTCAAAACACTATTAATAACAAGAGAAGAGTGTTTCAAATCCTTCTTCTGTATCAACATACTTTTATTTTGCAATTTCTAGACACGTTAATACAACTGACTTTCTATGTAAAATTCTAGCAGGGAGAAGTGAAATATAGTGACAGTTCAAAAGAGCTTTTGGATTGTTTTCGAGACAATTCAATTGAGTTGTTGAGAGCTTGGACAGTTCAGAAGGTACAGTGGGTGATCCAATAGCTCTCATTTATTTGGTACACTGCGTAGTGTTCAAACGCAGATTATTTATTACGCAGTCTAATTTTCTAGCTAATCACAGGTATGTAAAATAAAATTTTAAATTGAATCTTTTAAAAAAATAATAAATATATATTCTTCAAATGTATTAATATTATTGTTTACAAATAAATATTAATTCATGAATCACATATGTATTCGTTATTTGAACAATTTTGTTTCTTGGCCTTTTTTTATTGTAATCTATTCAATAGCTACTTCTTAAGAATTTACATGACTTTGGAAAAAAGAAGCTCGCAAATTTTGAGAGATAAAATGATAAAGCTATTTGCATAGAACGATAACCATAAAATTTACAAGAAATCACTAAATTAGTTTCAAATGTCAGCAATAGGGAGTGTTTTAGGGGTTATAGACTTGAATGAAATTCTACAACAATTGGTCTGGGACACATTTTAACATATTTTGAAGTGACATATACGAATACTATATAAAAATGAATCTTAGAATTATTATAACACTATTTTTCAGACGTCTCTCCTAATCATAGTAACAAAATATAAGTATATAATAATCAAAATGCAACATTTTATGTAAATTCTGAAACTGTATGTCAGAATTTTAATTGATTTCCTTAAAACCCTTGTACGGTAGAATTTCAATTATCCAAATCAATTAGGAATGAATCCCATTCGAATAATCAAAAATTTGATTAATTTGATTTTTTCGAAAAAAAAAAGACCATTTCAATATATTATTGTATGTTGAAAATGGGAGAAAAATGATAGATTTTTAAAGAAAATGGAAAAGCAACACGTTTACATGCTAAATTACTATATATCAATATAGTATTGTACCGAGCTTCGGGGTTCGTGTGGATTGAAAGTTGAATAAAGCAACCACTCAATGAACAAAAGACTTTTGTTCCTAAAAAAAATTCCACTAGGTATACCAGCTGTAACAATCACTATCATACCACTCCAATTCGTCAGATACAATAAGTAACAGCTTCTAATCACAAGTCTCAAATACCTCAGGCAGAGAAAAGCTTCTCTAAACTAGCAGTCACGACTAATCGTCTTCACAAAACTGACTGTGTGTACAAAACCTTAACTAACTATGTCGGGCTGCGGTATTTATACCTGACTTGGTGGGGAAATCTACTAATTTCGCCAAGGTTCTGGAAGCTTCTAGGCTATCTCGCTAAATATTGGTCCTAGAACTTAGGTGATGGATGTTTCCAGAAGTATATCACCAAGTCACCAAAAATCTCGCCAACTGTCGCCAAGTTTTCTCGCCAAAACATTGCCAAGTCACCAAATCATTAGAAAACCCGCTTTTAACGTATAACACGTCTAAATACCGCAATATTTGCCAAAAACGTGAGTATTTCCGATATGTCTGAGATATTTTAAGACATATACAATAATTATTTATAAATTTGTAACAGTATGCATGTAGTATGCATTAATACAGTATATTACAAGTGCTGTACATTAATACAGTATGTTAATAGTGCTGTACATTAATACAGTATGTTACAAGTGCTGTACATTAATACAGTATGTTACAAGTGCTGTACATTAATACAGTATGTATAGTGCTATTAATGAAAGACTATGCTTCTGAAAATCTTGGAGGGAGTAAGCTGTTTCACTGCGTTCATCCATTTTCGGACAGCCAAGTCACACTTCCACTTGACAGTGAGAATTTTCAGATGATCTCTTTCGGGCAGACACTCCATCCATTTCAAGGCAGTTTAATGAAGGAAATGTTTCAGTAGCTGATGTTCTCATATCTCTTTTAACTTGGACATTAAAATCATCTTCTTCCACGACATTTTCAATACGATGACAATCATTTGCTGCTGGTAATCCAATGTCTGACTCATTATCCATTCTCCTGTATCTTCAGTACTATAGCTTATATATAGACATTGAACTTGTCTCTTTTCTGTTCACACAATCGTTGATGGTAGTAAATGGGTAAGAGTTTATGATTAATATGATTGTAACACTCGAATACTATCCATTGTTCAAGACAAATCTTATAGGAAGCAACACCGAGAAGTTGCTATTCAACTGCTTTGTAGAAACTTTAAGTTTTGGCTTATTATGGCTGGTATCAAAATGATGAAACAAGTAAGAAATTAAATTGTTGCCTGCTTTTTTCTTAAAATTTCCATATTCTATCAGAACATGTTTTTTGGCTGTGTTAGAATTAAACTCCTGATTTATGATTACAAGGATTGTATTTTATCTGTTACATTTGAGATATAATGGTACAATTCAGATATCTACAACGTCACTTAAATGTGGCTCAAGATTACAAATTTTTGTATTCTTTTACTTTTGGTTTGTCAATTAAGTCATAGATTTATCGATCACGCTTTATATGAATGTATGTATATTAGGGACATGCATACTAATTTTAAAAGTAGTGTTGTGAATATTTTTGCTAAGAGCTCCTCTAAATTTTCGTTACATCAGCTTTTCTAATACTTTTCAAGTTACAAAATTAACTACATTAAAAAACAGTAATATTTATTAAATTCCTAATCATTTTGAAAAGAAAGTATGGGAAATTTTCCTAAATTACTAGAAAATAACATTTCTTTTTTGTTTATATTCGCTAAGAAAGATAGATAGATACGTTAAGTTTAAGATAAATAAGAACATACTTCACACATAAACTATAATGAGAAAAGAAATTTTATTAAGTTATTCTCCCTTAAACAGTATTAGTAGCGTATAGAAAAAGATTAATACTTACCAGAACACAGTAATTACTTTCGAACTAAATATAAATAGATTAATCATTCTTTATGTGTTGTGCTATTATTCAATTAGACCGAAGGTTCAATTTCGCCTGGTTTAATTATTTGATGATTAAACTTTGGAAACTAATGTTAATATTTAATTGACGAGTCTATAAAAATGCACTGTTTAATAATTACATTGAAATAGATATAAATTATAACATAAAAATTAAAATATTTACACATTCTATTTGGGTAAAATTACTATTTGGGGGAATAAACTTGTAAAATTACAAATAAAATCGTTTCTATAAAAACTTATTTAAATTTGTAATGAAATATTTGAAATATAGAAGAAGCAATAACTGATATATTTATTAGAGAGATTTTGCAAATTTTACATAACCAGTTTTAATTAAAAGTTTCGTATTTTGAGCTAATTTTAGAGCAAAATATGATGGATAAGTTCCATATGTTATAGAAGCAATACTGGTCTTTTAAAGTCATTAAAGTAACAGAAAGAATATATACCTTTTCAATTCTATTAAAATTACCTTAAAATGTTCACCATCTACTGAATTTTTATTAAAAATATTACAATCTTGACACTTGTACGTATTTATTCACAAAATGTTGGTATTATATGATTGAAATACATACTACCCAAACTGTTAAAAACACATTTAATTAATTATATGATTTCACTCTCTGTATCTATTGTTAATACATCCAACATAATTTTATTTTTGAATCGAACACAAACTTCTAGATATTAACTCTCAAAATTAGCTAATGTTTAGCAACAGTTTGCATCTTTCTTATTTTTGTTGATTTGGTTTAAATTTCATGACGAAATATGAAAAAATCAAGTGATAATTTATCTTTCTGATATCAGGTTTTTTAAGATCATTGCTAAAAAGTGCATTATCACAGAATGGAACTCAGATTTTGTTTCCTTTCCTACTTGTAAGTGGACTAAATCTTTTTTCCCGTCAGTTCTGTACAGAATTAAGAACCAGTGGTTCTTAATTCTGTATTGACTTCAAAATTACGCAATTCTTCTCTGGACATGGAAAATTCAATAGCTACCTACACTGTTTCCACATTAAGAACAGTGATGCATGCATGTGCAACTCCGGGATTGACAACCCTTCTCACATTCTTTTTGAATGCTCATCTGTTTCACAATAAAGGAACGAGCTTCGTAAAGACTTGAATAACAGATGGCCCCTGATTTTGGTGGACCTAGTGAAGAAAGAAAATTTTGTATTTTTTAATAAATTTATCCATGCTGCTGTCTAACTCCTTCTTTTATTTTTATATTTTTTCTCTCTGCCTTCTTTTATTATTATTATTTTTTCATCTCATGAATTATTTGGATTTGTTATGTAGTACATTTGTTGTACCTTCAGACCCTGTGTGGTAATTCTTGGTGCACAGGCAGATATTTTTGTTTTCCCAAATTAAAAATAAAATCTTTCCGATCGTGTTAGAAAATATAGTGTATCTAACAGCAGTTTTAGAATTACATTGGATATGTAAAGTATCTACTTTTAATTTAGTGTGTATGCAGAACACTAAATGCAAAAAACAGAAATATTGAAACTGAAAGAATATTTTTCAACAGTATTCTTTAGAGTAATTGTTCATATTTCATTAATTTACGTATACCCAAAGATTATTTGTAGTATGAGATAATAAAAATACATAAATAATTTTGATGTATATGAAGTTTAATTAATTATATGTACTTCAATATGATTAAGTAAATGTTTGTACATTAAATCACCATTTTTAAATGAACTGGCCATCAGATTGGTAAAAATATCATTTGGTCATAGGATTATTTTTTTGCATTTTTCTAATTCTTCTAAATAATGCTTAAGTATTTTAAGTAATTTGATACAAATGTCTCTTCGTTAATTCGGTATAAAACTAAGGAGATCTGAGTATTTGTTTAAGTAGCAACTTGATAAATTTATGTAGATTTGAAATCTCTAAGTTGTCTGTACGCGTGCATGAATAAGTATCCTGAAACCAGATAATTGTTTTAAGTACCTTGAATTTAATCTCTACATTTAACACATAAGTATTAATATGTACATTGAAAACATAAGGATTTACTAATATGTTATTTGTGAAAAAAAAAATAATTCGCAATATAAGATGAAGTAGCACTTTAAATAATATTCGACAACTCATAAGTTAAGGACACACTTTAGAACTCACTTTCTCTAAAAGTGTCTAAATTTATTTCAGAAATTCATACTGGATTAGATACATTCAAAACCTTTGGTCACTCAGTGTGATAGAAATTTTAGGTTGAAAGGAAGTTCGCAAATCGAATTGAAGTTTCCGAATATCAATCCGATGCGGCAATTCAGAAGTGTATTCAGCTGCGTCATTAAAGAAGCTATTTCCTATTTCCAGCTTGCTTCAGTCCCTTCCGAAGTTTTAATTAAACCCAACCAACCGAAAGGCAGAGTCGGAGAGGAAGTTCTTAATTTTTAATTGTATTTGACTTCATGTTCAGTAGTCGAGGAAATGAAAATATTATCATATTTGTATTCAGAGACTGAATGAATAAAAGTATTCAGTTCAAGTTTTAACATTCAGTAATGTAATACTGTTGATTTTTGTTGTAAGTAAAACATAAAAATTAATAAATTTTCCAATTATACTAGCAGATATGTGTCTTCTAATTTAATGTATACCTATTTTTCACATGATTAACTATAAAACCCTTTTTAAAATACTGTTATTTGTAGAAAACATTTTTAGACAATAAAAGCTTCCGTTTTCCTGTAGAGATTTTTTTAATATTTATATTTTCCGAGACAAATATTTTAGTTTTATTGAGAAAGGCATAACAATCTCTAGGGTTATTGTAGCTAAGTCGTTGAGACCAGGCAATAAAATTAAGTTACAAGACCAGCATAAGAGAAATAAAAATAATATTTTTTTTTATCAGAATGTACAACAGAAAGTAATTTTTGTCTACCTGCTTTAAATAAGATTGGAACAGTAAAAAGACATTTTATTTATTGGCCAAATATAGCTTTCATCTTAACTCTCCAATTATTTTTATTAATTAAAAATTAAATGTAAATAGGTGTTTGGTGTCAATTTTTCATCCAATTCATAATTAGAAACATTTTTTATTGTAAATAAATGCGTTTCAGAATTTAGAAGTTATTAGCTGATGATGTTTTATTATCAAATTCCCAGCATTTTCTATATATTATTGATGAATGAATAAAATGTGTGAAATTAAATGACATTTCAGTTTCCGTACTTATAATCAAATGCTAAAATAATTAAATAAAAAAAGGTAAATTTATGTCATAATTTGCACATCGTCACTTGAATTAGAACTCAATTCCGCTGATTGAGTTTTAATTCAAAAAACGGTGAAAAACTTAAAGCAGCAACATTAATAGTTTGATGCGTGAAAAATTATCATGGTTTAATCATCATGCATCAGATAAAACTGCAATAATTCCTGCGGAGAAATTTTCGTTTTATTTTGCTCCCAGAGGATAAGAAAACGTTGATCTTTCACAGGCAATGAGTCAAAATGAGGCCAAACTGATATGTATCATTATCATCTTTAGCTTGTTCGTTTTACGGAGGAATTATTACGCCATTGTTAAGGAAGGTGATAAACTTCAACTCAGATCTTATCATTGGCGACACTCGGAGAAATAATGCCACTCAATCACTGTTAATCTCTCCTAATACTGCAGCGGAAAAAGGGCGGGAAAATTTTTACAGAAACTCGCATGATTGTGTATACTTCATCATGCATGTAATTCCGGACTACTGCTCATTAAAAGGGGCGTGTTTTATCACACTGCTGGGATCCCAGAGGTTCGGGCACAAGCCTCCTAAACTTCTCTGAATGTAATTCCGGAAATTACCGCTTTGTTACCTTCTCCCGGAATGATTAAAAGAAAAAGAACAAAGATTGCAAAGGGGCGGGAGGGAGGGACTCTGAGTGAAAATAATAAAGAGGGATCAAGTACTGGAAGTGTGTTTTGGAGACTGTGTTATAGGTCATTATGTGCAAGAGCTTCGGTCATAAAAGTACGCGTGACTAGCTTACCATATGTACCGGAGCGTATGTTTTTGTTTCTGGAAGATCCTCGGAGAATGCTTTCCCGTACTAAAAACTGCGGTGTAGCTTGGGTGCTAATGTGGCCTCGCTTTTCCAAATGAGACCTTTTTACGAGAATTTCGTGAGGAGCTTTATATGCAGACCGCAGTATGCGTTGTCCTCAGTTCCTCGGTGGAGGTGGTGAGATCCACTTTCGCGATAAAATCTCCCAGAAGTAGGAAAATTGCTGGCATGAGACCCATACTGTGGTATTCTGATGAAAAATAAGAAAATTGGTTTCCTTATCTCATATAAAAATTATAATTCTGATCAAAGTGGCTTTAAAATAGTTCTTTTATTCTCTCTTCTGGAGTTTTGTCAAAAGAAAACTAAGTAACTATATCTAGATATTTTATTACAGCGATAATTGCTAAGAAGACGACATTTGGAATAATTTCTGCCCTTATATTATTTTTATATAAGTTTTTATTTTGTACTTTTACTACTGGAAATGGCGGCAGTTTGACAATAGAATTCAGTTTCAATTCTAAAAATTTTTACGGCAACTATTTCTGTTCTAAACTATACATGAAAATTGATCTTATTAAACTGTTTTTAAAAAAAAGAATAATGAGTCATTAAATCTTATATTTATAAAAGTATTATAAAATTTTAAAGTCAGAAAAATCTTTAGAACATAACAGTTCGGAATAATTTTTAAATCCATAAAATTAATATCTATTACACTTTTACTGTTATCATAAAGATACCAATTGTGCTTCTAATTAAATATAGGGAAATAAAGACATTGTATTGACTTTAAAATATCACACAGAACATTAATAAAAAATTGTTTTAAATAAAATATTTATTAAGCAGTTCATTTTTTATTAATTTCTAATACAGAAAACTTTCCCTAAATATCTTCTCTCTGATTCTTAACTTTGTTTTCTAATTCGAAATATTATTAACAATCGTGAAAAATGTAAAATAAGAATGTTTTGTCGTTCTATTACTCATGAGCTATGTTTTTATTTCATTTATTTTTTAATTGATCACAAATCAACTATTTTTTTCCTTATTTCTCTGGTAGTTTTCACATTTTCTCTTTGTTCAAACAACTAATTGTTAATTAAGCAGGAAAACACTATATCATTCTAAAAGCTCTTTTTTTCCTTAGTAAAAAAAAAGGACAGCTGTTTTCTGTGAGATATCAAGCTTAAAGACTAACAACAGATGGACTGGTGGCACGCGCCGTTAAATATCGTTCCGATTTTTTTTTTATTCTTTCCCTTGGCGCTAGAAATGAGCCACAAGTAACCAGATTCCACCTTTAGATTCATACGGATATTGTCTGAGAAATAGGGAGAAAAAGTATAAAAAAATGAAACAAAACAAAGGAAAAAACACATGAATTTGAAATCGATTTCTAGAGGTTCAAATCTCACCCGGGGAGACATGAACAAGTAGCAGAGAACAAAATAAATGGCAGCGCAATTATTCAACCTCCCCCGTTTGCACATTTGTCAGAGACCAAACAACTATAGCCAATATCCCTCAGATTACAGAGGAAAAGTAGAAATAAGAACGAAAAAAAAAAAAAAAATCGTTTTATCCAACTTTTGCAGCCGTTAGGTTGCGAAATATCCTAACCTTTTGTTTTTTTCCCCCTCACAATGCATCTTGCTTTATTATTATGCTTGGAAGATGTACTGAATCCTGTTGTTCTCGTATTTGGAAGGTCGAAACATATATTTTGAGCAAACTGGGTACAGCCAAGTCTTCTGAACATCTGCTGTTTTAAAATAGAGAATTGTAGAATTGTAATATATATATATATATATATATATATATATATATATATATATATATATATATATATATATATATATATATATATATATATATATATATATGTATATATATATATATATATATATATGTATATATATATATATATATATATATATATATATATATATATATATATATATATATATATATATATATATATATACACACACACACAGAGAGAGAGAGAATTTGAGAATTTTAGTTAAACTTTAGTAACAGAATGTATAAGAACTCAGAATAATTTCGTGACACCAATTACATGTTATTTTATAATATAAGTCTCTTATATAAATTTATAGTTTTTTTTTTACAATGAATAGCTTAATTCTCTCATATTTGCTTTTCCCCCAACTTCAGAAAATAATAGTGTATTACATCATATGAATTATAAATAAAATTGCGTTTTTTTATTTCATTAAAAATTTTGTCATACTTCAGTTCATAAAAAGATCTGTTTTAGAATTTAAAGATAATTTTCAAAGTAAATTGAAAGCTATTTTTTAGATTTATTTGATATATTGTATTGTTTATGTTTATTTTTTTAATTTATTTGTTTGGTAATGACTTATTGTTATGATTTTTTTACGTGATCTGTTCCTATTGTTTGCATTTAAATAGTTCTTTTATAAATTAATAATAAATATCCATATATTACTATATTTTTATCAGTAAATAATTGGCATTATCCCATGATTGTTCGTAAGTGATCAACAAATCAAATTTTATTTAAATGGTAGAAAACAAACAAAATTTAAATAAAATTTTATTTAAATATTGTTTGTTTTCTACCATTCATTTTCTTCAATACTCGAAGAATTACATTGTTTAAATTTTTCTTCTTTAATAAATTCACATTATTTGTTCTCCGAAAGACAAACAATTTCCAAACAATTTTAAAAAGAAATGCGATCTTCCCTGTGATTTGGAATATTTACAACTCGTCAGTGTTTAATTTAAAGAGACTGGTATGACTCAGTACAAAAATTTGTAAAATTGCGGAGTAGTATGCATGGAAACTTAAGCAGTTAAGAAACTGGCAAGAACTGTATCGTTGTATTTAAATATATCGCAGTCACTTTTTGTATATTTCTTAGATTTGAAATCTTAAAGTTTTTGATAAATTGTTTTCATTTTGGTAAAATTTCCAACATCTGTGAAACAACCAAAGAATGCATGGAACGTTTGATTTATAAACATCGCAAGCTTTAATACAAAGAATTCCCCATTATTTGGTTGTCATGATTTTCGAGTAAAATAAATGTTTTATAACCTTAAGTAATAACAGTGAACGTAACTCCAGACATATTAACTCATGCATTTTTCTGCACGTTTTTTCTTGTTTAAAAATTTACTTTTAATCTCTTTTAATAAAAGACAGTTAAACCTAACCGTTGATATTCAGGTGTGGTTTTAAAGAAAACAGTATTTCATAAATCATTTCTTCATCAGATAATTCTGCCAACAGATGAAAACATATTTCGGAATAAATCATAAGGAGTAAATTATTTCGCGAGATTAATTTTCTTAATGTGCCTGTGTGTTCCGCGACTTTAAAGAACAGTGAATGGTAGAAAGTGTGAGCACGTTGGCTTTTATGAGCAAAGACAAAAACAAAAGGCCTTTATATCCACTCTCTTTTAAATATGATTGATGGTGGTGGCACTTCTTATAACCTTAGTTTTCGGGCTGCTTATTTTCTTTTTTGCTACGATGTAGCAGAATTCGCAATAAATCTGAGTGATTTACATTTCACAGTTGGCCCGTAGCTTCGCTCGCCAATTAATAACGCCGCTCACTTAAAGAGGGTTTACCCTCAGTGTTAATCAAGTTTATTATTTTTAAGCGTGAATACTGACTTTAAAATTGCGGTTTTAGTGTTGTTTCATTTTATTTCTTATGAATAAGGAAAAATTTGCTAATTGAAAAAGGCGAACCTTCACTCACTTTTTTCATTGTCTTGTTTACAATTATTATTTTCATTCTGCGGGAAAATAATTTATAAGGTCCAACATGAGAAACATTTACAAAATAATAATCCAAAATCTATTTTCATTTTATTTTATTTACCAAGTTTTATATAGACGTGTTGTCATTACAGTTTTAATGTTGAATGATGATGGCAATTATTGTAAAATTGATGTCCTACACAGTTAATTTTGTGATGAATTTTTGTATAGCTACCTAATATTAAAATTCCTTATAACGTATTATGGTGAAACATTTCTGTGATAGTAAAAATTTGTTGGTTATAACATTGAATTATATATATGTGTGTGTGTATGTATATATAAAGAGAGATTGATATATAAAGATTGATGATATATTGATATAGATAGATAAACAGATTAAGAAAAAAAGATACTTAATTTTAACTTATTTTGAGGATTCTATTATTTTATACTGAGTCTTTTTTTATTCAGCATCACCTTTATTCTATTCAACGTTAAAAATAATTTAAATATATGTATGAAAGTAAAAAGGTTTGTATTTAAAACATGAAATTGTTAATCAGAAAAGTCATGGATATATATTAATTTTAAACTAGTTGGAGTTCCTATTGCTCTGCAAACAAACTAACTTAAAAAATATGCAAATTAATATTTGATGTGATGGTTAAATTATTTTATTTTTGAATCATTTTTTATTGATAAGTAATACTAAAAATGTGGCTTTTAATCATTAAAAAAAAGGACTAATTTTTTTTAATATAAAATTTTTTAAGGAATCTGAGGTTAAGCAATATTCAAAATAAAGATTGATTTTTCTGAAGTTTTTCACATTTATTATTGTATTTATGGACAATGATTATATTTAAAATGATAGTTAAACAGATAAATGCTGCTTAAATTTAAAAAAAAATTTAGAAACTATTAAAAAAAAATTTAGTTGGGAGAATTCCAAGTATTTATACATTAATCATTATTTTATCCGGTTATTTACTTTATAAACAGTTAACTTTTTTTCATTGATTTATTAACGGTAAGTAGATTATTTGTACATATTTTGATTTTATTATAGTTGTCTTTTAAATAATCACTTCAGTAAATAAATTTGAAATTAGTTAAGCAATATTTAAATAATGATTAACTAAATATTAAAAATCAGAAATTATTCATCTTTTAAACTAAGAAACAATAAATATAATGCAAAAAGCAATTATCTTAAAACTTTTAAAAATTTTAATGCTTGTTTATGATAGAAGAAAAAAACTATAAAACATTGAAAATTGTTTGAAGTCATCGAAAAAATGATTCATAATAATGCTAATTTTACTAGAAAAATAATATTTTTTAGTATTAAATGATTAACAATGAAAAAATTTTATTGCAAATACATTTTTATATATTAACTCAAATATTTATTACATGCATTATTACATGATTACATTTTTGTCTCATTGATTGCATTAAAAAGAATAAAGAAATTATATTCATCAGAGGAAAAATTCTTCTAAGATTTTAACAACTAAACTACAAGTGAACCCATAGAACCCATCAACGTTTATGACATTTTCTTGAAGAAAAATTTCAAATTTAATAAAACTGATAGTTATTTTTACATAACAAGAAATAGACAAACACATATTTGTGCATAATTTCCAGAATACTGAGAAGTGAATTTCAGGAAGTTGATTGGAAAATGTGTATAAAAAGTATAACGTCGGGTAAATATTAAAAATGCTGTAATTTGAGTTATTTTTATGGTTATTTATTTTTTCAACAGTTATTTTCAGGGTGATACAAGTTATGTTTGTTTTTAGTTACTATTTGTGTTGTGCAAGTTGTTTTGCAATTTTGAATTAAAATACAAGAATATATTAAGCACAGAAATCGTAAATGTTTATGACCCAATTATTGGTAAATTAAAAAAAATGAATGTTTATATTATATTTCTTTGTAGATCCATGATACCAAAATGGCTAGGACATCGGACTTTCACCAAGAAGGGCGGTGGTGGAATCCCAAAGACCCATGCGATGTACGTGCTCGTTAAATCTGTAATCGAAAAACCTGTGGTCAGACGTTGAGCAGTTATCAAGGATGTAATGATCTGGAGAAAATTTTCTCACCCTTCAGATTAATGTCAAAATTGAGGAAGTGGATCATCTGGTAGTGCCATCTATTGGAGGAGTTTAGAACAAAGTCGCACTTTCATCTTCATTTTCCTACTGACTCAAATTTGCTTAGCTGTCAACATAGTGGGCTTGGCTTGAAGAAGTCATAAGTAACAACAACAACATTTCTTTATCTTTCGCTTATTCACAGTTTATTGAAATCTTGTCTACGATTTTTAATGTGCTTCATATTTCTATCTATTTGTGCAAGAGAACGTTTTTATTCGCCTTTTCCTTCTTTTATTTAGGTACCAAAGTTCTTATATTTTAATATCTTTTCATTTATCTTTCTAGATAATATGCAAAGTTATTCCATTTAAGTCCAAGAAAAAAATTTTAATCAACATATTAGCTTATAAAGTCATACCTTATGATTTTATAATAACATGCAATTTATAATATACATTTCATGGATTAAAATCATAAAGTCATATGCAAAAATATTTGCACTTTTATTATGAGATAATGGGACAAATGCTTGTAATTTTGAAGAAACGAAAATAACAAACTATTTTTTTTAGAATCAAGTTTTTACATCTTATAATTTCTCAGTAAGTAAAACATGGTGATTTGAATGAAGTTTTCCATTTAGAAAGTTTTGGAACTGCTTGTAACTTAGAAATATAGTGATGATTTTTTGCACTATTTCCTACAATCCTTTATTCAGAAACAAATGTTCAGTAAGGAATAAAAGTCATTTTTTCGTAAATTTTATTTTTAATTTAATGATTTCATTCGAAGTAATATGAAATTTAAAAACAGGAAAGATAATCTTATGTTCTTTTCACGTATGTGTGTATGTAAAGAAAAAGTGATAAATGAGGAAATAGTGATCACATTATCTAGTGAAAAAAAGCTAAATAAAGGAATAGTAATTCTATTATCTAGTGAAGGAAAGCTAAATAAAAGAATATTTATCCTATTATCTAGTAAAATTCAAATTGTGTGAAGCCATTGGATACAAATCAGGACTAAGATATGTAAAGCAGTATTTTGAAAGGAAATGGCAGATTTTTTTTAGCCACAACTAGTACGTCCTCATGCAAAAAAAAAAAAGATAATTGTAACTAGATAATAGTAATTCTATTTCTAGATAATAGTAATTCTATTATCTAGTGAAGGAAAGCTAAATAAAAGAATAGTTATCCTATTATCTAGTAAAATTCAAATTGTGTGAAGCCATTGGATACAAATCAGAACTAAGATATGTAAAGCAGTATTTTGAAAGGAAATGGCAAATTTTTAGTCGCAACTAGTACGTCCTCATGCAAAAAAAAAAAAGACTAATAATTTAAGATTTATAATGCCTTTAAATTTATAGTTTACGAGGAAATTCTTAATGATGCTAATGATCTAAAATACAACACTAAAAACTTTCATTATATACCTGTATATAAACAATTAAATATTAAAACTAATGAAAGGTATGCTGAAATATAAAATTAGACAGTATGAAAATTAATCAACACACCAAATAATTATTCAACAAATTTAAAAATCGAAAAACGAAATATGATAAAATTATTATGTTTTTTTTCCAACGGTGGGCACTTGAGTGACGAACCCTATGCCACAATAAGGCCATAAACTGCTACTCATTTGTCGTTACCCAGCGGGCATCTGTGAACCAAGTTATGGAGTCGAGTAGCGTTGCCCGTGCCATACCACCACAAAACCGTTTATATGGTGGTTCACATTCATACATCACCACAGAAGAAAGGACGGAGAAACACAGAGAGAACAGAGAAAGAAAGTAACATCCATGCCCCAACCGGGATTCAAACACGGCACCCACAGTTCAGGAGATAGGAACGCTAATCACTCAAGCATCGGTCGGCTGAAATTACAATATAAAAAAGATAATCTTATTTCATAGTTTAAGAAAAAATTAAAATGGAGAGTATAAAAGAAATTAAATTTTTTAATTTAAAATGATGCAAATAGCTTATACGCTTTATACACTCTCTGATAACCATTAAAATTACTGTATCAAGGAGTGATCTTATCTTCAAGACCTACGAAGTGCCCTTTTTGAGTGCAACATTGTAAGAGCTTATATTGAACCTCTTTATTTCCTCTATGCAGAGGTTATTCAGTTGTTATACTGGCCTGCAAAGCCCCCAAACTTTAATCTGACTGAAAACATTTAGTCTGAGTTGCTGAGAGACGCGTCAGCCATACCTTATCACTTTTTATGATATTGGATGAAATTTGGTATAGATTAAAACACTATGGAATGAGTTGCCCGTTTCTAACATCCAAACCTAATTCTTTTATAAACACGACACTGCAAAAGCCTTTTCATTGTTAGAAGCGGTTACTATTTCTACTAATTTGACTTCTTTGTATATTCTCAAACTAACTGAAAATTCTCTTATTTTCCTTTAAGCCATATTGCTTAGTTACGATAAACAATTTTTAATTAATTTTCTTTCATCGTTTTGCCTATTTATGGCTAGCATTGTGTTTTCACTCTATTACTTACAAGCAAACAGATAATTTCCCCAAATCCTTTTGTTATTATTTGGTAGTTATAAAAACTATTATTCTTAAAAAAAAGTGTTTATTTTTAAGATTATGCGTATAGTCAAAAAATTTTTATAAGTTACATATTTATTTAATATTTATGATTATCTAATATTTAGATTTGTTGTTTAGTTTTGCTTATTCGGAAGATAATTTATCACATCGACATTTAAGAATATTTTATTTCTTTTTCTTATGAGAACACACATTAATTTGTTTTACAGCCTTTAAAGTAATATATATGTATGTATAAATAAAGCGATATATATATATATATATATATATATATATATATATATATATATATATATATATATATATATATATATATATATATATATATATATATATATATATATATATATATATATATATATATATATATATATATATATATATATATATATATATATATATATATATATATATATATATATATATATATATATATATATATATATATATATATATATATATATATATATATATATATATATATATATATATATATACTTTGTGAATATTATATTATGCAAATATTGCAAAAAATTATTGTTTTAGTTGTTTATTTACAACAAATATTCAGAAAATTGACTATGACGTTATTAGTTCTTTGGCCTTCCAATACTTCTGAACAGTGCATTCGTAGACTATTGTCATTCAGATTATATTACACTATTGTTTATATTCTCCAATTTAAATTTATTAAGAATTATAAGAGCGCTCAATTAAAATTTATAATAATAAATTAATACAGTTTAAATCAAATTACATATATTTATTATCAGATTATTATTTTTTTTATTAACAATATTTTTTGGAATATTTAGTGTTGAGTATTTTGCTTATAAATTGTGATATTTATCTTTTATATAAAACATGTAATACATATCTCCTTACAAATTTCCTCATAGAAGGAGAGAAAAATGCACACATAATAGCTAAAATCTAATCTCTATTCTATTTCATGCAATTTTATAAAGTTTCTAGTTGAAATAATTTCTAAAAAATCAATAAACGTAATCGACATAAAATGGAAACAAAAAATATATCTTTATCTAAAAATAACAACAAAATCTCGTTTCTTATCCCATATTTTACAGTATTAATTTTTTTCATGGCTTCACTGTCAGGAATACCAAAATAAAAAAGGTTGATAAATATAAGTTCTTGTATTAATTACGAACATCTGTTTAAATGATAAAAAATACTGTTAATAAATAACACAGTTTCCAATCAAATTTTCCGTTAACAAAACATTTCCTTTCCCTTGTAAAATAACATTTAAAGACCTTCCAACAACTCAACGCTACTCATTTTCTCAACATTCTCTGTAATCATTACGTCATCAGCCAGACTCAACACCCTTGGCGTTGATTTATACACGTCCGATAAGTTCCCACCTGGCATTCTTCTCTTCTTTTAGTTATTATCTGTGTATTTTCCCTCCTTCTATGAGACTTTAATTACGACAGGGATTTCGAACATAATATAAAATTTTTCTGCTTACAACAAAAATTCCTCGTGTTGCTATTATACGGTCATTTAAGAGGCTCATTATTTCCCTCTATTCTTTTACAAGCTGGAAATTTATTGTTATCCTTACAATAAACATAAAAGAATCAAGTTTAAATAAACTTTTCCATTTAACATTAAAAAAAAAAAAAAAAAAAAAAAAAAAAAAACAATTTTTTGCTAAAATTAAAATTTTACAAAAATATCGCCAACTACTTTTTTGTTTATTGTAAAATTTAATAAAAATTTAAATTTTTATGAAATTGTTGTAGATAATTATGGTTTGCTGGTTTGAAATTATGTTCTTATTAACGACCAGTTGTGGGTTCTACAGCAATATCTTAGGAATGAAGAGTTAATTCTGCAAGGCGAATAGACAAGTATCATATCTTCTGCATGGTTCATCCTTCTAAATAATGAGGACTCACTCTTTTTCGGGATGTATATAACACACTGCGTGCATATTATAATCGCCAGACTCACTTTTCATGTTTACTGTGAAAACTCACTCTTTAATAAACATTTCAATACTTTTATGTAATAGTTGCTAGAAAGTATATTGTGGTTTGCATGGTTTGAAATTATGTTCTTATTAACGACCAGTTGTGGGTTCTACAGCAATATCTTAGGAATGAAGAGTTAATTCTGCAAGGTGAATAGACAAGTATCATATCTTCTGCATGGTTCATCCTTCTAAATAATGAGGACTCACTCATTTTCGGGATGTCTATTACACACTGCGTACATATTATGAAAAAAGACCATCAACACTTCCACTTGTAGTTCCAAATAGTAAATAAATCTAGTAGATAGATATTGGATGAATAATAAATATACATTTTCTCAAAATGTTTATTATAGTAGAATTTGTATTTTCTTGTTTCTTATTTCTTACGTTTACATTTAATAGTATATGTATTATTAAATTCGAATTTTTTTTATTTCAAGTTTGGAAAATATTTAAATTTTTAAAGTTGATCTTTCAATATAAAAGAAATTACAGTTGTTTCTATTATATGATTACATATATATAGTTCAACTATATTTTAACTATCTATTGTTCTTTTCTTCAATGGATTTAACTGTCATTGAATGATCTTATTTATTTCTAAATTCCATCTTAAATTTATAGATTTTTCTGGTTAGAATAATTTTAATCATGATTTATATTAGATTTAAATTAGATGTTTGTCACTGTCAGTTCTCCGAATGTACAGATATCACTTCAATGCGCTTTTTAAAACACTTAAGATAATGCTTTCCGATTAAAATAGAACATTCAAAAATGTAATAAATATCGTTTTGAAAATTTAATTTTCTTCTCTTTAAAATTAATAACATAAATCTGTAGTTCATTTTTTCTTAAAAGTTAATAAGATTGATCAAGATAAATACCGCTATTAGTTCGTTGAATTATTACTATACTACAAACATATTTATATTCAAGAGTAATTTATGTCTAAGAGTAATTAAGTTAATTAATATAAATTGTATAATTCATCTCTCTCTCTTATAACGCTTCTTTGTTCCGAATAGTTAAATTAATATATGTTATGAATTCACAATTATATATACCAAACTTGTGGCATTCGACATAAAATCCTAACTCTTACTTGCAATAATTTATAATGTAAACAATGATCGCAATTCAGCTCATATTTCTAAAGAGAAAAGCAGAAAAATTTCGAATAGCTGTAGTCAGGAATAGAAATTGTAATGCAGTATCTACATCTGTGGTGTCTGAAATAATGCAAATTGTATAATTAATTCTATAACGCTACATCCTTCTGAGCTGTTAAATTAATAACTCATGAATTCACAATTGCATATACTAAACTTGGCATTCAATACAAAATCCTAACTCTTACTTGTGATTTGTAATGTGAACACTAATCATGGCTCAGCTAACGTTTCTAACAAGAAAAGCAGGAAAAGCTCAAATAACTCTAGTTGTTATAGAAATTGTAATGTAGTATCTACATCTGTGGTCTTTGAAGTAATATAAATTGTATAATTAATTCTATAACGCTACATCCTTCTGAGTTGTTAAATTAATAACTCATGAATTCACAATTGCATATACTAAACTTGGCATTCAATACAAAATCCTAACTCTTACTTGTGATTAGTAATGTGAACACTAATCATGGCTCAGCTAACGTTTCTAACAAGAAAAGCAGAAAAAGCTCAAATAACTCTAGTCAGTTATAGAAATTGCAATGCAATATGTACAACTCCAGTGTCTGAATCTAAAAAAGGAACATGTTATCTCCTTTCATGCATTTTCAAAAAGGGAGATCTTTTAATCATATCGTGATTTGAGTTCTAGGACTCAAAGTTACCGACTGAGCTATCTGATGCTTACTTTTTGAAGCTTTCTGATTTAAATAAAAATAAAGAACAAAAAAAAATATCTGTGCTGTTTGGTAGAAAATACTTTCAGTAACTTTTTCTACTTTTTTCTCTAACCATAGATCGGCATCTTTTGAGGGTATAAACGTGTTCATCTCTATGTATCGACAAAGAGAGAAAAAAAGAAGGAAATAAAAAAAAGACAGTGGCTAAAAAAAGAGGAAAAACGTGAATAACTATGTGTAAGTGGAGCTGAAGGGGTGGCGCACGTGCATGCTGAAGAGGGGTAGTCGTAATGAGCCTGCTCTCAGCAAAATATAAAAAATTGACTCGCGGGTGTACAAGACCTCGCGTGACATTCGATTCTTCCGTGCATATTCTTCTCAAAGTTATATGCAAACGAGCGTGTACTAGTTTTACGTTGATTGGAATGGCATCAGCTCGGACTGTGTCGGATTGGACATATCTTGTTAAAGAAGATACAAGAACTTTTTCTGTTCGAAGAAAAAATGTGATCTAAGTGGTAGATGAAAAAGCTTCGTAATCTCTAAGCACGAAAAGTATATTGCCTGTTCTGAAATGTTGTGAATGAATGTATGAGTATGCAACATTGGTTTCTCTCATAAATTTTTTTTGAACAAAAATATGCATTGGAAAGTAAACATGCTCTTAAACAGGAATTTGTGAACATGAATACACTGCAATATTTTAGTTAATGCATTTTCTATTTTGATATGTTAATGGAATAATTTAAATATTCTCTTATCCTTCTGATTTTGCACTCACGGAGGGGGAATGGGGTACATATGTGTGAAATACTTTAAAATTCAAAATGATGAACTGTGTTTTCATAAATTCAAATTAAATCATTTATCTATTAAATCATTTATCTATTATGTCTCGCTTCCTGGAAAATAACTAATATTAAGATTAATAAAAGGTAATGACGTTTTGATAGAGTTTATGCAGTTTGTATTTAGCTAATCTTGTTTTAATATACTTTACATCAGTGTATAACTTGAAAGAAAAGAACCAATTTATCAGTAGACTTCCTTACCTGACCAGGAACTAAAATTATGGAACGTTTCTTAATATTTTCTGGAATGCATTTCAAGTCATCGGTAAAATATATTCTGCAGCGATACTATGATTTAAAAATATTTATACAAAGCATAAAAATGATTTCATATTATTCCGAATATAAGTTTCACATAATAAGTGTTTTATAAATTTCAGAAATTTACTGTATAATATTTACTAAATAAGAATGTTTAATACTTTATAAAATGTAAGTGCTTTCATGCTTCCATTTAATTGCTTTTTTACTGTAAATTGTTAGTTTAAATTCAATGATGTAAGCACAATATCAATTTATGTTATCTTTTATTATATCAGAAGTTACATACCATGATAATTTACTTACAAAATCTCAGTGATTTTTTAAAAGTTAATCATCAAGTTTTATTTACGAAAAAAATATGTGAATAATATGAAAGGTTAATGGAGTTTTTTGTAATTATTCTTTTTTAATATGATAAAACGAGCACACAAACATAGTTATAAAGATCGTAATCTATTTAACAATAATAATAAATATTGCTTGTGAGTGTGAATTTAAAAATTTATGCTAGAGATTGAAAACAAAATATTTTTTAGTGTGGAAGATATTTCATAGAATTGTTTTCCTATTACATTTTGGAATTAAAATTCAATGAGGACAGAAAACATTTATTCTATAAATTTTTATTTAAAGCTGCATCCTTTTAATAAGGTCCGTCAATTTTTCTAGAAATGCTAATATAAGTCTTAAAATTCACAAGCACGTGAAAGCCCGTTTCTAATTCAGTTTGAATGTTGTTTGATTTAGAAGTAAAAAAATAACTGTCTCTTATACAATTGTTAAACTGCCTTTTAAATTTAAAATGTTTATTTAAATTATGAAACCAATCTAATCTTTTGAAATATTGTTTTTCAAATTGTAGATACAAAGAATAAGTGCATTTTAATTGTCAAACTGTTATATATGAATCTTATGATTGAAAATAAATTGTTAGAAAACCATTATATTTTAAGGAAAATATTAATCTTTACTATCTATCGATCATGCAAAATAAACGAAATTTATTATTAAATATCACAAATTTTTTTGGTATGGAGAGTGTACGAGTTGTAACACAATTTTACTAAAAAGAGAATCTTCCGACAGTTTTCTTGAAACCTAAGTAAATTTAGCATTTTTGCTTGTTGAGATTCGTGAAATTGAAATTCGAATGAATATTTAATGAATGAGTCCAATTACATATTGGATATCAAGATTACTTACTGTTATAATTAAGGAAATGATTCCATAGTAAAACAATAAAAATATAATTTAACAGATTAAAACAAGTTCAGTTTTTTTTAAGAGTAATAGAATTTTATGCAAGAAACTTACAGCACTTACATTTTATAAAGTATTAATTACTTTACTTGTTTAGTCTCATTTCAGAAATAGTACTTTTAATTTAATGTAATTGAAACACAAAATTCCGTAATTCTTTTATATCTTAATCCTTAAAATCACAATATAAACAGAAATTTTAAAATTAGACTATCATGATTATGGATTACATTTTTTAAAACTTTTTTTGTCTTTTAGCAAGTTTTATTAAATTTAAATCCTAAAATATTTTTTGATCTTGCAAATTATGAGCATTCAACTCCTTTTAAACGGTAAATAAAAAAAATAAAAAAACATTAATTTTTAAAATTAAAATGTTTTACGAATAAAAAATTTCTTAATGAAGAACAGTTAGAACAAAACTACTAAAATATTTTACAAGATTTATTAAAGATAACTAATCAATAAATAAACAAATAAAAATGAAATAAGAAAGCGCAAAGTTAAGCGGAAATAAAAATTATATCTTTCGTTGAAGTAATGAACACTAAATTAAAAACTAATCTACTTTAGAAAATTGATAACCATAAATTTTTATCAGTTTTCTGCTAAAAGTTACATTTATTTATAAAGAAAAAAAATTAAGATGTTTTAATTGTTGATTTGAGAAGGTATTCGCTTCTACTTCTGAAATAGTGGTTATGTAATTAAAAATTCTACCATATTACTATTTATAATATTACAGCAAATCTTTCCATCTCAATGCAAAGATTCTGTAAAGTTATATTAAAATAAGTATTTTTAAAGTTTATCATTTCATTTCTTTCTCGCATGTTTTTAAAATCTGTAACGAACGAACTGAATAAGACATTCTTTAGTAAAAATGCACTAGAAAGAAATTATGTGATCTAAGACATTAAGATATGTACTTAAATAAGAAATTGAGAGTTTGATGTCGATAAAATAATTTTGTTTTGTTCGTAATCACTAACTCGTTTCAAAATAATTTTATTTATGAATTAATATTCGAGATTTTAATTCTTGAATCCTTTTTTAAGCTTTGGGTGACTTCAGGATTAGAATATTCAAATAATTAATTTCTATATCAGTAAAATAATAGGTCTTGAGTATTTACAATGAACTCTAACAGTATCTAAATTTAAAATTGTTCTGCTTTTAATTATATATATTATTATCTTTTTTCCCTTTTTAATAACTTGCGAAATTTTCATCTTCAACTATTTTTGATGCTATTTATAAATTTATTATTAAGAATGTTTTCCATTTAATAAGCTTTTTCAATTATTATATAATTATGATAATAATCTTCATGAAGCGTTATTATCATTTTCGCTTTACATAAACGTAAAGAATTATTTGAACCATTAGAGTTTTATAGGCTTTGGTAAATATAAATATGAATTTGATTTCTAATTTCTGGAAAGTTTAATACTTTCTTTAGAAAATAAAACTGAAATGTTTCGAGCGAAAAATTAAACAATTTGGATTCAATTACCAACTTAAGATATGAGTATTGATAATTTCTGTATTTTTTCAATCTTATCTGCATGACTTTTGAGTTTTTCATTCCATAAATTATATCTCAAGTTTCTTATACCGAAATGGGGAAGTAAAAAGTAAATGGGTTTTATCATTTAAAAACAATTTAGAATGAAACACAGTTAACAATTACATTGTATAAATTTACTTCCACTTATTTACAGTGTTTGCATCACCAATATTCTTTTTTATACCCATTTCAACCAATCAACATCATTCTAGATTTTACTGTTTTTTAAATCATGATGCGTCACATACTAATTCGTCGCCAATTTAAAAGCAGAAGTAAAAATAGCCCATCTTTCCCTAGTGACAAAAATATAAACTAAATAAAAGGAATTCCAAAGCAGAAGTAAAAGCAAAATTCAATTTTGAACTTCGCTCTTCCTCTTATTTTTTATCGTATAAAATTGATAGATTTAAGTAAGAGTGACTTATTCAAATGCTTCACGTGTATCAGACAAGGTTTGTTGAAGAAGTAAAAATAGGAAAACTGCCGCCACCATTTTCGAAAGGCAGACGTGTAAAATAAATTGTCTTAGAAAAAGTTCAAAGACGTTTAGAAAGTACTGTCATTGGTACTTTTATATCACTTTAAGAGGTGGCGAAAACAGCGAGAATTCAAGATTTTATGTTCTTTTAAAACTTAAGTGTACATTTTATTTATTGTATTTTTTATAATATATAAATAAAAAACTTTTCTTCTTATTTCCTCAGTATATGTTAAAAGTAAGAATTTCACTAATAAAATTAACTTTAATTCCAAATGACGCAAATAATTATAAGCAATTTATCAGGTACTAAACAAAATCTCATATTTTCTTTTAAAAAAAAATTTGTTTTTGATTCTATGTAGAAACTAAATGTTAAATTCTCGTGAATTTTTTCGAGAAAACTATTAATAAATTTCAGTATAAATTAATAGTTTATGCATCACATTATTTATATTTTTATGATCATTATATACATTTTATTGAAATTGGGTATTTTTTACTTTTTGAGAATTCCTTTGGATTTTAGTTGATTCTCTCTCTTGATGTTTAAATATTATTTTTTGATAAAGTTAGTAAATACATTTGAAGGAATATTAATTACGATTTTTTTTAATTCAGAATTTATTGTCAGATGTATTATTTATTGAGCTAAATATAAATTTACGAAACATGCAAAATATCAATTTGTGATAACATCTATATTATAAATATAACTTTAAGAAGCTTCAGGAATTAATCCTTTAAAAGATATGAAAGAGGTTTTACACACATAGCTTAACTTTAACATTTCAGAGACATTTCGTTGAAAATATAAATTATTAAAACATAATTTACTCATACTACCATATTAAAGAAATGATATAAAAATTTTATTTTTATAAATATAAAATATGAGTATTCTGTTGTTTGGTTTCTGTAAACAAACCTTTGATAAATGGGAATAAGAAGGATTAAATTAGAATAAGAAAAGATCTATATTAGTTGAGCTTAGAAAATAAGAATTTAAATAATCAGGTCAATTAAAATTTTCCTAAAAGAGTGTTTAAAGTCAATTAATTGTCTTACAAAATGAGACTTATATATATATGTATATATATATATATATATATATTATGTATGTATATGTATATGTATATATATATATATATATATATATATATATATATATGTATATATATATATATATATATATATATATATATATATATATATATATATATACATATATATATATATATGTATATATATATATATATTTATATATATATTATATATATATAGTGCGTTTGATGTTAATAAAAGTTGATTTATTACAGTTGTTTTGTTTTATTCTGATATTCAAATTAATTATTCATGAATTGTAACTAAGCGATTCTATTATTGCTAAAACTAATCAATTATGTGCTTTTCATTGCAATACTTTCATTTTAAATAGAGTACATTACTAAAATTAAATGAAATGGTATTCTTGACGAAATTAATGTTAGGATTCGAAATGGAAATAAATGTTATTATTTATAGCAATATTAATTTATGAGTAAGTTCCTTACTAAAAAATAAAATAAAAATTTATTAAACAATAAAATGGCCTGAAATAAAATTTGGTAGCGAAATTGATAGTTTGATTAATAATGAGGATGCCATTTATTAATTTTTGAAGGAAAATAAGAACAGTTAAGAGCAAATATCAGTGGAGAATCAGAAACGGTAATGGATTTGATCGCTTAATAAAGCGAGAAAACATCATTTGATTCATTAAAACTCGGCATTTATCATGGTTGGATCATATTCAGAAAATGGGTGAAAACAAGATTTTGAAAAGGATTGTAAACCGAGACATTTGAATCTAAAAGCCTGGGAAAGACCTAAAAAGAAGCTGTTAAATGTAACCATCAAGGTGGGGATATCTGAAAAATAAAGAACTGGAAAATCGGAGGTCAAGATCAGAAAGTTAGGTAAGGTTTCGTTTAGCAAGCCATGGGCTATACTTGAAGATTGGATTGAAGATCTGTAAAAGAAAGAAGAAACTAGATGTTAATCGAGTTACATTTTATTCACAAAAAATGTTCTTATTTTTGATAACACATTTTAATTAAAAAAATATTAAAAATATATTTCCTTAAAATAAATCTAAACAGTCAAAAGAAATTATTAAAATTATAAATTAAAATACAATAAAAATTAATATGCTTTTTTTAAATTACTTTCCTCGGTAAGCAATATAAATCATTAGTAATCATTAAAAATTACAAAGACACTAAAAGGATCATAATATCTTTGCCCAATTCTAGTACCGAATTTTAAATTTAAGAGAATAAGACAATTTTCTATTAAGATTATAATTTTCTAAAGTAAACGGATGATTTTATTCTTCTCTGAGATAAAATTATATATCATAATAAATGTCAGCATCAATCTATTATTACATAATTATTCTGTTATTTTATTAAAAATCCAATATCCAGTGCGATGAATTTCTTTTTACGAAAATGCTAACTAAATATATATATATATATATATATATATATATATATATATATATATATATATATATATATATATATATATATATATATATATATATATATATATATATATATATATATATATATATATATATATATATATATATATATAATATATACATATATATATATATATATATATATATATATATATATATATAATATTACACAATGATGAATGTAAAATATTTCGTTATTACTCAACTTAATATTTTGAATGAGCATATTTTTACACGATCATTGCAGTAAAAAATTTAAAAAAAAATGTATTGAAGCATGTCAAATTTATTGTACTGAAATGTATAACTTTTTCAGCTATTTAAGTCCCTTAATATATTATAATTGCTGTACTTTATTTTTTTTACTTCATATGTATTTAAAGTTAATATGTCTCAGACAATTTGTGCAAGAAAAATTTAAAATGCTTTTTGTTGAAATTAGTTTTTTTCTTAAAAAAACCATTCGGTGTAATTTTTTTGTTCACGGACCCCGAATTCGATTCATTGATCGAAAAAGTTTTTACAAAATTTATATAAATTCATATTGCCAAAATTAATATTACAGAGTTTAAAATATGTGTAAATAAGCTCATTTCAAAATATAAATCTACTTACCAACTGGATATGTTCTTCTTCCATCCAGTTGGTAAGTATATTTATATTCGCTTTCTAAATTTAACGTTAAATTCCACAATTTTCTAAGTTTCTTCTTGGAGAAAAGCCTAAAGTTTCCATTTCTTAATTAAATGAAACTTAATTTGTATTAATTGCTATGAACAAAAGAAAGATATGAGTCTTATCAAAGTACAATTAAAAAGTCATTGGCCCAAAAGTTATATAAGCAAATCAACACTGATTTGGAAAATTATGATCTGGAAAATGGAAACATTCTAAATCATTAATATCAAACAATATTCCTTAAGGATAATTAATTTAAACTATTTGGAATTTCAACCATGATACTTAAAAATGTGGTCAATTATTATTTAACGTGATAAATGCTTGAATGAATTCTAAAGTGATAAATGCTTATAATGGAATAAAAGTAAATTAATAATCTTTGATCTTTTAGTTTCAAATATTGTACAATAAGAAAAGGAATTCTAAGGGATAAACTGAAAAACCACGGTGAGGATATCATATCAGGATTACTTACTATTTGAGAAAATATTGAATGCCAGATTGTTTTTTGAATTCTAAAAAAATGTCGGGATAGAATATTTAAATTTTTGATGAAACAGTTGTAATAGATTAAGAATTTATAGAAAGATCTTGCTGTTGCAATAAAAATATATTTCATAGCGCGCATCTGACAAGAATCCTTTAGATGACTGCTGTCTTAAAGTAGATTACGTTAGTGATTTCGTATATTTTGTAGCAAAATTTGCTTTTCAGTCATTATTTTGTTTTCGTCCTTTATAGAAATTATTTTTGTTTTTATTATAATCATAATTGTTATGGGAATCAAAAGAAATCGTTTATAGAATTCTAATTGTTGCGTGGAATCCATTTGAAAGATTGCGGCTTGTTTACCAAGAAATAAGAAATATAAATTACAATTAATATATAAACTATGAATTAAAATAATTGTTACTAACCTGAAATTCAACAGAAGCAGATGTTTATAGTATGATAAAAAAAGATGAACTCACAAGATGGTATACTCTGAAAATACACACAGTTAAAAATTAGATACAGCACACAATTTTTAATCTTAGATAGGCAAAATTGGAAAAGAATTATGTGATTAGAAATAACATAGAGTATCAGATTAATGCAAGTACACTATCTGCAAAAGGTTCAAAATACAAATTACAAGAGAAAATTTGTGAATTGAATCGTATTCAGATTGAGGTTAAGTGTAAAGCAACAAGATTATAAGTATATAACTGCACAGATTGCTTATGCACGTTTACTTTTTTCTATTTGCGGTAAAAAAGTTAATTAATATTCATTTTCTATATGTTGTAAATTAACTAAAAATTAAAAAAAAAAACATTTTTATAAAGATTTTTAATAATTTAAAATAAATTAAAAAATATCAAAAATATAGGAACAAGAAATATCAATTTTTAAGAACGAACACTTTAAGAATATCTCTTACAAGAATTTTAACTCATTTATTCAGAAATTAAAAAAAGTTAAGTTATAAAAAAAATAAGTTTATTTTTTAATTCACTAATGTTTAGCAACAACTCAGAATAAAAAGTTACACAATCATTAGCTCTCACCACTTAAGTAATTAATAGCTTTTAACAATATCGGCATAGCTCATATTTTAAATTAATGCAAAGTTTTTTACTTACGATGCAATTAAGGTAATTTTCAACAATATTTAATTAGGAAAATGACCAGATAAATGAAAATTAATTTCTTCTGTGGTAATGCCACTGATGACATTTATATCATTCGTTACACACTGGTAAAAATTGGTGCATAATAGGAATTAAAGAGTCATTAATTACTCTAAATTAATTCATTAGTGAACAAATCTTATTTTTTCACAAATTAATATAATAAAATGGCACATTTTAGTACTGTTGTAACACGGGATGTAGTTTAATCAATAAATCCATTGTATAATTTACGTCATTTTTACAAAAATATTGATTTTCATATATTTAAGAAGTTTGAGAATTCTTTTCCAACATAAAATAAGAGTTTGGATTTATTTTAGGAATAAGGGTGTTTTAAGCTTTTGAATTCGTGTCATTTTGCAGCACACAAGTGATTTTGAATCACATTGAAAACAAAAATCTTGCATAACTTATTAATATCAAGAAATATTGGGTCATCACTTTAGAAGGAAATTTTTTTGTTTTTTCCAGATCGAGCTTGGGATTTCGTTTCATGCTTAAAAAGACAAAATTATTAAAGATTTTGTGTCTAGTTCACGCAGAGAATAACAGAGACAAGTTCATTAATTTTTTTTATATACTATTCCATACTTTGAACGCTATTATTGTCATAATAAATTAACCTGATTGAATGCTTCGATTTCGGGAATTTTTCAAACATGATTATGAATTAATAAATTTGATAAATTTTCATTCAGAAATTATTAATGTTATAAAAATAACAAAATTTGCTTATAAGATTTTATTAATATCGAAACTCAAAATCTTATTATTATAATGAATAAACCTGAACTGTTGTTTCGATTTTAGGAGTTTTTCAAACACTATTATGAAAATTTGTTAAAATTTCATTCAAATGTTAAAAATTATCAAAATAATAAAATTTTATTAATAATGAAATTCAAAATCTTATTGTCACAATGGATTAACCTGACCGATTGCTTCGATTTCGGGAGTTTTTCAAACACGATTATGAAATTTTGTAAAATTTTCATTCAAAATCTAATTAATGTTAAAAATTATCAAAATAAGGAGATTTGCTAGTAATATTTTATTGTTACTGAAACTCAAAATGTTATTAATACTGAAAGAAGGTGAGCTGTAATATTTTTCATGTATAAGGCCTTCATAGCTAAAGTAATTTGGCACATCTGTTTTTAAAAATTATTTAAGTTTATTGCTAATTTCATCAACCCTTTGTATTAAATAATTAAAGATAAATTAAAATATTAAGCTTATTATGGATTAAAATAATTTTTGCAGTAACTTGATTTAAAAGCATAAGTTTTGCAAAATTCTTAAAAAAAGATATTTAAAAAAAATAACTTCGTTGTTATTAGCCTGTTAAGTTCTCGATATAGGAGTGAGCACTGTTTTGTAAGAGAGTAAAACTGCTTACACTAATAGACTTAAAGTTATCTAAGCAGTTCATCATAACTATTTGGTGAATTGGCTAAGAAAGATATCACTAATTTTTTATTGTTTACAGTAAAAGGTTTTATGACTAAACTTTGGTTTACCGCTATAAATTGATACGATCTAATAAAAATTATTTTTTACTTGTTCATTAAACTGCCTAACTTATTCTAATTGAAAAGTTTGAAACTAACTTTGTTGTTGTTGTTACTAATGACACGTAGACAAGCCAAGCTCTCTATGCCTTGGCTATCCGAATTTAAGGCAACTAGGAGCGTCTTTGGTTTAATCAAAGCACCATTAATGTGAAAGTACGACTTTTTCTCTTCAAATCCTCCGATAGATGGCAGCACCAGAGGATCTACCCCCTTAATTTTATCATTGATCTGAAGGGGGAGTAAATTTCTCCAGACCATTGCACCCATGGTAACTGCTCAACGAAAGACCTCAGGACTTTCGATTCCACAGATTTAACGAGCACGAATATCACAAGTACTCGGTGGGTCTTTGGTGGCATTGGGAATCGAACCCCACCCTTCCGGATGGAAGGCCGATACCCTAACCAATAGGTTACCATGGCCCAACTTTAAAGATACTTAAATTTCGAGTTTGATTTCGATTCAAGAATTATAAAAATTTTTTGACAAAATTATTATTTATACAATGTGTTGGTTTAAATCAATCATAGAATTATCCCTTTTCATTCAACTTCAAAATAGAAGCATTTTAACAAGAAAAAAGTTATTATAAAATGTATTATGATTTATACAAGTTACGGTTGCTCATACGATTGTTTAATCATACTTTCGTGGAATTGTAAGATATAGCAGATAAATAATTAACCTAATGCTTGATGTTACTATGTTTGGTTCATTTACCTGTATTATAGGAGATATGCTCATGAAGATATTAATCAAAATATATGTTTAAACAATAAATTAAAAGTATTATTTGTGCCTTGCATATAAAACAAAAATTTATTTAAAAAATGTTAATGGCATATTATTTTATATGACATTTTGCTAACTTCACTGCAAACAAAATACAAAATGGTAGTGGTGAAAATTTTTCTATTAGTGCTATCAAAATATGCAGAATGGGAAAATGTAACAAAACAGATGAAAATACAACCTGCAGTAAATTTAAAAATATTGTTTCGATTTTATTTTCTAGTCCTTGAACTCGGTTATCAAGTATTTTCCTTATTATATTATTTTTTTAAATAAATTATGGTATTTCTTCAATATATTTTTAAAGTTTAATGCACAAATCTCTCTCATATGAAAAAAAAGGTTTATCTGTACGGATTTATGAGTTGAAAGAGGTAGTAGAAGATAAATAATTTTAATATTAAGAATATAGCGGGATATAACAAACGTAGGAATAAGCTTAGTTAAGCCAGAATTACTATTTTCATCAAGTTGCACAATAAATTTATTTTAAAACATCTATCGATACAAGTCATTAAAAATATGTAAAATTTTATAAAAAAAATTTGAATTATTGAAAGTATGCACTGCATGAATTTACAGTAATTAGCATTATGGTAAAAAAAATTCTTTTTAAGTAATAAAGAAACTTTTGAATTATATTGTTTGTTTTAGAAGAATAAAAAATAGGAAATGGTATTATATGTATCTTTTGCAAGTAAAAAAAATAAAATATTCACAAAGAAACCCAGCCGAAAAGGAATTTTTCCAACACCTTTGTGTGTATTCCTTTTCCTGTTTTTTGTTTCACAGCAGTTGCACTAAAAATATGCATTTTTTATTAGCGCGTTCTTTGACTTTTCTCCATTATTTACAGTTCTTTTTAATACTTTTTTTTCCATCTCTCTCTGATAAGCAAAAATGGCATGAATAATTTTGCAGTTTAAAGAATAATTTTTATTTTGAGTTTCGAACGCTCTTTATGTTTCTGGTGTTTCATTTTAACCATGTTAAAGGTCTAACAGTTTCCAACGGTCAGGACAAACATAAACATCGGATGCATTAGAATAAATAAGTCGTTTGCTTTCCGGTTTCATTTGCATTTGACTTTTGTTATCCTTTCACACTCGGAACGAGAGTAAACAAAAATGTAAAATTCGTTTTCACTGGGTACAACTGTATGCACGAAAGACAGGAAAAAAAACAACAACATACTTTTGATAATTTTTCAAGACAGTTTGGTAGGAATAAGATAATTTTTCTAAATTTTTTTTTTGTTCCTTAAAAAAAATTCGGTAGCAATTTATTAATATTCTAAACTGATATTCGTTTCATTTCCAAACGGAAATACTTAATATAATTTTAGATGAAAAGTTAAGCAGTTTCGGAATTTGCATTTGAAATATTTTCTCTTTGAAATACCAAATATATTTAATTTAAAGTTTAGCTGCGTAAATTTAATAATTATAATGAAGTTATAACTAAAATTTTTTTAATTTGAAAACAATGTCTGAAAAATGTATTCTCATAACCATAACAATAAATTTCATGAAAAAATAGCCATTAACGTTTATAAATAACATTAATCATTAAAATAAGCTTTTGTAAGACATGAATCAAGTAAATACATTATTCACAGAAATTGTCTACTGTGTAAATTTCGTATTTCAAATGAATTCTTTCATAAAAAATCTACACTATTTCTGATTTTTATTTTAAAATATGTCAAGGAATAAATTGTATTATCAGGTAAAGTAAAAAATATGAATGAGAGCCTATAGTTATGGACAGTAATATTCATTCATTACGAATTTTAATTAGCCTCTTATTTTAAACTCTAGTGGCTCAACATAGATTGTTTGGCATTTGTAACAATTACTTGATTTTACCAAAGGAAAAAAATTACAATAATTTGCAAAAAAACTACTCATTGCATCAAATAATTGAACATAATCATTTGTTAAGTGACTGCCTGAAAATTTTCCATATTTCTTCCCTTGTAACATGTGAATATGGTCCGCTAATCTATAAAAAGATCTCTTCGAAGTTAAATAATAGAATAAATATTAAAATTAAGTGCCTCACAACAGTACAACGTCATTAGTCACTCACTGCGCAATGTGAAATTTACAATGGTTTAGAATCACCCATTAGATTATAAATAGATAGACTAAAAATATGACACCAAAAGCGTATTTGAGGGCATCAACATTTTCAATCTCGTTAAAGAGTGCTGCTTGTATTCCGATGAAGCTCTCATTCTACATACTAAGTAATAGGAGATAATTTTTATTAAATTGTTAGGATGAAACTAAAAATCATGGTAGTTGGCGCAACTGACCAATAATCACGATCAATAGCGATAACAATTGCAGCTAGTAGTGATGCAGCATGGCTGTCAAATTTGATTTATTTCACTTATGCAAAAGATTTCAAGGTAAATGGTAGCAACTAAGAGAAGTCATCAATGGAATTAAACTGGATTGATTTACACAACTATCATTCATTAGAGATGTAAATCATGGATTCTCTCATTTCTAGAATTTCAATACATCAATCAAAAACCTCTTTTTTAATATTTAGTTGCCTTTATGATGATTTTGCAGCATCGAATACGGGTGGATTTACCGATTTAGTCGAACGTTCAGTGAAAAAAAACCCTCAAAATCAAAGAAATTCACCACAATCATTGTTTATCATATCGCTCTTGACTAATGCTGTTATATCATAAGTGTTTATTAATAGTATTTTATAAATAAACAGTAGAATCCTCACATTATTAATCAGAAGTGCTTATTGCATATATAGACTTCTGTTTATATAAAAAATGCATAAATTTATTTTCTGTTTAATTAAGACATTCACATTACTCTTTAAAAAAACATGATGTTTTAGTGAATAAAGCTGAAACTGTATTTACAGTATATATCTGAAATTCTTTTCATGAAATATGTCAACAAAATATATAAAATAGTAAAAAAACTTTCTTCACGGTAACAAGGAAAGAAATTATTCTGACATTTTCTAACCTAACAATCCTTGGTTTATTTTTCATGTCAATTTTTCGGTACATTTTACTCTAACATGACATCTGTCAATGTTGAGATTAAACTATTAAAGAGTAATAATAAAAATGCAATGTCATACCCAGTTGTACATGATAAAACTAATTCCCGCTGGTTTTGAATACGTATGATTTGAAAATAAAGCTAAATGTTCAAAGGCCGTCCCACCCGAAGGTATTCGTCAACGAAAAGAATAATCGCGAACAGCAATCCGTCAGGAGATCACTTGGCTCATGGTTGATCGGTTGCCGGTGCTCCAGTAACCAATCCACAGTTAGCAACAATATCCGCAATGACCAAAAAGTCCATAACACCATACTATGGTCCAAGCCTTGCACCCAGACCGGCCTCTGCAATCCTGCGGTCCACCTAGTCTCGTCCCCGACGGAAGATTGGGCACCTTGCCTTTTTATTATAATCAAAATAACAAAAGATTCATAAAATTTACATACTTGTAATTAAACTTTTACTTTAAATTAAATTAACTATAATTTATAAATCTGATGGTAATGGTTTTGTGAATATTATGTACATGATTTCAGTTATTGCTTTCCTAGATCCGATATTTTTTTAAAAGATCTGCTATTTCCATGTTTCTATATTTTTTAGGGAAGTATTTGCTTCTGATAAGTGTTCGCATTTATATATGAGATGTTCTATATCGTGTTTGTTGTTATCAAATTGACTTTTTTCTGATTTATTAAAGAATCTATTTTGGTAAACTCCCAATACTCCATGTCCTGTTCTTATTTGATTAAGGAGCAAATCTGTTACTATTCTTTTTTTTTTGTAATTTTTGGATATATCTTGTACAATCTTCTGGCTTTATCTGAGCTGTCCCATCTGTATTGCCATTGTTGTAATATATGTTGATTTGCTATTGTTTTTAATTGTTGTTTTGTATATGGTACTAAATGATTGAATTTATTTTCTTTGGCTGCCTGTTTTGCTTCCCAGTCTGCCAGCTCATTTAATTCTATGCCTCTATGTGCTTTCACCCAATGAAAGGTGAATTTGTTACTATTACGATAAATGAGTTTTAATATTTTAGCTATTGTTATGCTGTCTTGTTTGTTATAGTTTATTCTATCTAAAATGCAGCTTGATTTGAAGATAAGCGGAGTTCATGATAAAGGAAATAGATAAAAGTCATGAGAATGTATTACTTTTTTACTATAGATACAATGAATTTCTAACAGACGCAATATTAGTTATCTTTTTGATGTCAACAATGGAAACGACCCTTTTATATTTGTGAGATCACTGTGAAATGGTATGATAGTCCATAGTACTGATGCTACTATAGCTTTGTGGTGAAAATTATTTTACCTATCGAGGGATAGCAGGTATTATGCTTCGCTTAAACAAAAACTATTGTAATAAAGCAACTTAAAAGTCATTTGACTGCAGTCAAAAATTATGAGCCATTTGTCTGTTTTTAGTGTCATCCGTCGACAAAAAACAATTCAAATAGAGAAGTACTTCACTAACTTAATCTAGCTGATATTCAAAAAAAAATATTAAAAAAATCTTGTCATTTATTTGAGAAGAATGTAGAATTAGCACTAATCTTAGAAGTAAAATTTTAATCATTTATTCTCCTATTTCAAATCTAAAACACATTAAATTTCATATGAATTAGTTACAAAACTACATTTTTGAATCTGCTCCAATAGTTAAAGTTATATATCGTAGCAATATAATGTTAATTCAAGAAATTTAAAAGGGAATTTTAATGAACAAAGAAATTTTCATCTTTCATTCTTCAATAATTATAATAAAGGTGTGAAAATCATGTATTATCACAAATCCGCGTAAAAAATGTTCACTCTTCTGATAATCTTTTAAATCTTTCAAATACACTTTTTAAATTGATGAGATAAAATAATGTTTCACAATTTCAAGTGTTTATAATATTTTAAACAGTGCGTTTAAAAAAAAACAATACATGAAGTATTTTGACAAACTGCAAGAATGCAATTTGTCAAAATTTTGCATAGCTCTTTAAAAACATTATAAATGAAATTTAAAATTAACTCCAATTTAATAGTTGTTTTCCTTCTTAGTAAATTAGAAAAAGGCATTACAAGTAATTTAATTTGATGTCTAAACGAATTTGATTTGCTAAAATTGGGGTGATCATGTTAACTTTTACCATAATTTTTTGACAAAAGTCACAAAAATCACGCTATAGAATTGAATTGAAGCATATAAAAAAATTCTATAAAATATTTCAGAGGCCGTTACTTCGCATCAATTTAATTCTTTACTATTATCTAATTAAATCAAATAAAAATTTTCATGGAGATAAATATAATTTTAAGACTTTAGTATAAAATTGATTTTTAATTAATGTTATCTTTATCAAAGTTATATTTACTTAAAATGTTAATTAAAACATTAAGTATCATATTTTTAGTAAGCAATTTAACAATAATTTGCATTTCTTATTTTTAGGACAAATAATGATTTTTACACAAGCATTAGTGTATTTTGATTTAAAAATAATCAGTTGACATCAAAATTTTTAAAAACCCTAATATTTTTTAATAATTTAAATGTTTTAGAAATTAAGAAAATTTATAATAAATAAAATTTTGCTGTCAATTAATTATAAATATTAATATATAAGTGTACCAATCAATTATTTCAATTTGAATTCTAAATCAAGTTGCATAAAGCTATTGACGAAAAAAAAAAGAGAAACTGAAAGAGTTAACTTATAAAACTACATGGTTAATTGGTTATAAATCTTCTAATTCCTTTTCACAGCATTCGCCTTTTAAGCGATCAACTAAGAATGATAGAAAAAACACCGAAATAAACATGAATTCCGTTTGTAAATACACATGGCAGTTACATGAACTGTGGATTAATAAACTTTCCTTTTTTTTTTTTGTATTTCAATTCCTGAACATAGATTTTTCAGATTATACAAATAAACTTTTTATATTCATGCAATATATGATAATGTACGTAATAAAAATACATAAACATACATACTCTGAACTAAGCCATTAATAAACAGTGTGAGATTTTATCACATGGTTGCGTTCTAGTGTCGACTGAAAAAAATTCCAAAGAGAAAAATCCTATTATTTATGTCTCGAAACTAATAAAAATCCCACACAGATAATCTTTTACGATAGCGCTTTAAATTATATAACCTAAGTTCAGTTGGACAGGGAAAACAATTTTTAGCGTAGAAAATTAATTTTCCGAAATCACGCCATGAATAACTGCTTTTTTTTATTTATATATTTTTTTATCCTTACCCGCAACTTTAACTGAATTATTCATCGCCTCTGGAACGTATTCCACGAATGAAAGGGAGAGAAAAAAATCGTCTGTTAGTTAGAGGCTCATCCCATAGAATAGAATAAATATATATCAGATGAGAGAGAGAGAAAGAGAGATGTGGAGTAGGTTAGGCTTAAGCAAACAGAGAAAAAAGAAAACAAAATTCCACACTGCGATTGTCAGAAGAGAAAGCATAATAAAATCAACGTAATTCAAGGAATTTTTTTTATTCTTTTGGTAGACATTCGAACCCCTGTGACGTGCCGTCTCCCACCAGAAGCAACAAATTGAAGCTGTCCCGTTTTGAGGTATGGACGATGCGTGGTTTAGCATAACGAAGTCGCAGCTGGACCTCGTGTGGATGATATCTGACATTTCTAGGGACAAGGGGCATCGAAGGGGTGATCTGCAAATTTTGAGATCTTGACTTATTTGTCACGGAGAGCACATATGTGGATTATTTTGACTTCTTTCGAACATGGTTAGAGTAGGCAGAAACAACAACCTTATCAAATATTTGATGCAAAAGTTCATATTATATATAAATAATACAAATCTTTATATATATATATATATATATATATATATATATATATATATATATATATATATATATATATATATATATATATATATATATATATATATATATATATATATATATATATATATATATATATATATATATACATATACACACACACACACACACACACGTATATATATACACACACACTTTTTTACTGAACACTTAAGGAATTCTATATGATTTAAAAATTATAAATTTATCTAATAACATTCTAAATCTGCATTACTTATAATACTAGGAAGCAAAATGTCTTAAAATATTTATATCTTTTTAAATCGCTTTCGATTTATAAAAGGAATACTCAAGAAAAGATGGATATATTATCAATAAAAGATATGATATTAATCCAAGTTAATGATATTTCTTCGATTTTTACGCTTTTGTAGATATTTATCCCATTTAGTTAGTGAATATTGGTGAATAGCTTATTTCATTACAATAGACAAAATTTCTGTTAAATTAAATTCAGAAAATTTTTATATTTTAAAAAAAAAGTGAAATGAAGCTGTTAACCGTTGTGGTCTATTTCGATGTATTGTTAACACAAGATTATTCCAATTTTATTCTCAAATAAGTTTTTAATCACTTGTTCAAAATGTTTTTTATTATAGCTAGTCCAAAAGATATGATAATCGTTACAAAATGTATTTTTTGAAACTTTTTTACAAAAATTGTGTTGGAAATAGTGTAGATATCTTAAGAATAAATTAAAACTTAAGCATCAAATTAGTTTTCGATTTTTTTTTATCTAAGAAATGACCGAAGTAGTTCACTAATTTGATGACGCAACACATAAAACGTTATCGGATAGTAAAAATATTCCGGAATTAGTTTCGTACTTTTTATTTATATCGTTTTTGACGATTGAGGGCACGAAATGTTGAACAATTTATGTATAATTTCTTTAAAAATAAGTAGATTTTTATGACAAATTTCGTTAGAAAGAAATCAAGTACTGCCAAAATAAAATTCTAAGAATAATCTGCTTAGGAACATTATATTTATCATATCTGCATGCATTAGTCTTCTTTTGAATTAATCTTTGCTTCTTTCAATATGAATTAATAAATACACAGCATATTCTATCTCCAATTATATTGCTTTTGAGGGACAATAATTTTATTATTATTATTTTAAAGACACTTAAAAATTATATATAAATGCAATATAATTATCTGGAAAAATGTACTAGTTACAAATCAGTATTGACGAGAATATGGTTTCGTTATCAGTACAATTTTATTTACAATTATTTTTTAAATTAGTAAAGCACGAAATTATTTATAAGAGGAAGAAACTTCCTTTCTTAAATAATAATTTTATAAATTCTTTTTAACGGAAACATTTATACATTTTAAGATCACTCTAACTTGAAAAACTGGAGCAGTACCTCCCATTTCTTGTGCCATAGCCAGGCTGGCTGGCACAAGAGAACAACAAAAATAACTACAAAATCATTATAAAGATCAACAATATTTTTAGTTAGGAGATTAATACTAAATTCTGAATCACAAATATATAACATTAAGGGAAGAAGATATTCTAAAATGTGCCTTTTAAATCACCGTATTAATTTTCTTAATTCTGACACTAAAACACACACAAGATTGAAAAATATTTTAAATATTACTATTTCTTTCTCTCTTTAACTCAACTTATTTGTAAGATATATTAAAGGAATTTTTAATTGGTGAAACATTTTGAGGCTTCAAGTATTAATTAAAATGCTTACCGAACTGTTTCTGACTTAGGAAAGGGTAATGGCATATCTTACCAGCATTGGGATTTATCGTTTCACCATATAGATGCTTGCTTCTATCGTGATTCATGTTTGTGGAATATGGAATTGGTGGTGTTGGGATGACCAGGAGGAGAAACCTACTAGGTGTCAACGGCCCACTATCAATAAAAATTGACAATACAAACATGTTAACCGCATGGCCTTAATACACTTCATAACTTTACGAGCATTAAGTCAATGCACAAAGTTGCTTATTAGACAACAAGTTTTCTTCACGAACAATTTGGTGACATTTAGGGCATTATGGACTGTCAGTTCAGCAATTTCGGTTGGTATTAAATCTCAGACGAGAATGTCTAAGAGATGACAGATCAGGAACTAGAAATAGTATGAACTCATATTTTTAAATGAATCCTTTTGTTACTTACAGCATCTTGATAATAATCACGTATGTGTTTCGCGATATCAAAGAGAAAACACATCAACCAATATCATTCAAAATGTCATATTGTACCATCAACAATATTAATAACAGTGGGGCTATTACATTTCTGTCACATTAAGATATGGCTCAACCTAATAACTCTGAGAAATATAACGTTTTAGCTGGAAGTTGTACATCCACATGTTGCAGTATATTACGAGCCTTACTTCTTAAGAAAATCACTAATATATTTTATCATTGGTTGTTTCGTGTCTAAATTGTTATTATATGTGAACTACTTGAATCGATCTGTGGTGATGCATGGGCAGTTGCATCTACTTTCCAAGTTCTTTTAATTTAACCCTTTGGCGTATATATGTTGTTATTGCTACTATTGGTTTAAAATATCCATGAGTTTATTGAATTTCTTAACATTGTTTCTAACACACACACACAAAAACATATATATATATATATATATATATATATATATATATATATATATATATATATATATAGGTAGGTAGGTAGATAGATAATGGTTGAGGACAAAGAAATCCATTATTTTTACGTGAAATTAAAGACATTATTTAACATGTTTCGGATTGTCCTATTTGGGTCAAATATACACCGTTTTGTTGTATAATTTGTTGCCATTTTAAAGGTAACTTCATAATACCTCTTCTATAGAAGTATTGATCCTTATTGGCGAAACACTCTAGTACTATAAAAATCAATTTTAACAATCTTCTCTTGCTCCCAATTTCTAATCACTCAGGAAGTCTTACAAGGCAAGAAAAAGGTGGTAATGGCTTGGTGTCAGGTCCGGCCTGTATGGTAGATGTAATAAAATTTTATAATCAAGCTACCAGAGCTTCGGGTGAGTTGCTACAGATGTGTGTGGTCTGGCATTGTCCTGATGGAGCACAACACCTCTTCTTTTGGAAAAGTGTGGAGATTTCTGGTCAATAGCTAGCTTCAAATGGTCCAGTTGTTGACAATAGAGATTTGAATTTAGTGCTTGGCTATACGGAAGGAACTTTTAATAAATTATTAGTTTTCAGTCCCACCAAATACACAGTAGAACATTTTTGGCCATTAGTTGTAGTTTGGTTACTGTTTGAGCTGTTTTACCGCACTTTGACCACTTCACTACAGCCAATTACCGAAAAAATAATTAATCTCTTTTTCCCGAACCTATTATATATATATATATATATATATATATATATATATATATATATATATATATATATATATATATATATATATATATATATATATATAATATACACACATGAGGAAAAGGATTTATGTTGGTATTCCAGAAGCAATACTAAATTTAATTTGTTATCACGGTAAAATATTGTAGAGCCAAAAACTTAGTGGCTCCACATGAATGGGATTGGGAGTACTTATGTTAAACATGAACTTGTGATATTACAAATCTAATGCCAAATACAACTAATGCTTGGAACGTACAAAATACATCTTTCTAGTAATAAGAATTTGTGAAGGAGCATATATAAAATATAAATGTAATACTGAGCAATAAGAGCATATAGAAAATTCAAATTTTAGGTCAAATTTATAATTTTCAGATCCATTGTGAGAAATAATGATATTTTTTTTATTCCAGTCAAACCTAAACTTAATTCCTAATTTCATATTTTGTATCCATAGTTAGCATTTTTTAACAAAGCATACAAAATAATAATGAATATGTCTAAAATGACCGAAATTAGTTACGAATCCATTGTTTTTGAGCTTAGTATAAACTTATATGGCAAATTTGTATCACAGCAATTTTAAATTATTTTCTAACAAACTTGATTTTACTGTTATTGATAAGTACTAATATTGAAGAAGATAAGGTGATAATTTTCATGTATATATATATATATATATATATATATATATATATATACATACATACAGAGAGAGAGAGAGAGGTTATTTTCGTCTCAGTGTTATTTAATCAGCATTTGATTTGAGTAAAAAAAAATTAAAGAAACATTTAAAAAAATGGTGGTTGAAACAAGAAACAAGAGAGTTTTAAGGACATGAAAAATAGGAGAAATTTCTTAATCACATTATCACGTTAGAGTTATATAATTGGTTATTTTGATAACGTTCTTGAAATCTCTTAAAAATTCTCAAAAAAACACAATAAAGAATATTTATGCACAAAATTTATCAATTTTCGATTCACAATACCAAATGCGAGTCTTGTACCACTGCACACAGAGAAGAAATCAAAATCTTCACCACTTCCTGAGAATAATATTCCAGGGGACTATTCATAGACAGGTGATAAAGGGTTGATAAAGAATATTGTATAAGCTTTTAAGTCAAATTAAATAAAAAAAATTAAAAACGAAAACACAAATCTTGACCTTAAATGAAAAATTATGTTATCGCCCATGTTAAAATGTCATCTTTGTCATTTGACTTTGGAATAAAACAATGAAATAATGTATCCAAATAAACTTATAGAACAGGGATTTGTACTTTTACACCATCCCTTATCTGTTGTTACACCAATCTCCAGGGAAATATAGTTTCAAATATTTAGTTCAGTAAAGCAAAAATATTCCGAAGGAAAAACGAAAAAATACAAATGTATAACAGGTGTCAAGTTACTATAATTGGTAACTTAAATACTGAGAGGAGAAAATTCTGACACACTTCGTTACAATCTGGCGCCGGACAAGCGCTCTGTTCTCTGTGACCTTTCCAATGACACGTAATCTTAAAAAAGGACAAAACAAGCAACCATACAAAAAGATTTTATATCTTTGGAACAAGAATGGTTAAATCCAAATCCTCAAAACTCAGTTTAAACAAACCACCCCAAAAAAAAAAAAAAAAAAAAAAAAAAAAAAACTAAGATACGCAATCCTTCGAACACGGTTGTGTTTCTTTTTTTACAATTCAGTCGTTCTTAACCCAACAACCTGAAACATAAAGTTTCTTTATTTGCAAAGTGACAGTAGGGGATCTCGTGACACAGTGCTCTCATCCGATTGGTTGAAAAGCAATGCGCAAGGCAAACATTTGGAAGAGAATGAAAAAAAAAAAAAATTTATAGCATCGTTATAAACGCCGCTTTAAAAGTCAGTTTCGTTATCTGGTCAGAAACAGGTTTGTTGTAACTTGGTAACAAAAGTGGGGATTATGTTATATTTTAAGGGAAAAAGGAAAAGAAATTTATGCCTGGCAATAATTCCGAAAAATGCAAATGCTTGGAAGTTTTTACTTTCCATTGATCTATGTTTGAGCACCCAAGGAAAGTAAATCATTTTTGAGCTATGGTATGGTCCAATTAAATAGGTTGTTTGAGGTAATAAGCGTAATGTAGGCACATTACGACGTGCGCCTTCTTTTAATGCTTCAAATCGAGAAAAATCCAATACCTTTGGGGAAAAAAATCAGCTTTTATTTATTATGATAAAAATTCTTTTCGAAAATGTATTGTGAATCCACTTTCAGTTAATAGTTTCTAAGATTATGAGTTTTATAAAACAAAGGAAGAATTTATAGTGAAAGTGAACATAAATTTCATTTTACTTCCTGCTGGTTTTATTTTAACCTGACTTTTAGATAAATTGAGAATGAACTCAAAATATCTTTCCCTTTAAAAATTATTTAAAAAGAAGTTTTCGGGAAAGTAAAATAGCTTATTTTGAGTCGTTTAGAAGAAACAACTTCAATTGTTAAAAAAATCTATTTTTTTATTCATTTAATTTGCAATATTTGATAATTAATATTTTTCTTATCACATTTTGCAGAAAATGTTAAAATTAATTCTAAACCAACGTTAAATCTGAAAAGTTTTATTACATTCTTTACTGGGATTTTACATTCTTCATGTGGTGCGTGGTTTCTTCATTCTGCTTGTATGAAAAAATTCTTAATTCTTTTTAAAGTATTTGCTTAGATGCAAAATTACTAATTTATGCTTTTTTATTTTTATTAAGAAATGAAAACATCATTATTCCCAATTTGTTAAAAATAACCTTTATTCACTAAATGCTGACGATAAGTTGTGCGATAAACAATGAAATTTTTATTTTTATATTCTCATAAACAGGTACGATTTAACTGCTATTTGCTGATTGATATTATTACTCTTTAAATACCATAAGCCATTTTAGTTGTATTAGAAAAGAATTTATGATTATTGACATCACTTTAAAAAAAATCGAATTGCATAAACATGCAGGAGTTAAATTTCCATTAATGAAGAATGTGTTAAAAATAGATTTATATTTTTTCTAAGAAGTTACTGATAAAAAGTAAAATTATGAAGAAGCACATCAATTATCATATTAATCCATAACTCCTTACACCCTCAGAAACATTAGTTTAGCAATCTGAAAATTGTAGTTCTTCAAGATAAATCCTTAACTTCAGAAACCTGGAAAGTCTAATCCTTAGCGTATTGTTTCGATCATTAAATTTTAATAAATAGCAAGCTATAAGATCAAATTTAATAGTAAAATACTTAATAAAAAACATTTCATAAAATGATATAAGCTATTACAAAATTATTTGAATTGAAAGTATAAGGTAAACAAGAAAGTTATTGGCATTTTAATAGCCCAAAAGAACATAACATACAGAAAGTGTAGCCAATTATTAGTCCTTGGCATAATCACCATCGATATCCAGCACAGTCTACCAACACGTCTCCAGTTTTGCAATCCCTTTGTGGTAAAACTTAAGGGTTTCAGACGGAAAGAGATCTCTGAGTACTTGGCACAAGTCTGCATGATTGATGAAGGATTTTCCACGATGATGGTTGTTTAGGGAATGGAAGAAATTGTAATCCAATAGAATTGCTGAAACATTGGTGCAAGGTCAGTGAGTAATGAGGATGACCCAAAGTCTCCCAACAAAGACGCTGTATGTTATTCCTGGCCACACGCGAGACATGCGGTCTCACGTTATCGGTCAAGAACAATATTCCTTTTTGATTAACCAGTAGTCGTTCCTTCTTTTTCAAAGCCTGTTGCACACGTTCCAATTGCAGCGAGCACAGGCCTGTTTAGCTTGCTGGTAGCAGCTCACCAGATACCACTCCACTAGATACCAACTTCATCACAAAGGGACAATTCTTCCGACCTGAATTTGTGAAAGCAATATCTTATCGTTCGTTCATTCACAGTTGTGTCTCCAAAATCTTGACACATTCGACGACTTGATACAGCAGCACACAAGCCAACTTTAAAATCGTAAAACAAATTACACTGAACCAGCTGATTCGACTCGTCGGTTTCTCTTCGCCACTGTATGAGTTACAATCGATGAATGTGCAGGGTGTACCTGCTTTTAAAACGACCGATATTTCAACTATATCATACATTATTTTTCATACTTACTCTCACTTCATTCAATATTAACACAAAAATGGCAAGAATTTTCCTCTTTACTTCCTATTTCAAAAATATTGGCTAAAAAATTTCCATTTCCTTCAAATGAGAAATTCCATGTTAATGTCTGCATTAACATTATGGTTTTACAAAAGCTTAGGAGAAATTCTTTTGAAGTTAAACATGTATCAAATTTTTTTTTGAGATTTAGCTTGAAGAATTCCTATCTAGTAAAAAGTAAATGAAATTGTTCAAGCAATCAGTAATTTAAGTAGGATAATTTGACATCGAAAAGAAAGCATTATTAAAATTACCAGTTTGCTGATTCCCGAGAACAAATTCATAAAATGAGATATTTATATTTTTTATTGAATAAATATTCTAACTGTGAAACTGAAATTCTGAGTAATTAATATAATTTTGTAAATTAAAATAGTATTTAGAATAAATAGATATATTGTGTTTATATATTGCTTAAAATGCGTCGAATTCTGTGATCATTGCTATCAAATTACCATATATATTTTTCTGACTCCGTATAAAGTTATATGAGGGTTTTCATTCAATAATTTTAAACTCTAAGCATTTTTGTTTTTAAATTCATCCCCCTTTCAAAAAAATTGGCCTTGGTTGTTTTTTATTATGAAAACTTTGATACCAATGAATGTAATGCTTATATTATGTTGTCAGATAAGTAACGGACACACTTCAAATTACATTATAAAATGCACTTTTATGTTATTGAGATTACCAAATCGTAAATTAAAAATCATAATATCAGTTTTCTGGGAGGAAATTTTGATATATTGCTATAGAAATGTTGCTATCATGGGACACTATTCTAATTATGATCACAAGATCTTATGATTTCAAGATTTTTTGATCGCAACCTTTCTAAAATGAGATAACATCCCTGATTCACTTTGTCTTTGGTAATTTAAAGTATGTTTCTTAAGTTTCTTTACTTTTTAAAAACTTGAAAAATATTGAAATTTATAATTTTTTGGTTTTAAAAATAAATCCAGAAAAGATGTCTACAAGCGTAATCGATTTATTGTTTGTTAAAATAAAAATCACACAGAAGCAAGTAAATAATCCTTCATTACATCCGTGTAATAATTAATCTCTTAAGATATTTATGAATCTCTTGAAGAGAGAGGATCACAACTTTCATGTTATGTTATTTTTTGCTGTGTAAGAGACATTATTATGAGTCACTATAACATCTGTTAGGAGATTTATATATCTCATGAAAAGAGCCACAATTCTTATGTTATATTATTATTTTTTATCATATATAAACGCCATTATGAGTAAAAGCCTTTAAAAACTAAACTCAATGGCCCATGTGAGCCAAGGCCTACAGTGCCCATAAGCGTTTTCATGACGGAGGGCACTAGGGTAGGAAGCAGATGCTCCAGTTAGGTGGTCAATCTAGCATGAAACCCTCAGTGTTTAGTTCCCAAGCATGCTTGATACTAAGTTTATCAACCCACTGAATGCATGATAGGCTGAGTCGATCTTTCCCATCCCGAGGATCTAACCTCGAAATTGTGCCTTGGGAGCTTTAAGCACTGCGCCATTATGCCACCGGGCTAAAAGCCTTTAATACCTCTTAATTTTAAACACGAATAAAGAATCTAAACAAGCAAACTAATAAAAATCTTTACTAGTTCGAGGAATACTTTTAAAATAAATTCATCACTTTTAATTAGATGCGATACATTATGCATTTCCTCCGAGTCATTCATCAAGAATAATATAGGAGTTAGGGCACACACAGTGCTTAAAGCGGCTTTCCCAATCATACTCAGAGAACATTCTTGCAGATGTAACTCTTTAAAAATTACCATTGCCAAGAACATTGATTTCCATAAGTACCTCTTTAACCTAGGCGACCCACCCGCATCATGAGCTTACGAACAACATGTGCCTTTGTGATGGGATTAAAGGAACTGATGATAAAAAAAAAGGGAAAGACAACGGAATGATATAAAAAATCAAAAAGAAGATTCGCGTCTATAACTCGAGAGCATTTCCATAAATTATGGGACATGCAGGAGCGTGACCCCTGCTTGGACGCTGCTGATTGTACAAATGTCCCGCTGTTGGTACAACTATCCCTGTAGTGATATAGTGGATGATGCTGGAAATAATTAACTTCAGAGTCATGCTTAACTTATGTTGGTATGCGAAGCGTCCCAGCGTTCATCGTTTCACTTTTTTATTGATGTTTCTACTTTCGCTGTCTGCTCGTGACTTCGTTTTGAGATCTGGATGTCTTTTGGAAGGGATTCTATTATTGCTTGAGCAGCTTTTGTTCAGTATTCCTTCTGCTCTCGGTGAAGGAACAAGGTGATTATGAAGAATTATGAGCAACCTTACAAAATGACCTTCTTGTGTCTGTGGAGGAGGAGTTATAATAATAATAATATTTTACAAACAAGTCTTAGATTTTTTTCATTTATTTTAATAATTGTATCCTGGATGAAACAATACAAAGAAGCCTGTTTCCAAATATTTCATTTATTGCAGTTTTCAAATTTTTACTGATATAAAATATATATTAACTAGATGTATATTTGTAAAACGTTGAAGATTTGCCTAATATTTATAATATTATTTTAATATATTGTGCTAAAACTCATTGGTGAAATATGAATAGAAAAGAGAAAATAAGATATGTAAATGGTAAAAGACTTCATTTCAAATACAGAACAAATTTTGGTACCGTTCACCATGTTTATTGCTCAGAGTTCCAGACTCGGATAGGGAGGTCCTGGGTTCAAATACCAGTTCGGGCATGGTTCTACTTTCTCTCTCTCTCTCTCTCTGCCTATTCTATCTTTGTATGAATGGTTTGTGAATGGTTGCCAACCCTTTAAATGAGAACCAATGAAGTTTGTACTAAGGATGTCGGACTCCACATCAAAATATAATTCAGTTTGAAAAGTGGAGTAGCACACCCCATAATGCCAATCTAGTTGGCACAAGACAGACAACAAATTTTGATATATAATTTAAGTTTTTCTATCTGTTATTAATCCTGACTTAAAACAACAAAGTATAGTCGTTTTCTCATATACTGTCCTTCAAATTACAATATAGAAAATAATATAATTATTATGGTTTTCACATTGTCACATTTAGTTGCATTTCCATATTGGTGTTTAAAATTTGTCAGTTGATGCTTAATAATAGAAATATTTATAAAACTCACGGCATATTTATATATAGAGGTATGATTTCTATATTATTACTCAAATATTCCACAAGGTATTTCCCGAAATAATTGTTGTACTCATAATGCAATTGCATTAACTTAAATTATGTTTACGTATACAATGTTTTTGCATTTCTTTAAAGTAAATTTTGATTTTAACAGCAGTTTGTTAACGCCCTAAAATTCATGTAAAAATTACAAAAGCAATTTAGGAAATCGCTTTTATAATTTCAAATCTATAGGAAATGTAATTAATTTAAATTTTACTTTTTCGAAACATTTTCAAATACTTTGCTCTTTAGGAAAAAATAGTAAGACTTATATTAAATCATGGAAAAGACAAATACAACAATTTTCAAAACGAGATGAAACAAAATAAATGTTTCAAAACAGGAAATTCATTTTTCAGCTTTCTATTACCAAAGTTCAAAAGGGAATTATGTTATTAAGGTTTCTTACTTTCATTTTTCAGAAACTAAAAATTTTGAAAGAAATAAAACTATGTGTAGCTTTTTATTGTTAAATTGTTTTAGTAGTTTTTACAGTAATGTGTGTGTGTGTGTGGATTAATGCTATTAAACTATTTTTCTTGAAAAGTTATCTTTACAAAACAAAGTTAATTTTTCAATCATTTTGCGGTATTCTTATGTACACTGTTTTTAAAGTTTAATCGGAATTTAAAGTTTTAAAATTTTAGTCTACACATTTATAGGGATTATTAATAAATTTAACTTACTTTTGCAGACTTAAGGATTTTTAAGTATCTTCCGTCTTAAAATTCCAGCTTTCAAGGATATTTTTTGATAATTCTTAATATTTCTTTTCTTTTTTTATGAAAGTAAATAAAAATAAACTGAAAAAATTAATGACTTAACTTCAATAGTCTTGTAATTTATTGGTATGACTGTTGCCAAGAATTTTTCCATATTCTTATGAATTATAAAAAATCCTTAGTACCGTATTCCTGAATTATCAGTATAACTTGCCAAATAGCTACCTCCTATTTGATTTTGTTGTTTTTATGAGTTTCTTTCATAAAACAGATTATAATTATCATTTTTTGAGAAATGTATTTATATAGTTATTTTTCCTAAATAATTTATTCGATGAGGAAAATAAAATGCCCTTATTCTGTTAACTACCATGGCTGTTTATTAGTTTTTCTCTTATAGCAATTATATATATATATATTTTAGACTTTCCGTTTCCCTAACTTTATTTCTATATGATATGCATCTTATGTGCATAATGCTAAGTTTATAACACGTTAAAGCATTTCTGAATTCTTATATACATCCTCTTTGTTGTCCATTTCTTTTATACCAACTTAAATAAATTACGCATTGTAATGCACAAATTATTAATACTCAGAGAATGTTTTTCATTTACAATATATATCTTTCTACTTAGCTAACTTAAAATTAAATCAAAAGATTAAAATTTTCGTAACAAAATAATTTTATTAAAGTACTAGTAAGATGGCAGTAACGTGACTGAACTGATACTTTTCGTATTTTTAAAAAAGGAAAAGAATTTATTGGATTAATAAGTCAGAATATACTTTTTTTGCGCGAGTCTTATAAATAAAGAAATTATCCACAATGATGATTATAGTATTATAATAACTTACTATATTTTAGTAAACTTAGTTTATTAAAATGTGAAGTAATGTAATTTAGTTCAATTTAAGCGGTACTGTTTTAAATAACTTTTGTTTCAATAATACCTTCTATAAATTTTTAAATTGTTTAAAGTTACATTTAAAATAAATTCAATTATAAATTTCGACGCGTAAAATCAAGTTATATATATTTTGAAGTTAAAGTTTCATCTCAAAATATTTAAACAGAATCATTAAAGTATTTATTTCGATTCCCTCCCCCTATAACTTCTCCGAATCATATCAAAGTCAGAGACTTGAAAATATCTTAAATTACTTCTTCCTAATGTTTTATTCCAGGAAAATGTGAGGGAAGCTTCATCGTTTTCTAACTCAAAACTCCGTTATCTTTTAAAGTTGGCGACATAACCCACTTTAAAAACGTTATGGGGAAAGAAAAAAAAAGTCGCCAACTTTTTGCCTCCTTCCACCTAACAAAAGTTATTACTTTAATATAGGGCATTACCATGGATATTGCGATAGAAAAAATACGAAATAAAAAATTCGAAAAAAAAATTCAAAGCTGTATATATGTAAATGTTTGTATTTTCATTACATAAGATAGAAAGCTTGGCGAAGAAATATGGCGAGGGCAAAAAAATATTTTTAAAATGAATCGAAGAAAGACGGGGGAAAGGCGTCGTAAGAGTAAGGAAAAGTGGTTTAAAATTCAATAACAATATACCTGTAATCTTTTAGTGGAAATGCCATCTGTACAAAACCCCTTAAATTTAATTTCAGAAAATACATTTTGGTAAAGAAAGCGTGAACACAAATTATATATTTATAAAGAAAATGAAATAAAACTTTTCCACAAAGGCATGTGAAAAATTCCTCTTCTATTTCGAAATAATTTATTTTGAAATATGGCTTTTTTTATGAATGCGTGAGCATGGTAAAAATTGAAATTTTAATTCAGGTTTTGATTTTCAACTTTTAATTGAGAAAAAAAAATTTATTTCTTCTTTCAAATACATATTTATTTGCTTCTTTAGATTTCCAGGCATATGAGATTTTATGTATTCTTTCAGAAAAGCAGAATTTTTTAGTTTAGATATTTCTGTACTAGAACTTTGAATTCAATATTTAAATCATTTACATTAAATTTTATCATTTATGTCAAGACATTTTTATTTACTATACTTAAATCGAGGAATATGTAAAACAAATGTAAAGAATTTTGCGCTGAAATATTTACTTAATTTAAGTGTAGAATTAATAAAACACAGCAATCAATATCTATTTAGTGCCGGCCAACTTGTCTAGTGGTCAGCGTGCCAAACTACAGATAGGGAGGTCGTGGCTTCGAATCCCGGTTCAGGCATGGATGTACTTTCTCTCTCTGTCCTGTCTTTGTCCTTTCCTTGTGTGTGTGAATGAAGTGTGAATGTTGCCTACCCTATAAACGGGTCCCTATGGCATGTGTGAGGGTGCGATGGTGGCCCACTCCCTGTGGTGCACGTGGGGCAACGCCTCGGCGGCTAAGAGGTCGCTGTGTCTGGCCGGTTCCTTGGCATCAAGGAACAATAGATTAATAGACTCTGTTGCAGTTGTAACGGCTTACAATCTGCCATTGAAAAAAGTATCTATTTAGCTCTGAGTTATTCAAAATTAATTGAGAAGTTTTGTGAATGAAATAAAAAATTCCTATAATTGCATTACATAAAGTTTTGATCAATTTTATTACAATCACATTATCTATTTCTTTAGGATTTGGAAGTTTATGTGTAAATCCTAATGAATTTTATCATAAGTTTGTAAAATAATAAGAATTTAACACCATCTTGCCGTGTTCAGCCAATGAAAATATGCAGAACTTATTGGTGAAATTGCCAGTGATTGTGGTGTGAAATTTAGTTCTTTGCACCAGCAAAATTAAAGTCTATATGAAATAAATTAATAAAACATCTTACTGACAACATATAAAAGAAATTTCTATGTTTTAATTTATTTTAAAGATAAAAATTGTTATTATTATTATTATTATTTATTTATTTTGTAAATTAGTATAAAAACTGGCAAATCTTTAGAGATGACCGTTTCTAAGCATTTCATTCAAACATGACCCAATTTATTAAACTAAAAACATGATATGTATTAAATGTAAGAAATTTAGGATAATCGCATTTTTTATTACATCCCATTTGAAAAGTATCTTAGGTTTCAGGATATTTTGAAATTTGAATTAACAAAAAATGGTGTTGAAAAGTGTATGCACATAAACTACTCCCTAAGTAAGATATAATTGATATTGATAAGGAGTATCAAATGCTTCCAAGGTGCAAAGGCTCAAACCATTGTTTGCTATCAAAAAATATTGTAAAATATTGTTTTAAATTATTAATTTTGCATGTAAGATTGATATAATTAATGTAGGATTGTTGCTCATACTTTACTATTAATGATACAGTGACTAAAAAGATATTTTGGAATAAATAAAGCGTTATTAATCTTAATATGTAAACTATTGATGATACATCCTCATTTAGCTACATAAAAACTGTTATCGCGGTAAACAAATCAACCATAAAAATGTGAATTGATTTCATACTATTAATACCCTCTATTAATTCCACACGAAAAAAAAATTATATGTCTATAATTTAACTGTTATTAATATATATTTTATTTAACACAATATTTAGCCTGAAATCAACGAGTTCCTAAATAAATTCTGTACAAGTATAACTTTTAATTATATGTCTCCCAGTGAACAGATTATGAAAATATATCAATAATATTGCTAAGTGTAATAAATCATATAAACACCGTATCGTCATTAATTACCGTTCATAGGAACAAAAAGAACTGAAAGAAATATTTAAGACTGCGAAGAGTATAAATATTTAATATAATATAATATAATATAATATATAATATATATAATATAATATAATATAATATATAATATATAATATAATATAATATATAATATAATATAATATATAATATAAGTATAATATCGCAAAAAGAAATACGCAAAATCAATTTCTTTCTGCCTGTAAAATTGGAGGATTCAAATACATCTGGAAATTATACATTAATCGTATGCAATGTTGTCCTCTGAATGATGGTTGTGTTCAAGCCATCCAAACCCTATTCATACATACATACATACATTCATACATATATATATATATATATTTGCTACACCAGGAAGAAATGCAGATAACAAAATGATATTTATTGGACAAATATATTATACCAGAAATAACAAGTGATTAAATTTTCAAAAAATTTGGCTAGATAGATCCTGAGAAATCAGTACCCAGAAGAACCACCTCTGGCAGTAATAACCGCAGTTATACGCCTGAGCATTGAGTCAAACGGAGATTGGATTGCACGTACAGGTACAGATGCCCATGCAGCTTCAACACGATGCCACAGTTCATAAACCGTAGTAACTGCCATTTGGTGAAAAGCCAGTCGCTCGGCAACCATTGACCAGACGTTTTCTATTGGTGAAAGATCTGGAGAACGTGCTGGCCAGGGCAACAGACGAACATGTTCCGTATCAAGGAAGGTCCGTAAAATACCGGCAATATGCAATCGGGCATTATCCTGCGTAATCGTAATCGGCCTGAAACGTAATCGGGCTCGAATAAAGGATAGAGCCACGGGTCGTAACACACCTGAAATGTAACATGCACTATTTAAAGCACCGTCAATGCGAACAAGAGGTGACCGGGATGTATATCCAGTGGCACCCCATACTATCACGCCAGGCGATGGGCCAATATAACGATGACGAATGCACGCTGAAAGTGTGCGTTCACCACGATGCCGCCAAACACGGATGCGACCATCATGATGCTGTACACAGAACCTGGATTCATCTGAAAAGATGACGTCTCGCCATTCGTGCGCCCAGGTTCGTCGTTGATCACATCATTGAAGGCGCTCTTGCCTGTGACGCAGCGTCAAGGGAAGCCGCAGCCATGGTCTCCTAGCTGAGAGTCCATGCTGCTGCAAACGTCGTCGAACTGTTCGTGCAGGCACTTGTTGTCTTCCAAACGACCCCTTTTTTAACTCACGGCTTGTGACGTGGTTGCACGATCCATTAAGGCCATGCGGATAATATGCCTGTCTTCTCGGCTGCTAGTGATAGGTGGCCGTTGAGATCCCGCTTGGCGTTCCGTATTACCGTCCTGAACCCAACGATTCCATATTCTGTAAACAGTCATTGGATCTCGACCGACGCGAGCAGCAATACTGTGATAAGATAAACCGCAATCCCGGTACGCTACAATTCGACCTTTATCAAAGTCAGAAAGGTGCTGGTATGCATTTCTCCTTCTTACACGAGGCATCACAACAACGTTTCACCAGGCCACAATGTTCAAATGCAATTCGTGTAAGAGGAACCGGCTGAACAATTTCCTCATTTAAATACAATGTATGTGTCACTACTGGTGCCTGCTTTGTCTGAATACGCTGAAAAGCTAATCATTTGCTCATTTGCTTATCACAGCACCTTCTTACTTTCCTATAAATTTTACGTCTGTAGCATGTCGCCTTCTTGGTGTAGCAATTTTAATGGCCAGTAGTATATATATATATATATATATATATATATATATACGAGGGTCACTCTGAAGTTTTTGAGATACAACTAGGTTTTTAAAGTTATACTAACTACTAACTAAAATTTTAGGTGTGTTCAATGTAGTCTTCTCCAGCATCAATGCGCTTTTGTAGACGAATTTTCCACAGATTAAATGCCTCAAGCCATTCATTCCTTGGAATAGATGAAAACAAGGCATTTGTAGCCACATCCATCTCTTCTTCTGAATGAAAACGACGTCCACGTAAGTTCTTTTTTAAATTAAAGAATAAACAAAAGTCGCACATAGCTAGATCAGGTGAATACGGTGGTTGTTCGATCACTTTAATTTGTTTTTGTTTAAGAAACTCAACTGTTAATCCGGCTGTATGTGGAGATACATTGTCATTGTGAAGCATTAGTCCACTAACATTCAGTTTGTAGAATTTGTAGTAGATCTACAAGAATTTGTACATTCTTATAGAATTTCTGGAAAACATTTAGTGGTATACCAGTTTGCTGTTACTGTCTTCTGTTCTTCCAACTTGATGGCTTTGACCAATCTCGTACTTCTGTAGAAAACGGCATACACCACTTTTTTCAGTGCGCGTTGTTTTTTCATCATTGTGGGCGAGGGATCATCTTCAAAGACCATACTTTGCTTTCTTGACGTGTTGGAACGTCAAAAAACGGTATGTACGTTTCATCACCTGTTACAGTTTCAGAAATGATGCGGTGGCTACCCTTATTTAGCAATTTAAGTGTTTAGTTACTGATTCTGACACACTCCTCGTTTTGTTGCTCAGTTAGATTTTGAGGATTCCAAAGGCAAACTACTTTTTTCATACGTAATTCTTCATGAATGGTTTTGTGTATCGCTGCGGATCCAATGTTAAGTTCCTTCCGTATCATTTGATGGGTACAGCGATTATCATCCATTAACATTTTTCGCATGGCAGACATATTAACCGGGATTACTTTCCGACGGCGGCCTTCCTGTGTGTTCTTTATCCTGAAGAAAATTGCGACCTCTTCTAAATTCTCTAAACCATCTGAATACAGTAGCACGAGCTGGAGATTCATCACCAAATGCTAATGGCAACCATTGAGCGCATTTTTCTTGATTTAATCATGCTTTAAAATCGTAGAGAATCAGAGTGCGAAAATGTTCTCGCGTCTTCACTATTTTCTCTTCTGTTTAAAATTTATTCTATGCTAAACAAGTTGAAGTAAAAAATCGTATTAAATATGCTGCAGTAAAAAATCGTATTCTTTGTTAAAATACTTTGTATTTTAAAAGTAAACCGTTATTTTTATTTTGTAAATTTATTATTATTATTATTTCGTCTGCGTGTATCTCAAAAATTTCAGAGTAACTCTGTATATATATATATATATATATATATATATATATATATATATATATATATATATATATATATATATATATATATATATATATATATATATATATATATATATATATATATATATATATATATATATTATGCTCTATTATTTTAATTTAGTTGTTTTAATTAACAACGATAATTAAACGATAGACAATTGGCTACATTACAAGATGAATGAGTAGAAATTCTTATTTGGAACTCAGATCAAAAGGTTAAGTTCAAGTTTAGTTCAATTAATGTATAATTCCTTTAACTTATATATTGTTTCCTTACATATTTATTTGCGATTCATGGATTTTAATTTGTTTCACGAATTTCAATGGGCCGTGGTAGCCTAGTAGCTAGGGCATCGGCCAATTAGCCGGAAGTGCGTGGTTCGATTCCAAATGCCGCCTAAGACCCACCAAGTGCAAGCGATATTCGTGCTCGTTAAGTCTGTGGAATCAAAAGCCATGTGGTTGGTTGTTGAGCAGTTACCATGGGTACAGTGGTCTGGAGAAAATTTCTTACCTTTCAGATGAATGGCAAAATTAAGGAAGGGAATCCTCTGGTGGTGCCATCTATCGGATGATTTAAAGAACAAAGACGCCCTTTCACCTTATTGGTGCTCTGATTAAAATGAAAGAAGCTCTCTATTGATATAAATTCGTATAGACAATGCATAGCGAGCTTGGCTAGTCCAAGTGTCATAAGTAACAATAACAGTAACAACAATATCAACACATTTCAACTGATTTCCCACCAGTTTTTAAAGAAAAAATGCAGTTTTTCATATTCACATATATTAATGACCGAGATTTATTTATTAACTGTAACTGAAAGATGGGTAAATAAAAAAGAACATTTATATGACAGATGAGGTATCTTATCGTGTTTATGTTTTGTAGCGGGTTTTCAAGTCTAGTACAGATTTAAATTTATTTTTTATTAAATTTGTTTTTCTACAAGAAATTGTGTATACTGTGGTTTTATACTCTGTGAAGACAAGGCACCATTTTATAAACTATAACCCAAAAAATAGTTGAATAAAAAAGCATGTACAAGTAAATGGAAACAAGTATTTTTGTCATGAAGTAGGCTCCCATTTTTCATATAAATTTAATACATAAATATCAGTAAATTTCTGTTGTATCAATTTTTAATTAACAATTTAGCAACAAAGTTGCTCAGATATTGATATTATTAATGCTGAAAACACCATTTAGTTTTAACTTATGTGATTCAAAAAGAAAAATATAACTAAATATAATTTGCTTTGTATGCACTTTAGTAGTAGTTGAATCATATGTTATTCTTAAATATGATTAGAATATGAACATGTATTCTAAGCAATTAAGATGCTTGAAATAAGTATATTAGAAGTTAATTAAAATATGTTGAATTTTCATTTTTTAATATTAACGTTAATTTTTAATAATATTTATGTCGCACAAATTAGTGCGAAATCACCAAACCCTATTGCAATCATTATATATATATATATATATATATATATATATATATATATATATATATATTTTCGAATAATTTGTTTTTTTTTATGTTGGATAATGAAATTAGAAATGTTTTTATTAGAATAATAAATTAAATTTTGAATTCCATATTTAATGCCAATCATGCAGAAAAATTTTTATGAGACGAGACAATAACCATAGAAATAAAATTTTACAAAAAGTAGTCACCTCACTATTAAGATATCCTTAATATAACAGGATAATATCATGAATGGAGTGTCACAAATTACTATTGTGATATAATTTTTACTGTCATAAATCAAAAGTCCAGACTCCACCATTTACACATCAATATTTTTCTCTGTTTTAGGTCAAGAGTGGATTGTATCTGTTATAATTGAATTTATTAATAATTAGAAAATCATAAAAGAATAATTTTCTTAAAAAGCCATAAAAGAAATAAAAGAAACTTCATTAAGCATTTGACATTTTCCTTCTTCCTTTTTTTTAAGCAATTTTTTACGACACTCAACTGAGCTAACATTCTTTGTGGCATTAACAAAAAGGCCCATTTCAGGATTCAAAGTGACCAAGGCTCACTGGTTCAAGCAGATTTCTATCCGTACCAATGCTTCTTGGCAGCAAAAAAAAGAAAAAAGAGAATAGATAAAAAAAAAGAGAAGAATAGACAAAGGAGAAAGAATAGTGGCGAGAAAAAAAGAGCAAAAAACCTCAACAAAAGAGACAAGACGAGAAAAAGAATATAGAAAGAAACGCGCCAACTGGTAACTGTTGATCGAAAATGAAGAGAAATAGAGTCCCATAAAATTCAGCTTTGGTCGCGAAATCGAACTGGCATGGAGAAGGAAGAGAACAGCTAAACGCAACAAAAACAAAAAGAGGGATGCTCTTCTCTCAGAAAATGAAAGTGGTATACAAGAGGTGAACGGAAGAAACAAAAGAAAAAAAAAGGCCGCCGTGGTAAAGTAAGAAAAGATATTTTGGGCCTCAGTATTAGAAACCTCCGTCAGAGCTCTGGACCGCGTACAAGAGAAATGGTTTTGAGATAAAAAGGGGCTAAAGTAGCCCCTGGGGGCTCGTAAATATTGTGGGGGAGTAACAATTCCTTTCCTTTCCATTCTGTGAGAATTAGGGCCATTGGTATTGCAATATCTTTTTTTTCCCTCCTATTTTACTTAACTTGGCTTTTAGAAATGATTTAAGATTCTCTCTCAATGGAATGCTTCAGGTAAGTTGTGGCAAAACGAATAGTCTTCAACAAAATTTTAACATAATATTAGTTGAAAGTTTGTGTGTGAAAATGCTGAGATTAAAGGAACTATTTAAATTCCTGTAATAAAAATTAATTCCTTTAACCAACTCGATCCAAATGCTAAAATGATCATGAATCACTCGAATCTAAGGTGATCATTTATATTAAAAAATAAACTGTTTAAATTCGCATGAATTTTAAATTGAATTAAATTTAATGGATTGCAATACATTAAAAATTAATTTTAAAATGAAATATTATATATCTGTAATTTTTCAAAAATGTGCAAACACATTAAAATTATCGTTGAAATTTGCAAAAGCATGTTTATACTGTTGATGAAGTTGGTTTTACTATTTTAATTATTTAATTTATGTGAGTCTACAAAAGATGTTGTAATTTAAAGCTTAAACAAAAATCGTTATTAAATACATTATGTTCGAGATTGTTTACTACTAATCTATTGGTCTTTAACTTAATATTTCTTGGATTTGATTATACTCAGCTTGTACATTCGAAGGGGTTCGGAATCCACCTATAGGTCCCGGTCAGACGGATGTCGGAGTGGATAACGACCCTAACTTTGAAATAGTAGCTCGATTTCAAAGTTAGGGACGATTCCTAGCTCGATTCCTGGTTCAGACATTGATGTTCCTCTCTCTTTCTCTCTATGTTTGTGTTTCTTTATCCTTTCAATTTTGGGCCGAGCTGGCAGCCGAATGCTTAGCGCTCTTGCTTTCGGTTCAACAGCCTTTCCGTCTATTTAGCCTTCATGTACGAAAAAAAATTACCGTTTATTATTAAACAAACCTTTCAATTTCGGGGTGGAAATGACGCACCCACTAGGTGCTCGACTGTATAAGATGCCATCACATTAGCCTTTTTCAGGACTGAATAGGTATATCTCAAATGCAGCCGGAATTAGGAGAAAAAAAACTATATAAATAATTGTTTGCAAAACGAGACAAATAATCCAATCAAGACCGTGCTCAATGGTATGTCAAACCTTTATGCAAACACTGAACGTCAATATATATTCATAAATTCATATAATATTATGAGTTGATTTTGAGAGATTGCATTAGTTTGTAATACTTATTATGCACTGATATGTTTAAATTAAAATTTAAAAATTAATTAAAAATTGAAACTAATTAAAATTAATTAATAAATTTTTTCAATATTTTTGTTTTATACGGAAGATTTCTTCCTTTTCTTTTAAAATAGATATTCTCTTTGTTGCAGCAATTTGTGTAAGTTTTTAGCGAAACACATTTATTAAGATCCAAATTTCAATTTATTTTTTAAGCATCACAAAACATAACATTTGAAATGAAGTATGGCTGTGATAGATATATCTCTTTTTTGAGATTTGCATTTAATATTTACGGTTTATATGCAAAAAAGTAGCTTAAGAAGACCAAACCTTAATTAATCATTGATTTCGAGATTGTGACATCTCCAATATCAAACTACTTATTCAAAAGATGGTATAAAAAGGCTAAATAATCAATAATTAAACACAATAAGATTAAAGACTAACCCTAAAATATAATAATTGCTTAAAATAAGGCTTAAGATTCCTAAATAGATCATTTTAATTATAGAAATTATATATATATATATATTACACACATTCATCTCTTTTGAAGATTTATTACTTTTTCAACACACCTCTTTGTTATCTTGAGTCGCGAAGAGGATTAAAGGAAGGTACTGCAGGTGGCATATCAAATTTTTTTTCGATTTTCAGGTACACCAATATAAGAAGTTCCTGATTAAAATGTTCAATTAAGAAGCTTTTGATCTTTAAGATGTTGGTTTAAATAATTCAAATAAAAAAAATTGAAATATAAGTTAAAAATTTGAATTTTTTAATTTTTTTATAATTCGAGAAATTTAGAAATTTTTTGAGTTTGGTGTCCCTTTTTTAAATCTACTCAACTTTTTTTTAAAATTATTTAATTTAAATTACTTTACTTTAATACTTCTCTATATCTAACTGTTCTTAGGTTGACTAATTTTTTTTTATAAGAAGTAATAAATTATACACATATATTTTGACACAGCGTTGAGGACAGGCAAATAGGAAATAAGTTTTTGTATAAGACATGTAAATATTTGCTATAAATTATCTTTCAGGAGGAAGTTTGGTAAATAGTAGGCTTTATTTACTAATCTTAATGGATAAAAATACCAAAAAAGATTGAAGCACCTGCATCAGCAGACGTGGCTGGAGAAAATGCATTGTCGGTTTTCCTTTAATTAAAAGTACATACTGGCCATTAAAATTGCTACACCAAGAAGGCGACATGCTACAGACGTGAAATTTATACGAAAGGAAGAAAGTGCTGTGATATGCAAATGATTAGCTTTTCAGCGCATTCAGACAAAGCAGTCGCCAGTAGCGACACCTACATTGTGTTTAAATGAGGAAATTGTTCAGCCGGTTCCTCATACACAAATTGCATTTGACGTTCTTGCCTGGTGAAAAGTTGTTGTGATGCCTCGTGTAAGAAGGAGAAATGCGTACCAGCACGTTTCTGACTTTGATAAAGGTCGATTTGTAGCGTACCGGGATTGCGGTTTATCTTATCGCAATGTTGCTGCTCCCGTCGGTCGAGATCCAAAGACTGTTAGCAGAATATGGAATCGATGGGTTCAGGACGGTAATACAGAACGCCATGCCGGATCTCAACGGCCACCTATCACTAGCAGCCGAGAAGACAGGCATATTATCCGCATGGCCGTAATGGATCGTGCAACCACGTCACGAGCCGTGAGTCAAGAAACGGGGTCGTTTGGAAGATAACAAGTGTCTGCACGAACAGTTCGACGACGTTTGCAGCAGCATGGACTCTCAGCTCGGAGACCATGGCTGCGGCTTCCCTTGATGCTGCGTCATAGACAAGAGCGCCTTCAATGGTGTGATCAACGACGAACCTGGGCGCACGAATGGCGAGACGTCATCTGTTCAGATGAATCCAGGTTCTGTGTACAGCATCATGATGGTCGCATCCGTGTTTGGCGGCATCGTGGTGAACGCACACTGGCAGCGTGCATTCGTCATCGTCATACTGGCCCATCACCTGGCGTGATGATATGGGGTGCCATTGGATACACGTCTCGGTCACCTCTTGCTCGCATTGACGGTACTTTGAACAGTGCATGTTACATTTCTTGTGTGTTACGACCCGTGGCTCTACCCTTTATTCGAGCGCTGCGAAACGCTATGTTTCAGCAGGATAATGCCCGCCCGCATGTTGCTGATATTGTAAGGACCTTCCTTGATACGGAACATGTTCGGTTGTTGCCCTGGCCAGCACGTTCTCCAGATCTTTCACCAATAGAAAACGTCTGGTCAATGGTTGCCGAACGACTGGCTTGTCACCAAATGCCAGTCACTACGGTTGATGAACTGTGGCATTGTGTTGAAGCTGCATGGGCACCTGTACCTGTACATGCAATCCAATCTCTGTTTGACTCAATGCCTATGCGAATAACTGCTGTTATTACTGCCATAGGTGGTCGCTCTGGGTACTGATTTCTCAGGATCTATATATATATCCAGCCAAATTTTTTGAAAATTTAATCACTTGTTATTTCCAGTATAATATATTTGTCCAATAAATAACTTTTTGTTATCTGCATTTCTTCCTGGTGTAGCAATTGTAATGGCCAGTAGTGTATTTGGGATCTCGCAACTAAATCTGAGTTCTCTCGTCCTTATACGATACCTGTAATGTAAATATCTGGTTAATCCAAATGAATTACAAAAGTCCCAGCACTGTAATGCAATTGAATTGGCACCGCATAGTGGACAACCTTACGGCTTAAAGCTGTTGTGAGACATTTTAAAGTCACTGCAAATATTGCTTCCCAAAAGGACATTTTATTCACAGTGGACCATATTCTCAGATCACAGGAGAGGAAATCAAAAAACATCCTTGGCACTTTAAACAAAAGAGTACAGTGAGTGATCGTTTAACGAATAGTTTGGATTGCGAACAAATCGGACAACGAACACTTTCACGAAAAATTTTGTGCTTGGAGAAGAAACGCGTATTCGGATAAAGAACTAAAGCGAATTCTGACGAACATTTCTCGAGGCATGATGAGCAGGGTTGCCAAAACCATAAGACCAAAAATCATCTTTTAATATCTCTTGAATTATGTTGCTTGCTTATTGAACTTCAAACATCTGTATTGGGAAAGAAATTTTTCCCCAACTGAATATTAATTGCCTACGTAGATAATCAATCAAAACCAAAACCGATTTCATTTTTAGTTCTTCCCCCCTGCCTTGTTCACTCACTGTTTCATTCGTATATTTGAATGAAGAATTCTAAATGGCAAATATGTTATTAATAACCTTTCAACAACATTCGCATTTATTGTTCCAGGAAAATCCTGAAAAAGACAGAAAAGCAATTGACAATCGACGTGTTCTTTAACGTGCTAAAATCAAAAAAGAAAAAGGACTGATTAACACGGAAGACTATATTTATGTATTATTTTTTTTATAAACTAAATAAAAAAATTATACATCCTTTTTGTAATTTCAATTTTAGGATCTCCAGAACGAATTAAGTGATTTCTCAAAAAAATCTATGGTAAATCAATGATCGGCTATCCCAACTGTTCGTTGAAACAGGTTATATACCTTAACCGATTACTTACTATATATCAAGATGTGCATCATCCATCCTTCTTGTTCAATATTGGCTAGGATTGAATCCGAGTTCTTTGTATCTCTCTCTCTCTGTCTAAAAAGATCAGTCCTACATTGCTACTTTTATTTTATGGTAAGTTCTAATAAATTATACTATAGTCATTAGAATCAGCAATTGACATATTGGGTATTAAAAAATGATCTAATCAATATATATTTGATGGAGTCAAATCTTATCTGGATTATAAAATATCAAATTTTAAAGTGCTCTAGAATCAAAATGTCTGTTAAACAAATTTTAGAGGAATGAAATCATTAAAGTCACTTTTTTTTTTTATAAACAGCACAGTTTCAACAATATAACCTAATCATTTTTAACAGAAAAATTAAACTTAAAAAACTGATAATGAACAAAAATTTGAAGTTTATTAATCGTGCAGAGGGAAATGTAAAGTATTTTTATAATTTTCGTGGCCCTATGATTGGATCGTGCTCTTTGGAGGGGAAGATCCTGTGTTTGATCTTAGTTACCATTGAACAAATGGAGTTGTACATCTTATTTCTGTCCTTTTCAAATACATTTGTCTGGATGAATATTTTGAAATTTTATCGTTTTTGTCTCATGCGAAATGAATAAATGAAGTGTTCATCAAATAGACATCCCACGATTGGATATTCGAATGACTTACAACAGTAATTTGCTGATACACTTCCAACCTTACCGTGTGAAAAGGAAGACGCACACAACTATAATTGGTTAAAAAAACTTAATTAAAAATATCAGTTAATAAACTTAATTTTTCTTTTTTAACTCTTATATACAAGTGTGTTCGGGAATGGAAAAATATAGTAAAGGAAATAATCAATTCATTATTCTCTGTTGTTGTTGTTGTAAGTGTCAGGATTATCCACCAGAGCTAAGCAATCCTCATGCATCCAAAAATACTTAAAATGTCTAAATAAAGGTAAGGGTCCCGCAGGATATCGTCCTGGCTATAATTTAGACGCACCAAAATATGGGCAATAGAAACGATATCAGTTGAGCGTGCACCAATGGCACTTCAGGCATATTTTTTGAGCTTGCTTAAAAATGAGGGCTCTTGTGTAGCCACTGAAGAAGCGTGAAAAGTAGTTTGGAGAGATCTTAAGTTATCTGGTTAAGTAGGAATGATTTCAGAGATTATTTTTTGTAGTGATAATTTTACGATGATTACTTTAATATAATACTTTCAAAAGCCAAATATATCAAATTATCTTTTTCTGCAAATATATTTCCTGTCAAAAAATTTAAAGATAACTGAGAATGGAAAATTATTTATATATATATATATATATTATATATATATATATATATATATACATTTATATATAAAATTTTCTGAAAGAATTATAATTTTATAAAATATATTATTCTCCTAAAGCATTAAATTTAAAAGACATGTATTTATAATTTAAGAATGTGTTTATTGTATCTTAAATTCAATAGCTTTAAATTGCCATTAAAATAAATTTTTGTAAATGTGTTCTGTATTAGAATCCCCTCCACTAATAAAATTCTACCATATTAAAAAGTTAAAAAAAAGCTGACGCCGAGTACAGTAGGTTACACACATTTTTATGTCATTCATAGTAAAATTTACATCTTATGCCATATTTTATTATTTGCTCCTAAATAACATGTTATTGACTTCGACTATTACCTAGTTAACTAATTATTATCAAGTATATATGGTGATTAATTCATTTTTTGTTTTATATAAAAGAGATTTAAAAATATCCACATATATTCGGTCTTTTAGTACTCTATATAAAGGGAAAAATGTCTTCGATTTCATAACACAGTAAGTAAATTAAGACTCTCTGAAGGAAGTAAATTTGAAAAGTAGAATATATATAGATAATATGTATGTATGTATATGTATATATAAAGATAAAATGTAGTCACCCACAGACTAAAATTTAACTGTAACTTATACAAATTGAAAACTTTGCATTCTTGGGTACAATCATTACTGACTTCATCTCAAGAAAATCTGAGAATTTCTTTTCTATTACAAAAAATATAAAATATATATATGTGTGTGTGTGTGACAGGTAGTTAATCAGTTCTTTTGATCAACTGCTTGAAAATCTGTAATCCTCTTAGATTAATGTCTTATTCTTTTGGTAAAAAATATGGAAAAAGAAAATAAAAGTTTTTCTTCATTACAAGACGCATGGTTTTAAATAAAATATAGCTTGATTAAAAAGTGGCAAAAAGATATAATATCAGAGAAATTTAAAAATTGATGTATAAGAATTACAATTTTCTCTTGTATTAGGACACATTCCTTGGTGTGGTTTTGTATCAAATATACGCGTTACATGCTATATCAATTCATTTTGTGTGAGGTATATATATATATGTACTTGTTTTAAAAATTTGTGTTTACAACACAAGGGTGATTTTAAAATTCGTGACATAATATGATATATTCATTTTTATATGTTTACATCATTCTGTAAAAATTATTATATATTACATCATATTATTATCATTTGCATTATTATTGTAAGTCATATATATTATATATATATGTGTGTGTGTGTATATATGTATTTATCATATATTATTTTTATTTCACCATATATTTTATTTCTTTATTTTTAAAAAATTATTTTAAAAATCCTTATGAATTATCTAGATTGTTTATAAGCATTTATGGTGTCATAATCAATGTAAAGGGAGACTCCAGTTGATAGAGAATCCAAACTGCTTCATATGAATTCATCTTTTATTTAGTTAATTTTAATTATTTGACAGCATTATTAAATGTCTTGTTGTTACTTATGACATTTGGACAAGCCAAGCTCCCTGTTTTTTGGCAATGCGAATTTAAATCAATAGGGAACGTCTTTCGTTTTAATCAAAGCACCATGAAGGTGAAAGTACGTCTTTGCTCTTTTTTAAATCCTCCGATAGAGGGCACCACCAAAGAATCCATTCCCTCAATTTTGACATTGATCTGAAGGGGGAGGAAAATTTCTTCAGAACCACTACACCCATGGTAACTGCTCAACGACCGGCCACAGGACTTTCGATTCCACATATTTAAGGAGCACGTATATCGCATGTACTCGGTGGGTCTTTGGCTGCATTGGGAATCGAACCCCACCCTTCCGGCCGATACCCTAAACACTAGGGTACCACGTCCAATTAAACATCTTAATATTTATTTTGATTTTAATCATGGCTAGCTGGCCATGCTCGCCAGTTTTCACATTCCATGACTTCCAAAAGAAGACATACATTGCTTTCAAAAATCTAGAAGAAATAATATTAATACTAATTTTAACATTTACTGTTAACTTATTTTTGCTTAAAATGTTTGGAACCACAAAATGAGTTCTTATAGATAGCAAAAATCAAATCGAATGAAGTGTGAAATCCTTAAATTTCCCCCTTAGTTATGGATTTTTATTAAATGTTGAAATAGGACTTCCTTTAATCTGCGTTTAATGCCTATTCATTCTGCGGCTTATTGAGAAAAGCGTAGAGACGTTCGATGAATATTCAACGTATAGACGCTTTTTAAACTCCCAGGAATATTTTAAAAAATTCTTGTTTAAAAAATTCTTTTAAAATATCAAAATAATATTAATTGTTATTTAAAAATATTCGCACTACGTTACAGTGAGAAATCAAAGGAAAATGTGACTCCAAACATGTGAACTCTGATTTCAGAGCTTACATATAAATGACAGTTTGAAAAAGGTAAAAGAACCCTGCGCATTCTTTTTTAAAGTAAGCTTTTCAGAATGATGCTAAAATTTAAATGAGTTACGTGACGACACAAGCAACTTCTCAGTGAGTTAAAATCAGCTTTAATTGGTTAAATAACGTAAGTAAAATCTCGAAAAGAATCAGCCATTTTTTTTAAATATAGTCACAGACAAATATCCTGAAATTAGTTTCTTCCTGCGATCGTTCCCAGTTCAAGCTCATACAAAAATTCGAAAGCCAAATGAAAGGAATTTATTTATATAGATTAGAAAAGGTCACATCGTAAATAAGAAGCTATTGATAGGTTATTCATCGATTGAATTTTTTTTAAAAATATTTTGCAAATTGTTTTCCTGATAAATGTGATACAGGTTAACTTACTCATGCACATACGGTATCAAAGCATAAACCACAGTGACATTGAAAGAATAAAGCATTAATGATATTTAAGAATATGCATTTCAAAAATTATTATTCATAATACAATGGCAGATCTTTAAAATATAAAGATTGACGATTTTATTCAAAGAACCAATGCTTACTATATAAGTATTCTTTTACATATATGTTCACAAATCGACGAATTTATCCTGAATATTTTACTTAAAAACACAGTAATTCATTATTGAATACCAGTGAATCTGTCAATATGGTAATTTATAAAAAATTCACACAAAACATAATTACCTAAATAATAAGTTGGTCCATTATTGCTATTTTAAGTTAAAATTCATTATTGCTTTTAGATGCATATAGTAAATGTGATTGTGGTTGGAAAATTTCACACATCAAATATTTATTTTTCAAAAAAAGCAAAAAAAAAAAAAAAAAAGCAAAAAAAAAAAAAAAAAAAAACTTTTTTTATATTTCGATGTTTTTTTTTTACTGATTATATTGTACAACATATTAGAAAGCATACATTATTAGAAACGGTCATTTTTATCTAATTTCAATCCTACCTAATGTTGATTTTTGAAGCTGAAATCACGGATCAAAACGTGCATAAAAATTTTTAATATTCTTTTTAACGCTACCACCAAACAGGGCTGTTGCAGTTATTGTTTTTGTTAATTCTAAGCATTTTTTTGTTTTGGTATGCTTAGTCCATTAGATCAGAACAAAATTTAACGAAAATATTCCTTGAATTTTTCCATCACTTTCTGAAAGAAATTCTATTATTAGAATATGCTGCAAATCTCAAGATAAAACAACAGCTCTCTTCCTTGAGACGGTGCTATCGGAACCACTTAAAACAGCAAATCCTCTTTTGACGAAAATCTCTTTTGAATTTTCACTTCCAGAAAATAAACATCGAAGGGCTGGTTAATAATAGTTAGGACTGTTGGAATTTATAGAGCAAACAACTCTGTAGGAAAAATCGATGCCCATAATCGTGGCATTAACTTTAATGGGTATATTGATTTTTAACCCTCAAGACTGGTCTCGCCGAATAAATTCAGATGTAGCTCTTTTGAGGAGAAAATTCGAATATAGAACAATGGCCGAGCGAATAAACTTTATTCCCTTCGTTTCTACATAAATTCCGATTTATGAATGCGAAAGAGTAAAAATAAAGAAAGGGCCAAGATATCAAGTAAATTATTGAGACGCTCCACCATTCAGCTAGTGCCGCTAACTCGAGCGGAAGATAAACACAAGACCTGCATCCTCCACTTTTATGACGGAAAACTGCAGTTTTCTTTTAAGAGTAATAAATTGAATTTCTGTGTAAACGGCTTTATTCAAGATATGAATTTAACCGGGCACTTAAAACCGAAATTTCAATCGTTTTGGGTAAAGCGAGCGATCATTGTTTGATTTATTGGTTGATTGATTTTAAGGAGGCACTTAAGTTCTAAAAATCCTATCTGCCATCCCGGCTTTCAACGAAAAGTAATTTTGAGAAAATGATGTAATCTGATGTATGGGGATTTTTTTTTATAGATTTAGCTTTTAAAATAATATTTTAGGCTGAATATGACACATGAAAGAAGGCACAGAAAAATTATCTCAAATCAATTTGAAAAAAAACTTCCAAAAAAAAAGAAAGAGATTGTTTACAAATGTTGCAATTATTAATTTAAAATTCTATAAATTAATGAAAGTTTAAAAAAAATTAAATCGTCCTTGCTGATTTAAACTAACCGAAAAATGTATATTTTGTCGTGGCTTCTTCTTGATGGATTCTTCATGAATGGAAAATGGCTTCTCAAAACGATGCTTTGCTCCTTATATAAGAAACCGTTTTATTAACAAAATGAATTTTGATAATATTCTCACGTATTCGATGGTGAACTTCGCCTTGTTTGCTGCCACTCGAAGAATCTGATATGAAGGCATGCAATAAATTCGTCAACAAGTCGGATTTACAACTCCGTCTCAATACGAAGCGACGTGGGTGAAACTTCATCTGATGCCATGGATATTTTATGACAATGAGAATCGTAATAATGTGGCGTACTCAGGATCTCAACTGTAACGATAGAAACAATCAATTTATGGTTAATAAGAAATCTGCATTATTAATGTAATATTTCACAATTTTTCCCTAAGGCATTTTATATTTAGGTACAGTAATCTTCATTTGCTTTTATTTCTTTGATGTAGATTACAAAATATCCCATTTATAAACAGTAGTAATGTATTTTTTCATATCTCACTCTGAATCTAATCAAAAGAAAGATAAAACAAGTATGCTATCACATTTTTCGCAGTAAATTTTTTGAGATAATTATTTAGATTCCTAAACACATAAAGTTGCTTCCATAAATCACTTATTTGGCAATATTCAAGAGATTTATATGTACCTAATCATAAATTTACACACTTTATAGTTAAAATATTCTTAGAAATAAAAAAGTTAAAAAATAACTCCCAATGAAGAAGAAAAAATAAAATTTTGTAGACCGAAATTTAATGAATTAAGGAGTATTCTTTTCAACTTTGCTCGATTATTACGTTATTGAATCAAGGCAAATCTCGTATCCAGAAGATTGTGAGTTTCATACCTAATGATTCCTAATTTTGAAAAGGCACACGTAAGCGTAGATTTTGTTGTATTTAATGTGGGAAGGAAGTTTTGATTAAAGTGGAAGATCAAATATGGATTACGTCTTTTGATTGTGCCGAAAATTACGTTGTGGTTGGTCCTATCTGGTTAATTTCATATATGGAAATAAGCTGACGTATGAATAATGTAGTCATAATTCCAAAAAATAAAATTTTTTGAATATATATTTTTATTTGAAATTTAATTTAGAATTATTCTCTTCTATATATTAAAACGTATTAATGATAGACTTCATTCCTAATCTATGATCTTCCAACGGGGAAAAGTTGAATTACTTATAGACTTTCCCACGATATTTATTCACGATTATGATTACAATTAATTAAACTTTTGTAATCATTATAAACATCGATTAGAGAGAGTAAGATAAAAGGTCGTTTGAGTGATAGTTTGATTCCCAAAATTTTAATGTGTGTTTTAAAAATTTGAAATACTTTCCATAGAAAATTAAAAATATATGATTGATATATAAGATGTAATTTATATTACTCGAAAACAACTGTTTTAACATTACATATATTTTAGTTTAATTATTTATTTGTACCATTTTAATTAAAATAGTTAAATTAATGTTAAAGTAATTTTTATATACCTCAAATTTTAAAACAAAAATATAAAAAAAGTATAAATAAATATAATTTTGAAATTAATTACTTTTAAATTTAATCGCTTCTCTTTTGAAGAAAACCCATTCTAAATTTACACAAATATAATATAATAAAAATAATACTATTTGAATATTTGCCTACTTAAAAATTAAGCATACATAAATATTTGGTTCCTTATTTAACGTTTGTTTGTATTTATAAGTAAAAAAGAATAATTGTAATCGAAAACAGAAAATGTTAAAAAATAAGCGCCAATTATATTGAGAACATTCTTAAATAATCTTTACTATTATTTGTTTGCATATCTTTCGACAATAGTAAATTTTTTATCATGCTATTATTGAAATTGTGAAAACACCTTTTAATTAAAAGAAGAACATATTTTTGTACTTGGATTGTATTTGAAAAGTACTTTTAGTGCAATAAAGCATTTTTTAATCCATATCATATACAGTGTTTATCATGCATGACTAATGCGAATAAAATATTTCAAAGTTAATCCCATAATCCACCGCTCTACGCAGACCACCATGAAACCTATTAAAACCTTCCAATTATCTTACACTTTCTAAATTTATACGCACTGTACATTCTGAAGGATACAAGGAAATCCTTTTAAAAATACACAGTTGCATCCAGAATTCACCCAATTAGATGCCTACCCAAGCATCTAATAGAAGCAAAAAAAATAAATAAATAAATAAAAAGAAGAAGAAGATGGGAAAAGAAACGTTAATAAATTTCGAAGTTGAGGGCGGGTAGAAAACAATCGGAAGAGACAAGAGTTCCACGCGTACTGTTATTTGAATTCGCCAGGTGGTGTAAATGAAGCACTCTCTCTTTCATGCTGGCATTACTTCCCCTCACTTCAGTTCTTTTCTTTTTAAAAAGATGCACTTGAATTAGAAAACGAGAAAAAAATCGTCTGTGAATTCTGAAATTATTTTTTATTTGATTCTCTTTTACAGATTTTGAGTTCAGGGTTAAAAAAAAATGGTGGATTTCCCTAAATTCATTAATTAGGGATTTTAATGAGGAAGACGGGGAAAGACTGGCTTATTAACGCCCGGTGTCATGTTTTTATACATATGGAGGGAAAATGAGAGGGAATGCTTATGTCTTTCAGTAAAAAAAATTTTTTTCATCGCTTGCTACTCTTCTGTCGCATTTTACTTTTAATATTATTTCCCCAAACGTCTGGTTCATAATAGCATTAAGCTGATCCGTTACATTTTGGGTTTTCAATTAATAAAGTTTTTTTCCTCACGCCGCTTGGGACTTGAGGTCTTTTATCAGTAAAGCTCTTTTTAGAGATAATATAACCTTTAAAATTATTTTGTCTATCTTAATTTTGTTTATGAAATACGAATAAATGTGTTTCCCGAAACATGTCTTACATCAAATTTATTTATCTTTAGCGATATATGTTTAAATAAAAATGAGTTACAAAGTTAATCATGTAAATTTTCTTCGTGTATTATCTCCCTTTTGTCTGCACTAGAAATATGGTGTTAAAATAATATTATTAATAAAAAATTGTGGAAGAAGAACAGTTTGGGAATAATAATTAGTAAATACGCGTATCTCAGCCTTAAGAAAAACTAGTAATTGATGTTTAATTAAAAAAATTCTTTCATTTAATAAAATTACTGAATAGTTAATTGAAACAATTATTGAAATTTTTCATGAAGGATTATAGATTCTAATAATAAATTTGTAACTTTCGATGAAAAATATGAGAAAAATGAACTTTTAACTACTCGTACATCATCTATATTTTTCCTTGTGCATGAATGGAATTAGATAAATTTTACTGCTTCGTAATTAAATTTTAAATATTTAAATAAAAACGCAAGAAAATAAGAATGATAACTAAAACTTCTTCTCATTAATAAGATCACAATTTTTATCGTGATTGTATATATAAAATTCAAAGAGTAAATAATTTTTGATAAAAGAAAACTACAAATAAAATATTAAATTAAAAATTATAGAATTAATTTATAAACATCTTTTAAAAATTTCTGTAACAAAAAATCTAACGTGTGTTGTAAATAATCTGATAAAAAACATATTTGCATGATTTTATGGAGATTTTATTCAAACTACTCACGTTACTAAGAAATGATCATGCATAATCATGATCTTTGAATTTAATAAACACAATTTTCATTATGAGTGTATTTATAAAGTTCAAAGTCAAATTATTTTGATAAAATAACTACAAATAAAATTCTATTAACGCATATAAACTAAAACTAATTAGAAAAAATTTATTAAAAAATCTTTTCTGTAATAATAAAATAATTTGACATGTCTTACAAATAATCTGCATGAATTATTACATTTGCATGATTTCATGAAGCCCTTATTTAAACAAGTCTCTTCAGCAAAAAGTGATCATTCAGTGATAAAACCAAAGACAAATGAAACAAATTAAATTACATCACTCCTTAAGAAAAAAAAATCATAAAAAAGAAAGATAACTATAATTTAAACTGTTTTCAATTCTATGTTTTGTAAAAATGATAATTTGTCAAACAAATTTGAGGATTATTTAAATTAAAATACCATATATCGGTGATGTAAAACAGTTAATATTCTTTTTGTTTTTATTTTACGAAAACGAAAGATAGTATACAATAATGATGTGCTGATATGTTCCTGTTATTAATTTACAAACCATGGCAAGAAAAAGGCAAAATGACTCCCTTGAGATTTCAATTAAATCATTTTATGGTGAAAACAAAACATTAAGCGAATAAATTACTAAACCGAAAAACACGTGTTCTATTTTAATTTTTCATTTTTTCCAGTTAAACTTTTTTTTATATAATAAAAGTCTCATGTTACAAAAATTTGGTGTAAGTAAGCTTTGAAAATGATGATTACTGGTTTTTCCTTAAACAACAGATCTATAATAATTTCTAAAAAAGTTTCAGCTGTTTTTGTGTATTCTGAGTAGCAACAAAACAACACTTCATGTTAAGATAGAGATAAATTTTTATCAAGCAACGGGATCATTAAAACTTGTTTTTTGGCGCAATAATTGTCAGTGCAAGCGAAAATAGATAGAAGGAATGGAAAGATCGTATTATATGCTGGTCTTAATGATACAAATACAATGTTTTGTTTCGTTTGCTATTTTTTTTATTAATTTTCTTGATATATGAATAAAATTGAATAATATTTCATCTTTTATTATTTTTAGTTCAAAATATATTTTTTAATATTACTTTAAGATAATTTAATTTTCATATAATAAATTCGAAAGTAACAGTATATGCTAACATACAAAATAATAAATAAATAAATAATTTATAACAAAAAATGGAAAGCTGATCCACACTTATATTAGTTTTATTATAATAAGGTATTTTTAAGAAATTGCTAATTTTCGTTTTAATACGTTTTTTAAGTATTTCTATCATTTAGAACATTTCTTTTTCCTGTAATCGATAGCTGTGCTTATTCTTCTTTATGCAAATATTTTGGCATATTTGAAAGGACAATTTGATAACTTTTCTAAATTCGTAACTAAATATTAAACTTACCATTTCGTAATTAGTATTTATAGTAAGCATAATATACTCTTTATTAATTTAATATATAATACTTTTTTGTTCTAAACTAATACATATGTATAGTTTAGAACAAAAAAGTATTACTAGTAAGCAATTTGTAAAAGCTAAAACATAGAACACCACCACGGATAACATCTTACTATTTATAATTGTCATTTTAAACATTCCGAATTTTCATTTTCGCGTTTTAATGCCTGTTGGTTGCACATATAGAATTTCGAAATCTATTGAATGGTTAAAAATTTCATCGCCATGTTTTAATATCACACGGAAAGTTGTTCTATATTTTACCTACTTTTATCCATAGTATTATATTAACTCCAATATTTTTTGCTGATCAATATTATCTGTTATCAATTAAATCAGAGTAATATTTTAAGTATGTTTATACTTGAAAATTAAGAAATTTTTTTAAAAAAAAAATTAAAAATAGTTTAATATATTTAAACTTAACGCTTGAATAAAAACTAAAAATATTTTTTGAGGCTCAGTTTCTTCGTATATTTTTAGAATGTCGGTGATTATAAAAAAATGTTGAGTTTGTTCTTAACCTATGCCTTGAGTGATTGGCGATGATTATGGATATATTCTAAATTCATATACGGATATATCCTAAGCACTTGATCAATAAATGACAAATTTGGCATACTTTGGCGCGTATTTAGCTAAAAATATTTAAGTAGATGTTTATGCTATCTTGAAAAAATATCACAGTAAGAAACTGATTGATATAAAATGACACTTTACAACATATATCCTCTCAGCTGTACTCATATATTTGAAAAAAAAAATACCAATGTAAAACAACAATGCAGAAAATGTATTCAATTGTGGAAAGGTACATTTCTATGAAAATATGTAGAATAGAACAAAATTATTAATCCATCAAAAATTTTAGACACAACAAATTAATTTGAAACAATTTAAAGGGAGTTAATATTTAATAGATTGTTTTTTATAAAAATGTTCGGGATAAATATATATTTAATTTCTTAACTATTAAAACTGTTTATATATCAATAAAAATTTAGTTTAAAACTAATTACCAAGAATTAACATACTTTCTCGAAAAAAATTATATTTTACTTGAATGAAAATTAAATATACTTCCATGTATTTTCTTAAATATACATTTAATATGTTTGTTTCTGATAAATATGTTTGGTGTGATAATTTGTTTGTTTGATTTTCATTTGAAATCAGCAATTTTAATCACTTAAAATTTGTATATATATATATATATATATATATATATATATATATATATATATATATATATATATATATATATATATATAGATCAAAATCAATGTTTGTGTTTATTTATATTGATTATAAGTTTTTATTCATATTTACTGTTTCTATCTAATTTTTTGTTTTATTTCCTACATTTAGTTTTTACTTCAATTGTTTTGATGAGTTAAATATAAGGAACATAAACTAAGCAATATTTAAATTTACATGAATTGTTTATTAATATTGCATATTGCATACATTTATAAATATTTATTTACCGAAATTTTCTAAAAGAAATATTAGATCAATAATTATATGTGTATATATATATATATATATATATATATATATATATATATATATATATGTACATATATAATTATTGATCATGTACATGTACATATATAATTATGATATGTGTTTGTGTGTGAGAGAGAAAACAATCATTTTTTTCATAAATATACGTTGCTCATTTCAGATAAAATCTAACATATTCAATAACAATATAGTTCTTAAAAATATCTGTATTGTCATTTAAATAAATGTGTTATTTGCTATATGCATACTGCTTTTCAAATTGACGACTTAATTAGATATCTAGAAATTAAAATACATTAAATCCAAATAAATGTTTTGAATGAAAACAGATTTAAAATGTTTGAATAGATAGCATTGACCTTAAATATTGTATTTATATACTTGAATAGAATTTTTTTAGAATTGAAAATGTTTTAGATTTATTCACTCAAGAAAGAGGAATTACCTACGTCAGCATATATAGTTGTTATGATTCTGAAATAATTCCTTTGATAACAGCTTATCAAATACAAATCCTAGTTAAGTCCTAAAAAGATTTTAAAAAGTCCCTAATTGTTAAAAGAGTTTCTCTGGATTTAAAAATCTCTGTGCTGTAATATGAATTTTGTCTGTCGTCTTGAAGTAGCTGTGACGTACTTTAGCGGTATCCTGAAAATCATTAAAATGTCCAATTAAATGAGAAGATTATTCCTTTTTTTCCCCCAATTTTTGAAAATTCCCTATTCATCCATCAAATTCCCGAAAGTTCAAATTCACCAAAATTCCGCCAAAGGGAATTTTCGTGAAGAAAATCCTGCGGATCTTTGCATGCTTGGGAATTTGCGGCTATTTGAAACAAGCAGACGCGTAGAACTTGTTTGGAACTTTTCGAAAAGAAAAAGAGAAATGAAATTAAATAAAAACTCCGGGAGGTGTACAGTGTCACATCTTTAGCAGCCATCTATCACTCATGCCCCACTTGGCGAACTTTTCCAACAAGACTTGGCCACCATAGCTTCTGTTATTGTTGGCTAACTTTTTTCGCTTACCATGATGTTTTACTTTAACTGTTTCTAAAACTCAAAAGTGTAACATGTCTCAAAAATCTCCATTTTTGACCACATAAGTTTTGGAACTATAAATGTTTAACACATTAATATTGATTGTTTTCGTTGTTTTCCTGAATATGAGAGATGTAAAAATCTATTTAAATAATTAAAAGTAATAGATTATTACTTTGTGTTCTAAAATTTCAAAAAATACAAAATTAATTTTTGCAATTACTTTTATTAAATATAAAAATACAATATGTAATTTATTAAAAAAATTTATGCTAATTGCTTTCAAAAAGAAGTTAATTATAGTCGAATTGCTTACGCATTTTAAGCTGAAATGTTTTGCTTAAGGTATTCCATTTGTATTTCTGAACATGTTTCTTTATGTTTCAAACTTGATTTTTGATATCTGTCTGGGCTGAAGTTCCTTATAAAATTTTGAGACGATTCTTATACATGTTCGCATAAAATGCAGTCAGTATTTTTTTCCTCTAAAATTTAAACCATGATATATTGATGGAAGAATGGAAATTTAACTTCAGTATAAAAAATAAATACTCTTCCTTCTGTATAAAAAAATGACTAATAAATTTTATGTTTGAGATCTCTCCTATATTGCCTTATTCTACTTTAATAAAATATTTATGCTTCACTTTTGTGTGGCATAAAAAGCAATATTTGTAAATATTACATGAAAAATTCATCGAATGTTTTTTAGAGTCAAGTGCTTAATTTTGAATTGCATAACACATACCAGCCACCAAAACCTTTTTAATCACTCACTAATGTTGCTTAGAACATTTACAATGTAATTAGGAACTAAGAGTATGGATTATAAAAAAAACAATGATTGTGTTTGAAAAATATCTTAACAATATGTAAGTGAATATTTCAAAATATTTTTTTTCTTAAGGAATCAGATTGAAGTGAATAAGATATTAATACGGAGAGTATTAAAATGACAAGCTCTTCCAGGCAATTTCTTTATTTCTGTTTTGAAAACTGTAACAGTATTCCATGACCTTTCTTTTAAATTTGCTTTATTGATATAATTATATAATATTAAATATTTTGCCATGGAGTGAATGAAAAAAATTTGTTTTCATTTTAAAACACTGTAAACGTTATACAATGACAGTGACTGTAACCATTTATCAGTTTTGAAATGTCAATATTGTTATTATTAAATCATTTCTACTTCAAAAAATGAAAAATATTATCGGATCAAACACTTCTATGGTATACTGGAGAAGTAGACAACACATTTTTGAAAAATATTTAATATGTCGCAAATAAAATTATTAGTTTACCCGGCCAGTGTCTATAAATAAGATTGACCAAGCATATAGAAAACTTATTTAACATTATTGACCTTTCAAAATATGATCAGAAATCATCATCGTGTAATAAAAAAATTGGCACATTTGCCTCATAATCGAAGATGCCAAATTCTTGAATGATTTTTATTACGTCACAGATATGGAGACTTATAAGAATTATGAAAAAAAAAAAATCTATTCTGGCAAACCTAAAATTTACGTCATCAAGCACGTCGCAATACGTCATTTTGACAACATTTCTTCATCGCCAAGAAAATTCAGAATTTGGCATCCTAGATTATACGGCATCTGTACCTCAAAATCCTCACCATGTTATCAAAGATCAAATTATCAACTATCTTAATATTAACTGTTGAGAAGTAGCATTTTAAAAATTTACTTAAGTCAAGCATTCGCTGGACAACCGAATATCGTATCGTATCGTCCTTAAACTAAAAATATATTGCATGATAACGTATCTTCCTCGAAATAGGTCTAGAAATTAAAAATAACTTACTAAATCATGATTTATATATTATTTTTTTCAGCCATGCTAGAATTTGTAAAATAGTCCTTAATATTAATATTTGCATTTCAGCTATAGAAGTTAAATTTTCTGATTTTAATTCTCAGTTATAATAACTTAATCCTTCAAATCCTTTAGAAGGAAAAACGAATAAGAATACTAATACCTTACAGCTTGCAACTTGGCAAATATAGTTAAACTTTCTAAACATTTTAGTTATCTCTTGCATACTTTTTGGGGGAAAAAACTTACGTAATCAAATAAGGCAAAAATTATTTTTTACGCAATTTATTATTTGATACATAAATGTAGAAATTAAAAATCATTGAAATGGAATCAAAATAATATCATCAGCTTGAAATAAAAATTATAAATAACTTTCCTAAATAGCCAATTGGTCACGTAAACATAAAAATTTAAAAATAATAAGATAAATATGACATGCATGACCATATACAAGCATCTGATAAACTACTTAAGACATGTAATCATAAATATCGATTTCTTAATTCGTTTAAGTCTTTATTTTCTGTCTTTTATGAAGCATGTTTAGAGGACACATAACATCGGAAGTTATGATATGTGACTTACTATATCTTAAAATGTCTTAAAAATTATTACGAACAATCAATTTGAGTTATTCGCACTCTTGAACCCGATTTGCATTAATAAATAAAATATTAAAAATTTTAAATAAATATTTTTGTGACGAAGTTATCTTTTGCTGGTGTAAATGATGATGGAATAGTATAAAAACTATAGTCTAAATGAGTTTTAAAATGATTATTTAATACAAGAATATTAATCTGAAAGTTTTACTCAATGCAATATTTCTACTGTTTGATTAAAAAATTGTTCTTTAATGTACGTTTCTATTACCATATATATTTATATATATACTTACATATATAATGTCTATTTTCTTTTGATGTAAATTTAGTTACCCAATTTCTTAGCTCAAATTTTGGAAAATATTTAAAATATTTTTGAAAATTTCATTTATTTGCTCATTTTATGAATTTGATTTTAAATACTCGACAGTTTATTTTGTGGACAATAATGGAGAATTTTTAGTCTTGCTTTATGAGCATGCCAAGTAGTTAAACAGATGAGACCGAACTGAGCACAAGCACCTGCCATTTAAAATAATAAGAAAACAATAATACAGTGCAAAAAAATGGGAGCTAAAAAAAGAAGGGGGGGGGGCAGAACTCAAATCAGACCACCCAGGCTGCTCACTCCTTCTCCGTAAAACTTCCGTTTATTCGTTTTAGTGGCATTTTTAGTGTCAACTCATATTAAGGATGTAGTTAGATTTTTTCTGGAGAGACTTCCCCAACATTTTTGTTTCCCCTTTATTGAAAATGGATATTTCTTCTTGTTTAACATGCGTAGGTTTGATGTGGGAGGTTGTTTTCGTGCTCTTTGCTCTAAAGGTTAGCTTGAGCAACCCTTTCAAGGTAGTTGTAACAATACAAGTAAAAATTGAAGCTTATAATCCTCATTTTATTTATGCTGCAAATTATTTTTATGCGCTATTCGTAAAAAAATAATAATTTGTTTTAAGCATTTTTTTTTTAATTTCTAATAAGTAACCATTAAATAAGCGACTTTACTACATGGTATCATTGGATAAAAATAAATTCGCATTGGTTGTTTACGCGAAAATTTTTGTAAGAAATAAAATTGGGCGAGAAATTTAATGGCTAATATAATTGGCATAATAGCGAATATTGCGAGAATGATTAATCAAACACGCAACTAAAATCTGATGATAAAAATTGAACAATTTCGAAGTATTTTGGTTATTCCAACCAGAATTTTTGATAGAATCCTTAAATATAATTGAAAACTTGAAGTGTTTGTACCACGAAAACAATTTATACTTCAACATTGATTGAGGTTAGAGTGCATTCTGTTAAAATGCGTATCAATGTCATGTTATTACAATTAGAGCACATACTCAAAAACTTAAGTTCATCAATTAAATTGCTAATATAATTTTATTTTTAAGGATAAGTTACATTAAAATAATATGTCACAAATCTGAAGTTATACAGGTTGATTATCTTATATAAATTTCTTAGTCAAATTATTTATCTATATTTAAACAATTTCATCTCTCTGGAATGCCAGTCTGAGAATGTAAAATTAATTTAAATTTTTTAAAATTATATTAAAATTAAATTGATTCAAACTGTAAATAATAACGATTACTGGATTCCCTATTATATAACAATATGTTTTTAAATTTTCATGTTATTCTTTCTATCACGTGCACTTAATTTTCTTTAAAATGCAAACACATGCCATTTAATATTCATTTTATTATTTATAATTTACCATTTATTGTGCCTTAAGAATTTTTAATGTGTATTTGAAATTTGAAATGAAATTTGGCACCGGTGCCGTATAATCCATGATGCTAAATTCTGAGATTGGGGATTTTTTTGGCGGATTTTCTTATGTATCTGGAAACCTCGTTTTTATTACGTCATACATATAGAGACCTATAAGAATTATGCAGGAAATTATATTTTAGTAACCCTAGTATTTACGTCATCGCGCAAGTCATCTTGGCTACATTTCTTCATCGCCAAAAAAAATTCAGAATTTGGAATCATAGATTATACGGCACCTGTGCAGGTGAAAAACAGATTGTTGAAAATCAATTCCATTGTGAATATTCTAGGCATTTATTTCAAAAAAAAAAGTTTATCAATATTTTAAAAGCGAGAATTATTTCATATACTAAGATTTAATTTTAAATGTAAATGATTTATGTAATAAATATTTAATTCATTTGTATTGTAAAACAATACAGATAAAAAGTTTCCAACAATTATAGAGTAGAAATGAATTATATAATTGTTTTATATTTAAAACATTAATTCATTATACATTAATTAACAATGATATTAATTCATTCCATTAAAACAGCTTTCATTTTATAATTATTAACATTTTCAACTTAAACTGACAGATTTCTAATCATCTAACTAGTTGGAAAATTAGTTGTAATCATTTATTATCAATTTATAATTTAAAACAACTGTCTTCTGCCTCTGAAAATGAATAATTAAAGCTTTTTATTTTGAAAAATTTAGTTGCATTGAGATATGTAAATATTTTTAACAATTTTATAAATATTAAGATATAATTACTTGTTTAAAATAAGAAATATAATATATTTAATTACTTTATAAGCATATTTTGCAGTATAAGCACTGATACTTGGAATGTTATATGTTTTCAATTTTGAAAGTACAAGTTAGACGATCAAAATGTACTATTTAGATGTAACAATTCAAATTTTATTTATTTTTATTCAAAATAAGATAAAATAAAATTTATTTATTAGAAAGGCTAATAATTAATTGAAACAACTATCCCTAACAGTTATATTTTAATAAGAATACGAATATACAATTCATTCAAATCAAATTTGAGAATTTTAATTTTATTTGAATCAATTATATTTAATCATATTAAAATCATTTGAACAATAACTAACTTAAATTAACCTCAATTGGAATAGAGAGTAAAATTTGTGTGTTTATCTAAAAGATTATAAATTTTACAGCAATGATCATTTATATTTAGTTTGACTTTTTAAAAATCTTGTAATTCTTAATTATTTATTATATAACTGTTTTTAAAAAACTATTATAATTTAATTAATTACCTATTAAATTTGAAGATAATCAACAAATCTTATTTAATTAGAAAAAGTTTTTCTCCCGGATATTTCATCACATATTTTTCGATCAATAAATTTCAAGTTGAAATACATTTTTAATCTCTTAATACAAACTGTAAATAGGAATTAATAAAACATAAATATTGATATAATTTTGTAAAAAAATTGAATATACAATAATATAGAAAACTGATATAGCCTGTTTTTATAATTGTGACTAATTATTTATACTGCTACAAAAAATATAATATAAAGATCAATTTTAGTGACAATTAAAATCACGTAAAATTCCTAATTTATCTGAAGTATTATTTTCTTCAGGATTAAAATTTAGAAACAGAAAAAAAATCTTAATTATTTTTAAAGATGGTTTGTTAATCAATTTACTCTATTTTAAAAGCTTTATAAATATACTCCATTTTATAATGGCCAGGACTAAATGGAAATTTAACTATCGTCCTTCTTTTACAATCTGAAGTGGATGAGAAACTAGCAGCTGCAAGATTTAATATTTAGCAAATCATATTTCAACAGAGTTTTCAGGGCTTAATTTTATAGATAATGTATGTTTAGCAAATAACTCATGTCCCTTAAAAATTGCTTTTCTAATTTTTATCAGAATCCAGTTTATTACTTTGCATGCTTAAATTTTGCAAATGATTTTTTGAAATAACATTTTAATAAAGGATTCATAAATTGAAAGCTGTTATTTGCTGTATTCTGTTTAAATTTTTTGAAAAATTTCTCTTGATGAATGAAATTCTTGGGTTACCCTGCTGTGTAATTATGAAAATATTCAACGTAAATTAATTTCAAATTTTTATACTCAACGTAATTAATTCTCTTCTGCTTTCATTTTGAAGCCTGTTGTTCTTGATTATCTTGTTTAAGAAAACAAAATGCAAAAAGTGTTTCTAAATTTGCATACTCTATAATTTCTATTTAATTACGTTAAATTATTCTTATAGAAATGGTCATAATACTTAAAATATAAATAAAATTCTTGGAATACAATCGATATCTGTTCAATGTAATTTGATAAATATGGTTAAACACTAATAAAATAATATTATTAAAATTAATCATTCTGTTGGGTAAAATCTGTGATAAAATAATATTATAAAGGTGTTTAAATATTAATTTTACCTTTTTGGTTTATAATAAAGTTTTTTTAGATTATAGTAGAACAGATAAAAAAATAGGTTTTACTGATATTTATTCAGAAAATATTAAATATCTTTCCCTAAATAAATGAGGAAAATCATATTTTAATTCAGATTTAACTACCTTAAAAATTATTAACTGCAAAACTCCTACCGTCAAAATTTGTGGACAAAAATATTAGGTACTTTTATTGAATACATTTCATCATTAGTTTTCTGTGATTTGTGATAGAAGTTTTCAATGATTCATTATTATTAGTATTTTGCTTATTAAATTCCCAATTTTTTCATTTTTTTTTCAATATACATTATTTAAATAGGATAAAGTGAAGTTGTATGTTTATCTTATTTATCGGAAAAGAAAATAAAAATTTTCTTCTGCACTTAATTCTCCTAAAAATAACTTTTATAGGTTTTTCTTGTCAAATAAATAGTTTTAAAAAATCCAATTTTTAATTTAAAAAAATAAAACTAAGGAAATGGTACAACTGATCAAACATTTATTTCTAATATTATAAATACATCTATGCTTTAACGAGCTTCGGTATCGGGTTATATGTAAGATTATAAAATGAGCACGTTTTAACATACAGAAAGAAACCAAAATATATAAAATTCATGTATTATAATTTAAGATATAACATTAACGATAAAGAGGCTCTTAACTAAATTTACATATCCTAAAAATTTCATAAAAATATATGGCACAGATTCCGTGTAATCCAGGATGTGAAATTCTGATTTTTATTGGGGGGGGGGGGCAATGAAGAAATGTTGCCAAGATGACGCATTGTAACGTAGCCGATGACGTAAATACTAGGGTTGACAAAATAGAATTTACTATTTAATTCTAATAAATTTCCATATCTATGACATAATAAAAACCAGGTTGCCAGATACATAATAGTATACGCCAAAAAATTCCCAAACTCAGAATTTGGCATCCTAGATTATACGGCATCTGTGCCAAATATACAAATGAAGTAGAAGAAACAATGCAGACAAAATTTTTACTTATTAAGAATTATTAAACATTGATGTTATCACTCTAAAAATATAGAAATCATTTAACACAGATATGTAAAGAAATACATTTTTCTAAATTAACATAAAAAAGAAATATATTTAATTTATTGTATGAAGAGAAACAAATTTCAAGGAATAGTAAAAACAGAAAACAATTCAACATGAATATTTTCAGTGAAATTTATTTAACATAGCATTATCTCTCAAAATGAAATAAAACAGAATTTTTTTAAAAATAAAAATAATTTTTATAATATAAGAAAAGAATGTGTAAAATATATAGTTAGAAGGAAATATTATAGGCTACTTTTTTATCTGACTGTATAATAGTACAATTTTTGCCAATATATAGTTTAAACTATGAAATTCTAATACATAATGTGTAGATTTTTACTTGAAAAAATTACTTGTGCTCTCTCATAAGACAATTGCACTTTTTTGTTTTACATTGTGTTTCTGTAATGATATTTGTTCGATAGCAAACATGCCAACTTCTGACAATCATGGAAAGATAGCAGACATTTCTTTTAATTATAATAATATTTTCCTAATTAGTGTCGTTGCTGGAACTTTGTAAAAGATAAATTTTTCAGCAATAACTTTCATAACTGTAAAAAACTACTATCAACTATATGTGAAGAATCATTTGTTGATGTAAAATCTCTACTGTTGACAAATATTTGAAAAATAAAAAGAAACTTTCTCTAATGATATAAACTCTAATTTCATTAATTTTTTACGAATTGCAAACTAAAAAAATCGATGAAAAACTCATATTAAATTATAATATCATTATCTAAAATAAAAAAAGAATATTAAATAATCAACATAAATTTTCTAAAAACAATATATTTAATGGTAAATACACAAATTAAAAATATATATATAAGGAAACATTTTGTTGCCTTGGATATTGTTAATAGACAATATTTCATTTTCAAAAATCTGCTAATATACTTACATACTATAATACTTTAAATATTTACTACTTTTCAAAAGATAAATACTTTTTTAATAATTTCCTTGCAAAAAAATTTTAATTCAAAGAAGTGTTTAAGTATTAATAAACTTAGTCCAATAATATATTTAGCCTCAATTTTACAGCTTGAATAACTTGTTTTATTTTGGTTAAAACTAACTCCATTGATTTAAAACTTTAATTCAATTTAAAGAAATTAATTTACTAGTTTAATTTTTCCATATTAAAAACGCAACAGTTTAACTATTACCTTAAGACAGAAGGAAATTATCTAATTTTCTTTAAAATGATTCTTTTATTAGCTAATATTTCACTTAAAAAACATTTAAATCAAAAACTTTAAATACTTTATAAAATGATTTATATATTTTCATAAAATGGCTTATGTATTCAACCATAAATTTTTAATTCACATATTTTAGGGTAAAACATCTAGTAGGCGCATTAAATTCCACTGAGAATTCTCAGGATAATATTTCACAGGAAAAGGGAAAAAAATCCCTTCGGAAATGTAAGTCAGTGGGAAGAAGTTTTCCTCTGTATAGCGGGACGTCCCTCTTTTAATATCAAATCCTTCAGACTAAGTAGTCCTAACTTTAAATACCCGTAATGCCATTAAAGAAGGCAAAAGTGAGCTTGACTTTAACCGTGACTGTCATTAAAAGACAAGTCCAACAGAGAAGATAAAAAGAAGATGGGTATAGGGATGCTAAAGAAGTGGAAAAAAAAGAAAAGTAAGGTAATTCCAGAGATCAGTGATTAGACTCCAGTGTTCATTTTATTAACCTCGTGAAATGCAGTTTGATGCTTGCTGTAAGATGTTGTACGTTGGTGTGCCACATTTGGCGATAAATCATATCTATATATTCTGGTCTAACTATTCACACATTATTTGTATCAACTGACGTGGAAAGCAACATGATTAAACTGTAAAAAACAGAAAATAAATTTGCAGCTGCGTTTTTGGAGAAAAGAATTTTGATGCATTTATAAAAGACTTTTAAAAGAATAAAGCAATATGTTTCCCAAAGAATTTACCATTTCGGTGAAAAAAAAAACTAGATTCTATAATTTATTATTATTATTATTATATGTATTATATATATATATATATATATATATATATATTATATATATATATATATATATATATATATATATATATATATATATATATATATATATATATATATATATATATATATATATATATATATATATATATATATATATATATATAATTTTAATGGAGTCAAAATTTGGAATTTATTTTCAAAATAATATAAATTTATTTATTATTAGAACACTTGTTTAGAATAAAATGTCATTGTTATTAAATTTTCATTTTTTTAATGTAATTTATAGGATAACTTTTGTCAGCATATTTTCTTTGGAGATAAAAAGAAATAAAATTTAGTGTGGTTGCTTATAATATATGTTTACATTATTAGCCCTGTGTTTATTGAATTACTTTGATATATTTTTATATAAACTTATAGAAAATATCAACTAAGTTTTTATTTTGAATTGAATTCAAAATAATAAAACTGTGGTAAAATAATGTATATTTACCACAGTTATATTTTGAATTGAATTCAAAATAAAACTGTGGCAAATATACATCTTATTGAAGTTTAAAGTAATGTCGTATTGAAGTTAAAAATATTAAAACTTTGTGTGAGAATAACACTCAGATATATTATATGCAATAAATTATTGTTTTTTTGTGTGTATCTCTTCTTAAAGTAAGGATTTCTACATTGAACCAGAAACTCCATACTTTTTGGCCACATTTCTTTTGAATTACTCTAGTTATAGCCTATTCAAGGATTGGATGATTTTACAAGAGTTGACATATCAAGTTTATAATTTAAGTCATACATTTATTTCATACATGAGAAGATATTAATTGCTTTCAATGATATAACTTCAGGTCTACTTGAAAATTATCTCTTTTAAGTTTCTCAACAGCTTAAATGGTACACGTTACTTCCAAGTTCCAAACGAAATTGTATTAACTGCAAGTAAATATTAATTTCGTTTCACATCGTAAATCAAAGGAACTCGATGGTTTTATGCAGAATTTAAATATATTGGTTTTTGTGATTAACAATAATGATACATCTATTGATAAAAAATCTTCGATTTTCGGTTAGGTAAAGGTTATGTATTAGGCCTATGAACATCAATTTGTTATAATTTATTACTTGTTGGTGTAGAGAGGATATTTGGACCTAAAGCTAGCAATCAAAATGTAGATTATTTTATTTTGTGGTTATTTATATTTTATTTATATAAGTTATTTCATAAGCTTTAAGAAAAGGCTAATTCTGAATGCATTCAAATTGCACAGTCAATTGTTTTAGAAAAACTATTATGTATTTGAAAAATTGTTTAAATGGGGATAAATCTCGAAAATTTTTTTATTTATTCGTAAGTACGCTATATTGGTAAAAAGTTTATTACAAATTAAAATTGTATAAATAAATTTTTCTAGCATCAGTTTTAGGAATTACTGTGAAAATACCTTATAAATATATTTTCTCGGTATTTTAATTTTTTTAGAAAAATGTATCTGTTATATACTGTATAGTAGAATTTGCTTCTTTAAGGTATTTCTCTTAACAATGAGAAATAATACTTCATAAGTTGAATGAAATAATTTATTTGAAAAAAATATTATAGAAAAAATGCAATTTTAAAAAAAATTGAAAATTGGATGAAAAGATGAATGGTTATAATCTCAAAATTAAGATGCCTTGAAAGTCGCATAACTTTCATTAACTTAAATAGAATTATTTATACACACATAAAATATTGATAATACGATATTCTATAATGTGAAATAAAGTGATTTTTTTTGTCTTGAATCAGCTAGGCCGGCAATATGGGGTGCGCTGCTCCACTTTTTCATACTGAATCATATTTGCTGTGGAGTCCGACTACTTCAATACACACATGCCATAGCAACCCTTTTATGGGGTAGGCAACCATTCACACCTCATTCATACACAGAAAGTACAAAGACAGAATAGGTCGAGAGAGAAAGTACATCCATGCCAGAACCGAGATTCGAGATTCGATTTCACATTGTTCCAGTGTGAAAGTTTGATCTTAGTTTGATTCTTAGGCACTCTGACCAATAGACAGGGTGGTCGGCGAAATAAAGTGATGACATTAGGAATAAAATTAAAGATGAATTGCTTGTTTAATGCTATATATATAATATAATAAAAATTCAATAAAAGAACAATCATTCTTTTAGAGACTGTTATTTCCACCAATGGTACACACTAATTATTCCGATTGTATTTCATTCGAAGAACAGGAATCAAACATATGACCCCTTGGAGTTTCAAATTGTTCAATGTGTAACTGAAATTTCATTTATATTTAGTTTTATGATAATACAGAAACTTTATTTTCAATTACTGTCGAAATGTATTTAATAAAGCCTATTAATTTCTTTGATAAATATTATGAGATTTTTTAACAGACATAATTTATGAAATGTTTTTGAAAATACTGTGCATTAAATGATAAAATTTTAATGGCTAAAATTGCATTTTTATGTTCACTTTGAATTTAAAGTGTACGTAATAAGTTATTACAAGCACTTATACATATTACTTACATGCATTTTGATCTATTATAAATGTTCTAATAATCAGCCCAGACACAAAAAACCTCATATTGATAGTATCTATGCATTATTAAAATCTTTTTTGAATTTTTTATTTGTTCCAGTGTGAAAGTTTAAAGACAAAGATAGTTAATCTCGACTTGAGCAATTAATTGAATAAGAATTGCAGTAAATCTAAAAACAATTGTAGCTCTTTTCAAGATAAATCCTTAATTTTAGAAAACTGGAAAGTTTGATCCTTAGTGTATTGTATTAGCAATTAAATTTTAATAAATAATTAGCTATATGATTAAATTTAATAGTAAAAGGTGTAATAAAACACTTCATAAAATGATATAAGCTATTATACAAAATTTTCTGAATTGAATGTACAAGGTAAACAAAACATTTCTTGCCATTTTAATGATCCAAAAGAACACATAACCAACAGAAAGTGTAGCCTAAATTTAGACCTCGACGTAACCATTATCAGCATCCACCACCTTCTGTCAATGCGTTTCCAGTTGTGCAATCCCCTTGCTATAAAATTCGGGGATTTTGGATGCAAAGAAGTCTGTGAGTACTTGGTGCAAGTCTGTTTCATTAGTGATGGTGAGTGTGCAGGGAATGGAAGAGGTGGTGATCTGATGGTGAAAGGTCAAAGAGTTAATTAGGATATATCAACGAGATTTTCCACGAAGGCGATTGTGAAGTTAATGGAAGAAGTGATGATCTGATGGTGAAAGGTGAATGAGTTAGGATATATCAATGAGATTTTCCACCAAGACGATTGTGCAGTTAATGGAAGAAGTGATGATCTGATGGTGAAAGGTCAATGAGTTAGGATATATCAATGAAATTTTCCACGAAGATGATTGTGCAGTTAGTGGAAGAAGTGATGATCTGATGGTGAAAGGTCAGTAAGTAAGGAGGATGGCACTAAATCTCCCACTAAGTCGCTGTCCCTTATTCCTGGTTATCCGCGCGACATCCGGCTTCGCATTATCGACCTAGAGCAGTACACCCTTGCGATTAACCAGTGCTGGCTTCTTTTATTGCACACGTTCCGATTCATGCGAAAACAGGGCCGTTTGGGTCCGTTGGTAGCAGCTCGTAGTGATCTAGTATGCTACCAGGCTCATACTTGGCGACCAGTCCACCAGATACCAGCTTCATTACAGAGATACAAATCTTCCTACTTGAATTTGAAAAACCAATACCTTGCAGTACGTTCATTTACAGCACTATCCCCAAGCGTTTGACATATTTGGCGACTTGATGCAACATCTGAAAAGTCCACGTTGAAGTCGCAAGCCTATTACATTGAATAATCTCCTTCGACATGTCCATTTCTTATCACTAGTGTATAAGTCGTGATTGAGGAATATGCTCGGTAGACCTGCTTTTATAAAGACTGATATATATATGACTGATTATATCGACTATAATAATTTTTCACATAATTCAAGGGAAAGAAATTGGGGACTGATTAGAAAGTCAACCAAATCATTCACTAATTGATACACTTATTCTCATTTTATTCAATAGAAAGAACTTTCCTGTTTACCATGTAATTCAAAATTAAAGAAAAATTAGTTGCGTTTAATACCTAAGTTCGTCAGAATCATAAATTTACTCATAATAAATAATTACAAGACGTATCTCTATATATTTATGTTCTTATAAAGTTACAGTATGATGATTTTTAGTCTTTCTAAGTGATGTTTTATGAAAAATGTTGCGACAATTATACGTAGAATCGAATAATTTTTGTATGATGAGATTGAAGCTACATATGTGATTCCTTTAAATAATTTTTCACATAATTCAAGGGAAAGAAATTGGGGAATGTCTTGCAATTACTTCAATTCAAACTAAAATTGCTTGCTCTTTGAATTGTTGATAACATTTTATTTGAAATCATAAAAAGTAAACATCGATAAGGCTTTAATTCTAATTGAGAAAATATTGATATTGATGAATGTCATTTCTTCATTAGTTCTTCCCGAAATGGAAACAAAATTCTTGGAATTTAACAATAACTAATATTAATAAATACTTTATCAAAATTGTAATTTGTGTTTATATAATAAAATTGTAATTGTTTGATGTGGTTTGTTCTTTAGGAAAATATTTTAGATGCATTCAATATATACATCTAAAATAATATGATAAGTCTTAACATCTTAATATTTTTAATGAACCATTCTTTGTAGCATTTTTTTCTCTTTTAGACTTTTTTTCTACTTAAATAAACTTAATGTCTAATATTCTGTGTGGATTTATACTGCCAAAAAATACAACGGGGTCAATGAGATAGTTTTACTCTAATATGCTTGTAATTGGGAATTCCAGACATATACATCAAGATTTATATGAATAATTCATTCTTTCACTTATAATTCAATGATCTTATGTATAATTCATTAAATTCTGATGATAAAAACCAACTATTTCGGAGAAATATCAAGAAACCGTTTGCATTTCTTCATAAATTGTCGTTAAGTCTTATTCTTGGCGACAATCTGGCGACATCAGCTATGTATTGGCAACCATTTCTCCAAAAAACCTTTTGACGTTCTACCTCCTTGGTAACATCAGTATTCAAAGAAGGAAATAGATATTAAAGAGCTTGGTATCGGGAGCTGCTAATTCCGTTTTAATGGAGTTATAAATTCTACTTTAACGATGTCCCAAAAAGATTTGCTTATCAAGATAATCGAGAGACCCCCCTCAAAGAAAAGTTTATTTCTGCGATTTTTATTTTTGTCGATGTAACCCCGTTGGAGTTTTAAATCATCTTCCCGATGAAAAGAAGAAAAAAGAAACTACTTTTTGAAACTCCTAAGTATCATTCTAAAGTTTAGAGTTGTTTTAAGAGACCCCTTAAATCAAGAATGTTTAAGCAGCGCCTATGAATGCAGTCAGTGTGTGTAGCTAGTTTTATACCTTCAAAACAATTTTACGAGTTTTGAGGCGAAATTTTTTAAGAGCTTAGTGTTTCAGAACACACGTAAAGAAGTAATTCTGACTGTACGATTAAAAATATAAGTTTTTAACATTATTTTCACTTAAGTCATACACGTAAAATTTGAGTTTCGAAAAGCATTTTCCTTCGTGTGATTTTTTAGTGCTTAAATATATACTATTAATGCTGTCCGAGTTTCAGATACTTAAAAACCCATTAAATTTTATAAAAAAAATATGTCATGACAAAATTTATAGAAAAATATAATATGTGTCATGTTTTATGGTGAAATTGTTGTTAAAATATTAATTAAATAGGCAAATTTTAAACAATAATTTTTATTACTACAACAACAATTTTATCATGTTTCAAGGATATGAAGACCAATCATGACATCTGCACCAATTAGATTAGATCCTAATTAGATTTGGTTGGTAGGAGAGTTAAACCAAAAAATCACGGAGAAAACTTAACTTCCTTTAGCAGGAGGTACAGTATACTGGTCACTAGGAGTACAGTATACTCGTTGAGAAGAGTGGCACGAGGTGAGATCATCGGTCAGTTCAAAAATCCTTAACCATATTTAGTAATGTTCATAGAGTAAGTTATATTCTGGAATCCATCAATAGGGTTGGTATAACTCATACAGTTGTCAAAAGAGGTTGTATATAGAATAACAAAACTAAATACAGGATACGAAAAATGAATATATATATATATATATTATTCTATTCTGTTGCGTATCTCATTCCATTTTTTATCTCTCTCATTTCTCGCTTGGCAGATATAAACACTTCATGTTAATTCATAAACACCTTATGATATTTCTGTATATCATAAGGTGTTTATTATATACAGAAATATAAGGTGTTCTGTATATCATAAGGTTTTATATTTATGATATTTCTGTATCTTATGTTATATAACACCTTATAAGGTACATATAACATAAGATACAGAAATATCATTCTTGTGATGTGATCGAATGTTTTTCCTAATCGTAAGCTATGGTTTATTAAGTAGATAAATAATGTAGATAAATTTTTAATCTTTTAACTAAATTGTTGATTGTAAAAGGAAGACGCCAAACTGGAAAGAAACTAAATATCATTTTTGTAATGTTTTGTAATCAAAGAAAAGATTTAAAATTCCTTCCTAACTTTTAAAAAATCACTAGAAATAGATTGTGTGTGTACTTTTTTCATACACATCAGTTAGCATGATTAATTGAAAATTTTCTGAATTTTATTTCGAGTGATATGTTAATCCGTCTTGCAAGAGTGGGAAAAATTCTCTTGGGAGGCAATGTGTTGCGAATGTTTTAAAATTTACAACTTATTTTTACATATTTGTCTGATTCCTAAGAAGTGTCAAATATTTATGTTTTAACTACCATATTTCAAGAGCATTTTTTAGAATTTAAAGTGAAAATGTTTTTAGGAATAGAAATCAACATAATAATTTGAACAAGCATATTATAAAAATAGTATACAAACAGCATAGAAAACAACACAATAATTTCTTTCAGCATTTGATATGGGAATCAATTTTTCAATATAGCTCCGAGGAAGTATCCAAGTTATGAATTAAATACTCAAAGCCTAAAAGACGTTTTGCTTGTTTGTTATTCTTTAAAAACTAACTTCTTTTCTCTGTTCTTGATTTGTAAATGAATATGCAATTTATGCTTGTGTATTAAAGTAAATTTTTCAACTTAGGATTGAATATTTTTGGATTGAATATTTTTGAAAATCAGATATCGTTACTTTTAAACAAAACTGAAGATTATTATCAAATAGCTCTAATATGCAGTGGCATTCATCTGTACGAAAATTCATTTATACATGTATTCACACTTAAAAACTGTTTGAAATCATTGGATTTTTAACACGTTTTTATAAACTATTAATAGATAAGTAGTAATATATTAAATTAATTTGATCAACCTTTTTGTTTTTCCGTTTTACAACAGGGTGATAAATTTTATTTCAAAATTATATATTCCTTTATTAATCGTTTGATTGATTGGTCTACTGTTAATTTTTACTGACAAAGGTTAATTTAAGACAGACTCTTATTGTTTAAATAAAGTTCGAATTCATTTTTTATATATACATGAACTGTTGAATTAAAACTCAAAGACTTTTTTCACACTAGACGACTTTTATCGTTCGATAAAAAGTCGTCCGAAACTTTATTGTGAGAAGTTATTTAAAAAACCACACAACAGACTGGTCCCAAATAAAGTATCGTTTCTCAGTGTGAAAGAGAGATGTGAAAGAGAGCAAAAAAAATATCAGACGACTTTTTATCGTATGATAAAAGACGTCTAGTATGAAAGAGGCCAAAGTGATCTTCATTCAAATACCGACTTCGGATGTCACTGTATAACAATAAGTCGGACAATAATATCTTATGTACGTAATTTTTTACATTCTTTTGCTGATAAATGATTAAAACTTTAAGTTTTAAAATTTTTTCAAGCAGCTTTAGTGGACCCAGGTCAGTCACAGGTAACACAAGTAACAGAGAGTAGTTGGTTAAGATGGTTTCGATAACTATATGGAGATGCAAATCACCACGCATAAAAATAATCTCGGTTTAGTTGAAGACTTCCAATTAAATGTTTGAACAACACTGAGAAAGACCTAAATATTTTAAGGGTCAAGAATTGGAGAAAAGATGCCGTATATAGAAAACGTTGAAAATAATGTAGATGCGACACTCTCTTCACCTTATAGGCCTTTGCTGTCTCAACAGCTAAAATCACTTTGTAGTGCTTGTAAATAAAAAAAATGATTAAAAAACAAATTTTTCTAGTTTATATTCTACATTCTCAAAACGCTTGAATTTTTTAAAAAGTACACTTTCATTATAAAATTCATGTGGGTCTTAACATAAATAATTCCAACTTTTATACTAAAAAACATAAAGAAAAAAGCGAAATTTTATATTGATTTACCTTATAGGTAAATAGTTATAAAATATACATATCTCATAAATCATGCTGCATGGAAGAAATAAGTTCTTAAAACTCATTTTTGACTTCACTAGCTTAGATAAAATTTTGACAATAAAAACACTACAGCTTGTTGACGTATTAAATATACATGATGCATATCTTCCACCCCGAGCTCATTTTCATGCCCGGAAGTTCAACAAAAATGCTTCAAATGCTGAAGTGTATTTTTTATTTTTATCCTCCTTCCTGTCAAAAGCAGAATACCATAAATTGAATTTTGAAGAAATGTTCGATCTCTGAAACAATGAATAGCTAAGTAATTTCCTGTTTATTGCTGAATGCAGTGTAAGTGCGACAAGCTTGTTGCAATTTTAAAGTATGATGAATTGTAAAATTTAAATGTGTTGTATTTAATACATCAGCAGAAATAATTAACTCGGTAAACTTTATTTTCAGTAATTTCAAGCGACTTCTTTTACATAACAATTTTCTAACTATTTCCCTGCGATTAAAACCATTACTTATGAAAATCATTGCCGCCCACCTCTAGTGGTCAGAGTGCCTGACTACGGATATGGTGGTCTTGGGTTCGAATCCCAGTTTGGGCATAGATGTGCTTTCTTCTCTTTCTCTCTCTCTATATATATCCTATCTTTGTCCTTTCTTTTTATGAATGGGTTGCGAAGGGTTCCCTACCCTATAAACAGGTACCTATGGCATGTGTGTACAGAGAAAGTCAGGCTCTAGACCTAAATATTTCCCTGCGATTAAAACCATTACTTATGAAAATCATTGCCGCCCACCTCTAGTGGTCAGAGTGCCTGACTGCGGATAGGGAGGTCCTGGGTTCGAATCACGGTTTGGGCATGGATGTACTTTCTCTCTGTATCTATCCTGTCTTTGTCCTTTCTGTGTATGAATGAGGTGTGAATAGTTGTCTACCCTATAAACGGGTCCCTATGGCATATGTGTACTGAAGCAGTCGGACCCCAAATATGGTTCAGTATGAAAAAAATATAGCAGCGCACCCCATATTGTCAGCTTAGCTGGCTGGCACAAGACAAGAAAAAAAAATCATTACTCAAATAAATTAGTCCAGTAAATAAAGAAAATAATGTTAACCAAATGAAGTATTTTTTAAAAACATTTTCCATTTTTTTATCAAAGTCATCTAAACTCTCTTGCCAATTTTATTTTTCTTTATTTTTTTAGATTTTTGATATTAATATAACGATATTTATTACTTATTTCGATTCCAAAAAATATCCTATTATATTATAAGTACATTTAGGATATGTTTCATAGCTATTAGAATAAATATTATTCAAGATAAAAATTCAATTAATCAGGAATAACATTTGAAAGTTATTAAAATTTTTGTAGTTTCTCGGGCACATTTTACTAATTTATTAATCATCTAATTATTAGATTTTTCCATTTTCTTTCTTCAAAAACTAAGAAGTTTGCAAATTTATAGATACACGCAATCATCGTTATTAAATAAGAAGATAAAAATGAAATTTTCCGAAGTAATTCATGCTAAGTCAACAACTTAGCACAGTTAATATACTGTTTTTCAGTTCCACATTTCAAAGGGTTCAATTCCTTGCTCAGGCTTAAATGTATTGGCTCAAAAATCACTTAAAGCTGAAATTCTCCATGGAATAAGATCACATTTGCAAAATGTGCCTATGCAGGGGCAAATTAATCGAGTTATTTAAAATAAGTATAGCTTTAGTGACCGTTATTTATACTAATCTTCTGAAAAAAAATTAATAATCCGCTGTGATGAACAAAAAAGTGTTACCGCCAGATATTTAATTGACTATTTCACAATCAAACGTGCGATTCACTTTATAACATATTTTAATAAAATTCAAGATATCCCTTTATGAATCTAAAAAGGAAAAATAAAAAGCTAAGTTTTTAACTTTTTTTCTCCTGAAAGATCATATTTTTCTTTCAATTTCCACCTAATTATTTTCTCCCTTTTTTCATACTTTATTTTTATAGTTTCCCTTAGTAAAACATTTCCTGCTGTTGAATCAAGTTTTGCAATTCATTTGCTGTAGTTTCTATAAAATGGAAAGCATTTAAATTATATATAAGCATTTTTACTATTCCTTAAAATAAGTGCCCCCTATACTTAAAACACATTTGATCGACCTGCATGTTGCTAAATTTTCTTTTTCACACAACAACCTATCCTAATACATAAAAAAACACATAAAATAATATTGCCCTCAAAAATAATAGAATAAAAAACAAATTTATTAAATTTTCATTCTATATAGAATTTATCAGTAAATAATAAAAATATATTGGTGATAATTTGTTTATTTTCTGCCTTAAAATCAGTTTTTGCATTTAATAGTTGTTTAAATGAGATTTATGATATTAAGCTGATTTATAGCTTCTAAAAATATCCATGCCTATGTTGGACATCGAACTTACGAAAGGATGAGCTAAAAACAACAGCGTGGATCATTCAGCTACCAGCTATGTTTGCAATTAATATACACATTCCTAATTAGTTATATAATGTTATAGGGAGATTGATTAAATCCTAGAAAATTCCTCAATATCCGTAAAACTACAATTTTGTCTTGGCTGCGCAGATAGCTTCAATATTTTTCGCTTCAGCTCCTTCCGGAAGTCTTGTTATCTTTTCAGCTTGTAAGCACTGTTGGTAAGAAATCTTAGTGGTTCAAATTTGTATTCCATGTTTTCTGATGTGAATACTGTCTATAAATTTCTAATTTCAAAGCTATTGAATAACTTTGGACAAAGTTGTACATCTACTTTAGTAAGCATCATTAATTCCAAAATTTATATGACTGCTAAATAAAAACAATTCATGTCTCAATAGTCAGGTAGATATAGTAACCATAATATGTTATGTTTACTCGTCAAATAATTTTGAAGTGGTTACAGATGGCGCATGTGTAAAAATCACCTCTTCGAGAGAGTTACAAAAATTTTTATGCTAGACAGACGAAAATATAATCAACAAATTCTGTAAAAAGCACATTAAATTTTGAGAGTCATTATCCTGCCAAATCTAAGTACCCATAAATTAATTTTAATAACTATATTATGTGACTGGAATTTATTGAAATTAATATTTCAGCGATAAAAAATGTACAATAAATTATTATTGACGCAAATCCTATTCTAAATAAGTGTATAATAATTATTAAAACTAAACCTTTGGTACGACAGCCCATAAATAGGGCCTAGGCCTACATCGGCCGTATCTGTTTTCCTAACCGACGGTCATGGGTAGTGAAACATATATTCAGGCTAGGTGGTCAGCCTAACACGTGAAACCATAGTGTTAGGTTTTCAACCATATATGATATTTAGTTTATCGTCCCACTGAATTGATAAAAAATTGAATCAAACTTGACCAGGCCGAGGATCGAACCTAGGACTTGTGGCTTGGAATCAAGAGATGCCACCAGGCTTCTGTAATAATTTTTTTTACTAATCTTTTAAAATTAATTATTATTAATATATATATATATATATATATATATATATATATATATATATCATCAGTGTGAGAAGATTAAGGAAATAGTACATGACTGATGTTAACTTCGGAGTATAAAACACCAATAATAATACATGCTTTATTTGCATATATTTAATGTTACAATTAAAGCAAATATTATATTAGTATAAATAAGTATGAAACAGAATGAATACGTTTAAAATTGTTGCATATTAGTACACATATATTAAAAAGATCAATTATAATCAATATTTTTAAAACTTGTCTTAAGATATCTTTAAAATACTATAAAAAATTATTTCATCAATAGATTTTTGTTGTTGATATAGTTAAATTTAATTTATTATCTATACTATGCCAAATAGTTAAAAATAAACAACCATTGAATATTTCATATTTTAATTGGTGAATTTCACTATAAAAATATAATTTGCAACTAAAAAATTATATTTTTATAATAAAACTCACCAATTGTAATACGTTATAATGTGCTATATATAATTCCTATAATGATATTAAGTTACATTTTTTACGTTTATAATTCAGTTAGATAAATAATAGATTCTACTTTCTATCCTTTTTTCTAATTATAACAATTTACTCATTATATTTTGCCCCAATGCTCAAAAAAATTAACCAAAAAGTAGTTTTTTTTTAATAAGCTTTTTTAATGAGGAACACGTGTTCAGTTCTTAATATTATCAATTGCAGAATGAAATAATTCGATGGTTAGTTTAATTCCCGTAATCATCATCATTAACTAATCATCTTGAAAAAAGAACGCTATATGCAATTAGTTTTTAATTGCCCAACATAACGGCCAAGCTTCTAATTCACCTTTTTTATGTTCCACAAAATATTATGATAAATGTAATTACGATATCACCCCAAATGTGCATCATTAAGTAAATTGCAAGTCATCGATAAAAGAGGTAAAAAAGTCGTTTGCAGGGGGAAAAAATTTATTTTAGTATCTAATCAAAAACTTTCCACAAAAACTGCTGACGAATACAGATTGAGACTTATTAGCTACAAAGACGTAAGAAAAGTTAAAATTTTGTGAAATAAGAGAAACTCTTATACTAAGCAAAAACCGCTAAGTTAATAAGAAAAATCGGGCATCTCTTCTTTGCCGCAGACGATCTTCTAATGATCTTTACAGCAAAAAATTTCTTAATTGGGTAGAAGTTTCGGATTATATACATATATATATATAGATACCTATAATATTAGCCATATGAGAGGTTTTCGATTTCTTCAAAACTGCCAAATTGGCTCTGCTAATAGCAAAATACCTTATCTGCAACAAAAATTGGCAGAAAAATACATGATAAAAAGAAAATTGTGCAAGTAATAAAATGGTAAAAGAAGTAATGATTTTATGATAAAATTATTTATAGAATATAAATTCTTATAGTTTTTACTATTGTAAAACAGTTTAACTCACAGGGGAGATTTATTGAATTTTTTAGACTATATGAGCTTAATTTTGTGTCAAATTAAGAACAAATAAAAATCAGTTATCTATTATACTGTGATAAAAAAATATATTATAATTTATTTCTTTTCTGTTGATAATTTTTACAAATAATTAAATAGATCTGCCGTATAGAGTTATTATTTTTAAAATTCTATGTTAATTATTATTATTTATTCTATTATTTATTTTGGTTTATGTTATATTTATCTCAACAGTTAATAAGTAACTTTTGCTTATTGGTTAGAACAATCATTTACAAATAATTAATCAGAAATATTACATTTATGTTATTTAATACATTACATTAATTTATTTTGTTTATTCATATTGGGTTAGGTTAAATTAATTTTTATCAATTAATATATAATTTGACTTTGATTTTAAATACAATTTTGGATGTGAATACTTTTACATTAAATGGTATCATTTATTTTTATTTTCATTTAAGGCTCTTTTTATGTTATTTACAAACATTTTCATAAAATTTTAATATTTATATCATTGTTGTCCATATTTTAATAGTTAGATAATAGCTAAAAAATTTAATTAAGAAATTTTTTAATCTGCATAGATTGTATATCACATCAAATCACAATATTTAGAAATAAAATTTTTAAAGTTGAGCAGTATGAGATGTAGCACTAAACATACTTTAATCCATACAGTTGTTTAGCAATACATTTCATGATAATATGGTATTTTAGAATGTTTTTTTTAAAATTATTCTGCAAAATCACCGAAAAAATTGGTTTTTACATTTAATATTCTGTCACTACTTCCAATACAAAATATGAATTCATTATATTCTATGCTAAAAGTGTAAATCAATCAAAACAGGAATTTATTCTTTACGATATTCTTATTACAATATGTTTACTTTGTACTATCAAACCTTTTCTAAAATTTAATTGATAATTCCAATGCTTATTTTGAAATTAAATAATCTTAATAATTAAATCTAAATAGCTCTTGCGTTGGTATATGAAGGCAGTAGAATATTAAACTAACCACACACATCTTGCAAATTTTAAAAATTTTATTTGAAAGAATTTTTTAGAATTAAATTTTTATTCAAATATCAGATTTCAGAAATATTCCTTAGTGGTATTGGTAATTAATTCGAGAATATAATCTAGATAAAGATTTATAACCCAAGTTTTCTATAGTGAAATCAGTACATTTTTATTGTTAAAGGGTTACCAATAACTAAAAATGTACTTTAAAGCACAAAGTATACATCTTATGCGCAGATGCATAACAGAGTATTTTTTATCCTGCTCTATCTTATTTAAATTCTTTTAATAATGAATTTTTTTTTTTTACAATGGCAGAAATTGGGTGAAGAACTCTTCGCCACAACAGGCCGGAAACTGATAACCGTTTGTCGTTAAACTGTAAGCATCTGCGAACCAAGTCACGGAGGCGAGTAACATTACTCATACCATATCACCACAAACCTGTTTGTAGGGTAAGCCACATTCATATATCATCTGAGAAGAAAGGGCAGAGAAACATAGAGAGAAAGTAACATTCATGCTTGAACGGGGAATCGAACCCGGGACCCACAGCTCAGGAGTCAAAAACGCTAACCGCTCAACCATTGGTCAGCACTTTTTCAAGCTAAAGTATAAATATTTGCATTAATTTTTATTTGTCGTATATTTGCATTAATTGTAATTTAATTTTTACGCACACACACAAGCCAATTATTACTATTTTCTATCAATACTATAAAATATTTCTCATCAAAAAATATACTTTGTGTTGCAATATACTAAATGATATTTAGATTACAACCATTTGACAGCATGTTTAAAGCAGACATTACTTTTACAAATGAAATATTTGTAATTCATTATCATTTGTTTATTATAGAACTTTTGGTATAAATCAAAGAAATAAAAATAATAAATTCATTTTTTAACAAAGATGACATTCTGCTATTTCTCTTTCACCATTTTTTTTTTCATTTCCTCTTTCATACTCTTTCATTCTCAGAAAAAAAAAACTGCGGTATTTTCCTTTGAAGTTTATTAAAGAGAAATGGCAACATTCCCAAATGGAGCTACCAGAGCAGATTACGGAAGCAACATGTCCTATGCAGCACACCAAAAGTGATAAAACCATGGTATCTCAATATATGTCTCCCCACTACTAATGCGGACTTTTGCATAGTAGGTGGTCTCATTCTACTTCCTTTGATGCAGATGTAGCACGCCGTTTCTTATTTTTTTACTACAAAAGCTCGTTTTTTTCTCAACGTGTTTTCTCAAGAAAATCCTTTTTTTTTTCACCGCTAGGGAATTAAATAAGGGCGGCTATTGCTTAGATAATTGTTTGCAAGAAGCGGGAGTGTTAATAGGTAAGTTTTGGGGTTGTTTATGGCTCTAAAAAAATAAGAAAAAGTGCTGCAATGTTGTGGATAATGATTGATTATATTTGATTTTGAAAGATAATATAACTGGAATAGCCTCTTAAGTAATTGCATGTTCAAGGAGCATGGCATGAATAGGGCTTTTGTACAAAATGTAAAATTACTATGGGTTTAACAAGGAGTCTTTTTAAAGCGATATTCTGGTGTCTTTTATTAAGATGCATAAAAGAGTGTAATGTGCTTTGAAACCTAATTCGAGTGCCAAAATTGAGGGCGTTACGTTAAAACGTTTGTGTTCCTCATAAAGTAAAAACTAAAAAATTCGATAGAAATAGTATATTTATTTCCACCAATAAATTAGTAAAAATAATTTAAGAATATAATAACAAATTTAATCAGAAAATCCTTCCATGGAACACATTTTGGACTGTCTTCCCCTCGTGGCGATTTAATTAATTAGAAATCATTTAATGATTTTGGACTTTTTGAGGATTAATAATCTCATGGTACCTTGTCTAGGAGTTAATATACATAGAGACTATGAAATAACAAACAAAAACAAATTTATCAAACTGTTAACTGAATTTTAATAGAAACACAGCATTTTTAAAAACAAAATGAATCTGCAAAAAGCGAATGTATTAAATTATCTCTAACATTTGGAAATAAATTTACATTACTGGTGAAAATTATTGGAATATATTTCTAAATTGAAAATAAATTTAAGAATTATTCAGCAGATTTATAAATGCAAATTAACATATACATTATTATAATTAATTTATTGTCTTATCACTGAATACATTGTTATAATATTGAAATTAATCAAAGATATACAATGTATTCTTAATATTTGACAAATCAAATCTATTTGAAATATTGCACTCCGTGAAAAGCAGGTAATATGTATATTGATACAAAATACTGATCATGATTATTAATTGATTTGAAACAAATTGCTTAATTTAAAGCATAAAATTGTACATCACTGAGAAGAATTTCTCAGTTGGATAAGAAATTCAAAGAATCTTGTAAGAAATAGAAATCAATTTCAGAAAAAAAAAAGTCATAATTAAATTCCATTCATTAATTCATCAATTTTGTATGTTATAATTTAAATAAATTAACATATTATATTTGATAATTTGCTTTCAAAGTATTTTGTAATAATTGCCCATTTTAGGAATTATACTTTTACTGTGTGTTTTATGTAAAAGCAATTATAATTAATTTCCCAATATGTATAGTCACACTGCTGGTCAGCGTAAATGCAACACACTGAAGAAAATATGAAAATAACATGAAATTTATAACATACATTAATGGAGGTTAGATATGCAAATGATTAGAATTTCAGCGCAGAGGCTCATCACGCGCGCCATTGCAGTATTTAAGGCTTACAGATTTTGACGCTTTTAATTTCGGCAATTGTGTTTTTCTTGTAATTTTAAAAAAAAAAGTTGAAGGAAACAGCAATCATTTTTTGATCAAATATTCGTGTTCAACAGAGGAAGGATCGTGGCTTACCGATATTGTGGATTATCTTTCAGCGAAATCACATCACGAACCATAGCACAGCACAATCAGTCTGTAACGTATCATCCAGTGTCTGCGAGTACCATTCGACAGCGTTTACAACCGAATGGTCTGTTCACAAAACGTTCATGACTTCGTCTACCCTTGATGCAGAGCCACAGATGTCTCCGCTGCCAATAATGCGATGAAAGAAAGATGTGGACGGCAGAATGGAATTAGATTGCCCTTACTGGCGAGTCACGCTTCTGTCTACAATACCACGATGGTCGCATTCGAGTCCGGAGACATCGTGCAGAGAAGATGCTGAGCTGCTGCGTTATACACCGTCAAACTGCTCTTGAACCAGGTATTATGGTATGGGTGGTATTGGACATTACTCTTGCCCTCCACTAGTACGCATTGCCTAAATTTTAAACAGCCAGCGTTACATCTCCTAGGTGTTTGAAGAGGTTGTCCTTCCTTACCTTCTGGGCTTGCTGACAGCCATATTACAACAGGATAATGTGCGACCTCACGTGGCACGCATTGTCCAAGGATCCTTCGTAAATCACCAGCTTGAATTCCTTCCCTGGCCGGCTCACTCTCCGGATCTTTTACCGATAGAAAACATTTGGTCCATGATTGTTTCAACGATTGACCCAGATTATATCCCCAGCTGACACACCAGATTTGGCTGCGTGTGGAAGCTGCTTGGTCTGCTGTACCTCAAGAACACACCCAAAATCTTTTGGAATCAATGACGAGAAGTTTGACAGCGGGGATTTCAAACAATGATGGCTACCCTGGCTACTATTTTAGCAGGAACCACATTTCACAGAAGTCTACAAATTTAATCATTTGATACTTGGTCAACATGTTATCTGCAAAATATGTTTTGTAGTGATATTTCTAATCTTTCTTGGTGTTGCAATAAAATTTAGGTGGCCAGCAATGTGTGAAATATAATTTTTTACTTTAAAATTTTTATTTTAATAAAATAATTTGTCCATTATTTTTTAAAACGAAATTTTTTTTTAAAAGATTAAATTAAATTTTATTTTAGCTAATCGTATGCGGTGAAATGCATTAAAGTATGAAACAATTAGAATTTGAAATGAAAATTTTTCTTTGAAAAATATATGTATAAATGAATTAAAATCATTATACCTCATAACGGTCCAGTATATCAAAATTAAGAATCTTTTCTTAAATTCTAATTTCTTTATCGTAAAATAAAAGTAATGTTATAAAAATGTATGCAGAGAAAGTATCATCAGAAATGCGAAGTTATTAAAAGAGTTCCAGGATTTTATTGGATTTTTATACGAATTTTTCCTCTTTCACAAATCTTGAATATTTATATATTATCAAAGTCAATGCTCATCAGGTACTTAAAAATATAAATTTAAATGCCGTTGAATTTATGAACGAAAACTAATCAGTGATCTATTTTTATACAATTAAATATTACAATTACAAATTTTTATCATACAATATCATAAATAATGTTCATTATTTGTTGATTTTTTCGCTATTTAATAACAAATTAAAATAAAAATAAGATGTTATTATGATAAATATTTTATTCTAAAAAACATTAATTAATGCTTGCAAGCTGCATTCCTAATACTAGGCTGCTTTTTTGATGAAATCATTTATCCTCAAAAATATTTTTAAAATATGAGTGGAATTAGATCACAATATACGAGGGTCACTCTGAAATTTTTGAGATACAACTAGGTTTTTAAAGTTATACTTACAAAATTTTAGGTGTGTTCAAAGTAATTTCCTCCAGCATCAATGCACTTTTATAGACGAATTTTCCACAGATTAAATGCTTCAAGCCATTCATTTCTTGGAATCGATGAAAAAATGCATTTATAGCCACAACAATCTCTTCTTCTGAATGAAAACGACGTCCACGTAAGTTCTTTTTTAGATTAAAGAATAACCAAAAGTCGCACATAGCTAGATCAGGTGAATACGGCGGATGTTCGATCACTTTAATTTTTTTTTGTTTAAGAAACTCAACTGAGATTCATCACCAAATGCTAATTGCAACCGTTGAACGCATTCTTCTTGATTTAATTCTGCTTTAAAATTGTAGAAAATCATAGCACGAAAAGTTTCTCGCGTCAACTCCATTCTCTCTTCTGTTTAAAATTTATTCTATGCTAAACAAGTTGAAGTAAGTCAGTAAAAATCGTCTTTTGTGTTAAAATACTTTTTATTTTAAAATTAAATCGTTATTTTTATTTTGTAAATTCTTGTCTGCACGTATCTCAAAACTTTTAGAGTAACCCTTGTATTTAAGTTTCTTTTACAATGTTAATATTATTTCTGCTACTGTTTTTTAATTCCCATTATATAAATTACTGTGCATTTATATCAAAAATTATATTTTACCATTTAAAAGGGAAAAAATTTTGAACTTAATGTCAATTCATTAATTTTACGATCTATCCAATTTATTGACTTATCATTATTTGATGAAGAGAGTTGATATACTTTTATAATATATTATGAAAGAATCCAACATTTTAAAATAAAAAACTGAAATATAAAATAACTACGGACTATCACACTCTTGTTCAACATTAAAATTAAGACGTTTTATTCAAGAAGAAAATATATCAAGAACAAAATAGCGATAAAGTTATTGATACATTCATTTTAATAACTCATAATACACCTGAATGTACATCCGGCAACAAAATCCTGTAAGAATTATGATATGTAGGAATTCTTAAATTTTTGTTAAATTAGAGATATATTTTATTTAAAAGAATTATATTATTGAATAATAAATTGGCTTACGCTAGCTATGTGGATATACATTGAAAATTATTTTAAAAAAAGTTTCACCAGCAATTTTCTTCGTTTATTTTTAATCCTGTTCTAAATTTTTCTGCAGTAAGTTTTATTACATACTTAAAAATTCTTGAATCTCTTCGAAACTCAATTTTTTAAAAAATTTGAATTTTATATAAATATATATATACATATATATATATATATATATATATAGATATATATATATAATATATATATATATATATATATATATATATATATATATATATATATATATATATATATATAGATAAACTGTATCATATAGCATAATAAAAATAAAATGACGAACCCATCTGTTACATAAATACATTTTAAATCTACTTAATAGAACCTTTGCTTAATGATTGATCAATTATTTTGTAAAAATATTGAGCAATTCTGAGATTGACAAAGTGTGAAAGAAAATTATTTGAAGTGATATTTGCCCCGAGAGATTATTCATACAGCCATAAATTACTTAGAAGCAGGTCAGTGATAGTATAACTTTTACAAAATGATAGCTTTCTACTAATTTGTGTACATTTTATCATTTGCCGTTGAAGAATCAATATATTTAAATGATTTGATTTGTAGTAAAAGGTATAAAGAATTTATTTCTAACATATGATTCAGTTTTTCAAAAATTACTAAAAAAGTAAGTCTATAGATACCTTTTCAGGATACTAGTGTTTGCGACCTTGTACATACTGCAGCAAGATGAAAATACAAAGGTTGTGGTATCTAAATGTTTAGAGCATTAGCCTTCCGTTTGGATTTGTGGAGTTCGATTCCCAATGTCACCAAAAATCCCACCGAGTATATGTGATATGACGTATTTGTGAAATCTCTGGATTTGAAAATCCTGTGATCTGTCTTTAAGTTGTTACCATGGATGTAATTGTCTGGAAAAAAATTTCCTTCTGCTGTAGATCAATGTCAAAATTGAGAGAAAGGTTTCTCTTGCAATGACATCTATCGTGGATAAGTTTAGAGCAAAGACAGACTTTCATCTTCGTGTTGCCCTGAGTAAACGAAAGACTCCCTCTACTGATTTATATTCTCAAAGCCAATGGCATAAGGAGCTTGACTTGTCCAAATGTCAGATGTAACAACAACAGCTGAAAATACATTACAATTATGAATCGAGCTTATTTCTTCTCTAAGAAGTATAGTATTAACGCGACAATAACCAAAATATTTATAACAAACTGACAAAAGTTTGAATAAAGTAGCCTGCTTGCTAGATGACTCGTAAAATAAGACTTTTTATTTGAGGTACTAAAGGAAGCTTTCCAATTGAGCATATTTTCATATAAACTGAACCAACAATTTATAAAAGTTTTTTTCTTCATTATTTTTACAGAGAGATACTTAATATGTCAAGAGAATTAACGAAGTAAATACTCGTTATTTTTCTTCCTAATAAACAGAGAAGGGAATATTGAAGCAAAAAAGGAAGTTCTATAAAAATTCGTCTTTTTAAGTGGGTGTATAAATTTACCATGTAGAAAACCATATAGAATTTTTAATGAGACTGACTTGAAATTGATTTTCAGTGGAGTCCTTTTCTTTAATTCTCATTTTCATAGTTAAGTATATTGTTAACGTGAAAGAAAAATTAACCATAATTTAACTCATGAAATATTTCAATCAAAAATATTAATTGAAATAGCCATGATTTCAATTTTAAACTTTTAGATATCAAACGCGTGAAACAGCTAAATAGACATTCTGGTTTTTGACTATTCTGTACCTAATGCACTAAAAATATAAACAAATATTTTACTAAATGAAAGAAATTGATTATTTATAAATAATCCTAGCTCTGTGTTGATTTAAAAATATTTTAGAACTAAAAAACATGAAATAGTTAAATTTGTATTTATGGGATTATAAAAATATCAATAGTAAAATCTTCTAAAAAATGTTAATACTTTTTTAAAGTAATTAATACATAAATATAGAACTTACTTATTAGCATTCAAAAAAATTTTTAATAAAGCAATATAATATTTCTTTTTTAAATTACCAGTTTAATTATTTTTATTTTTCTGCTTGTTCCTATCTTTGGAGAATACTCTAATGTAAATGCTAATCAAAAATAGTGTTATTTTCCTTACAAATAAATTATAACTATTATTAGCAATGTTGTTCACAATGGCTATCTCAGATACTTAACAAGTTCTGAAATAACCATGTATTCCTAATATTCTGCATTTTAACAATGTACAATGCCTATTTCCCACAAAAACACTTTTGAAATTGTTATTCGAAGTTACGAATAATAATAGTCAGTAGCTACATTTTATCTTCTTTAATAATAATAATTACTCGTGACAGCAAAACAGAGAAAAAGGAAAACCACAAGTTCGGAATCTGAATATTATCCTCTCTTCAAAAGTCATTATTTTTAAAATATAGCCGGCAGAAATTTTTACACGCCGCTCCATTTGTTTCCTTCTTTAATTAGTCTCTTCGTGTGCTGTAGTTCTACGCTAATGAACACGCCGTAATTAGGCAGTGGATTTTCGGATAGGAAATTTTGTTCTTCGAAATGGCAACACAACGATCGAACGCATTTGGCGAGCCTATTGGCAATCTGGCGTGTTTATTCATTGTATATTTTTTTTTCGTAGGATTTTATTTTCGTCATAATATCTCTCGTTATGGAGTGGCTTAATGAGTAATTGGAACACGGGAAATTGGCTGTTGTAAGAGGTTTTTAATTTCTTTATGGGGTGATTTCGGCAGTTAATTTTTTTTTATTATTCTTTTTTGATTTTCGCATTTCTCTGAGGACGTCGGAAAATTGATTTAGGAAATTCGGTACTTAATTGTCCGACGTTCGGTCAATTTCGAGAGGTTTGGAGAAAATGGTTGTTTAGACTTTTAAAATTATCGACAAAATTTCTTCTTTCTTAAAAGGGTCAGGTAGATGACTATGAACTTATTTTGTCGATGAGGCACTTAATGAAATTCGATCGTTCTCAAATATTTGCAATAATAGTGAAGCACTTATCAGTTTTTTTAATCTAAACTATTGTGTTATCTATTTTAATAACGAGGAATTTTCGTATAAACTGAGTCGTCAGATAATTTGCAAGGGTGCAAATTGACTTAAAACCTGTTTATTTTTCGATTAAATTTTTGCGCTTGTGAAATATTTTGAAATTATTTAATTAGCGTGACACATTTTAAGAGCCGGTAACTTCAACTAATTATTTTTCGAAAAACTTTTATGTAAATGCATGTTTATAATATTCATGATAGAACAGAGAATTCAAGATGTAAAAAGATTACATCGCTAATAAAATTTTCTTGAGCAATGTTATTTAGTATAATAAAATAGAAATTATTGATTATGATAATGTAAAATGAGATAAAATTCACATTGTAATAAAAATACGCATCTAAATGTATAATTTATTTAAAAATGAGGTAATATTTGTATAACATTGCTTTTCCCTTCACAAAAAAATTGCAAAATAATCTAAACTCCCACAAAGCGAACTTAACTCAATTATTTTTTATTTTTATTGGCAAAAAATAGCTAAAAATTTTGTTATTATTATTAATAATAAATAAAATATACCGATTGTAGTAACATAAAAGATAAAGGGTACTCGTACTGATAATTTTGACTATGCAATAAGTAAATGCTAATTGTTGTAATACTATGCTAATCCCTTTATATCAGCGGTTTTCCTGCGAATAAATGCATTATAAATTTCCTAGCAAATATTTTATGCTTCGTTATACACATTCATTAGAAATAAAGATAATATATTCATGTGTACTATTTTTCAGTCTTCAGTATTTTTTAACATTTTAAAGTTATTATATAAGTTAATGTCAATTTTATTTAAACTGCCAGAAAAAATGTCATCGAAAAAAATATTTGGTAGATAGAACATAAAAATTTAGCATGAAAAATAAATTTTAATGCAACAGAATTAAGAAAACTATTTATAAAAGTGAGATGCTGTTAAATATTGAACAATATTGGAAATAATTAGCTTCCTTTGTGTTTTACAATAATATGGCTGTTTAATGTCAATGGAAACATTCAAACAATCATACCATCCGAAACCAATCTACATTAGGAACAATAAACTTTGACCTAAAAGTGTTGCATCTGCGAGCCCTATATCATACATTTCAGTGATTATTTGAAGGTAAATATATTTCGAAAGCAAAAATTATAAACGGAAATAGGTTATATAGATGATCTAAATTTACTGTAGGTCTACGTGTATTGTAAGATACTAAACTGTACTGAACTTCATCTCTCATTCTTCAAATGAACTTTTCAATTAGATTTTTTCCAAATAAATTTTTATCAAGAAGGTTATCGGAGAGGAGATTTGAGTAAGAAAATATCTGATTATAGCTTCTATCTTTCTTTAAAAGGTATCAAAAATTGAAGACTTGTTGAATTTTGTATGTACTACTGTAGCACCTAGATGACCCGCTACATTTAAGAGATTTTTCAATTCGAATTTCACATGCAATATCCAAGTAATTTGGAAAATCTTTTTAGATATTAATATCTTTTAAAATTTTTAACGATAAGTAAATTTTGAAAAGTTATATTGAGCTGACTTCACCTCATACGTAGGACCTCATATCTTTTTTTTTTTTACATATATTCTATGTTTCAGATATTTAATAAATATATAATGAAAATGACTCTGTGTATGAGATTAATTCCTTTTAATATATGAATTTTCCCTCGAAAGTTTACTTAAATATGACTCTGAAGTACAGACTTTTCGTCAAGTATAGTTTAAATTGTAAATTTGCTCTTTCTCTGAAGAAAATTTTTGAAATAGTGTTATATTTGCCACACTGACCACCAAATTACAATGCTACATTTGATCCACATTAAACTTTTTTCTTAGTTATCCTTTAATTTAATAATACGTTAATTCATTAAATTTTAATTTTTTTAAGTGATAAGCAAATAAACTAAGTAAAATTTTGAAATGGGATAACAAATGATGTTTCCGATAACGGAACTTTGCATTCAAGTTTCTGTCATGGAATCCACTGTTCAAATCCAAAAGGAATTTTCTGGAATTTTTCTCTTGTTTTTACAATTACTTATTACATGATACATTCATAATTTCTTCATTCACTTATTTTTAATAAATGATTTCCTATGAATGTTTGAATTATTTTTAAGACTCGGAAAAAAATAACTCACTGCAATTTGATGTAAAATTCTTTATTTCCTTATTTCAATAAGCCTGCTCATATTATTTTCTCTTGTTTTGCTCAGTTAAAACAAATTTATGTTTTATTTTGAATAACTTTATTTCTTTTCAAGGAATTTCTTCTCTGAGTAAATTTTAGTTTTTTGCTTTAATGGAATTTACCATTTTCTCAATACACGAAATAATTCCTCATTTTTGCAGCCTTCTTCACGTTAAAACTTCAACTTCATAATTAACCAATGTCTGTTTTTAGTCCATTAAAATAGATTGATACCAAATAAGAACATAGAATACAATATGTAAAAACATTTATTAACAAAAACAAACCGTTACGCAATTACATTAAGCGGAGGCAACAACAAAAAATGACGAGGTCTTAAATATCTGAACATTAAATGACGTCATCTTCAGATTATTCTTGATTGGTTTGGATCATATTAGCCATTTCTAAGACTTATTATCAATGTCATTATTTAATAAGATAACACTCATTTAATTCGACAGAGGTAAGTTTCATGCCATAATTAAATAAATATTTCATTTAAAAGAGATTTGGAAACTTTAAAACTTGGTAAATTATATATTTGTGCAAGTATACAATTTCAGAAAAATTGTACATTTTTCCTAATTTTTACATTATAAAGAAATTTGCTCGCGAAAACACTTTTAATTAATTAACATATTATAATATAATATTCTCCCTTTCCTTACAATGACTTAATATAACGTAGTATGTTTGGCGAAGGTATTCTTTAATTGCTGTGTCACAAAACTTAGAGACAGTTAAATTTTTGTGTGTTTACGGCAAAATTTGAATTTGCTGTGCATTAAACTTGCATATCGTTGGTAAAAAAAAATAGAATTAGATAAAATGAATTTTCATCAAAGCTAAATACGTAATCTAATGTTTAGAGAACTACAAGATTTTCATCAAATAACACAATCAGAAAAGTAAACAAATGCATTGCTTCTTCTTTTCAAAATCTTGGAATATAATATATATTCACAAGTGATTTAAATTTTAAGATAAATTGATGTAGTACTTTTAACTAGAAACAAACTAAAGAGAATAAGAATCATTTTTCTTGAGCTTCTTGCATTGATACTGACATTTTTTGAGAATCTCTTTAATGTAGCGAGTACAAACAGGATTACATATAAATACATCTTTTATTTTCCCTTAACGATGCTTATACTTAAATCTCTTAAGATAGCATTTTTTATTAAAAGAAACGAAAAGCAAGGCTTTTATTGTAACATTCATCCTTATAAAGCTATTTGGGCTCAGAAAGGACAGCTTATCGTATACCCAACAGATTTTAAAGACTTACTTTTACGGTGCAAATTATTATCTTTTCTCCTAGGAAAAGGCTTTTTGCCTTAGCGGTTAGATTTTAAATCGCTTTCACCGTTGAATTCATTTTCGGAAAAGATAGCGCTATGGATAAATTATTAATTTAGAAAAAGCGAAAGCTTTTGAACAGAAAGATAGCGCCATCTTCTTTGTTTATGTTTTTCAAAGGCTACAAATAATAAGTCGGGACAGGCTTTTCGCTTTTAATAATCCAATGTTTTTTCAGGTGGTTAATTTATCGCAAACACTATAGCGGGTGCAATGAAAAAGAGAAATATTCAGGTTTATTTTTTCCCCTTTTTCCACGAAAAGAAACTTAAGCTAAATAATGGTATCTTTAAATAGAGTGGGTACTTTGATTGTTTTATTTTTAAAGCAAGATATATCTTTACAAAAATATCCGGTTTAAAATTGTTTTGTTTTGGGTTGCATGGCTATCAACACGGTATTTAAAAAGTGATATTTAAATTGGAAGAAATTATATAACTTCAATATTTTAAAATCATACAATTGGATTAAGTTTAGTCCTTGATAATAAGCATTACCATCAATAAAAATAAATCTTTATTTCTGTTTTAAGGATTAAAGAAATAACATTTTTCTTAGGAAATTTTAAGTTCTAAATTAAAAAGAATTGCATGCGTAGAATTGTGTTTAAGGGAATACAAACACTTTTAATCTAATAATTTAGTTTTGAAAGTACTCATGAAAACTCTATGGATAACACTGTTGGTCTTATTTAAGCTCTTTCCCTCTTCATCTTTTAATTCATCATAAAATTAAATTTTTATCCTCTCATTTAAAAAGTAAACTTATTTTTTTATGAAAATGATTTGATTTTGGAAGCATTAGGAATATCAAATTAATATATTAATAAAAAGAATATATATCTATATTATAGATTTTCTTCAATATTTTTTTTGGGTGATTTAAGTTTTAATACCTTATTTTTTTATATATTGAGTTATAAAAGGGAAAATGTGAAATATAGTCTTGTTACAAAGATAATCAGAATAAAATATAAAAAAAATGAGTGCCGATATATTTTGATGCGTTGCGAGACAAAAAAATTCAATTCAAGAAAGTTATTTTTGTATGCAAAACAAGTTAACATTGTTTTTATCTTTAAAAATATTTAAGAGAACAGAAATTATTGAGAAAAAAAAAATAGTTAAAAACACTCATGTAAATTTCAGAGAAAAAAATTGTATTGCGAATTTTATAATTCTTATTTATTTTAGTTTGTTTCCATAAGTGTCTTTAAAAAAAGAAATGCTTAACATATTTTCCCCATTTCTTATTAATGAAAGAGAAGTAGAACAAAAACGAAATTCAATTCAATTTACTTATGTAAATATTATGTATAAATGAAAATTTTTATTTTTTATTGAAAGTTACTATTATATTTAATATTTCAAAGTAATTAATTGAAATTTCCTTTTACAATATCTATAATAATGAAAAAAGTTATTCTTTAATTATTTTGTCATTCCTTATCAATGATTATAATTATATATTCTAATTTAGTCATTTGATTGATCATATCATAAGTATAAATACATAAGAATAGAAATTACTCACTAAAATTATTTTCAAAATATGATAGACGGAAAAGTAAGATAAAATAGGAATGCAAGCTTCAGATCGTCTAATAGAATCTAAGTTAATCTAGAATATAATCTAAGTTAAGCAAGGTGTAACTAATTAAGAAGCAATCTTGAAGTGTTAAGTTATATTAATTTACAATATTTGCTTAAAGTGCAATAATTTCCACTCATTTTTTTTCTTAATTTCCAATTCAGTTCCTGAAATTTGCTCGAATAAATTATTTTGGGTGTATATTTTCTTCAAGCGTTGTTTATTATTAAAAATGCTGTGAAATAAAGCTCGATTTTTATTTTATTTATTTATTTATTTATTTTTTTGCTATAGATAATGTAAAAATGTATTAAGAACTTAATATAAATCTTGCTTTTTCGTGGAAGGTTTTAAGGTTTTTTGAAAAGTTTTAAGCAAATGGCAATGAATGTATTTTTATAAAAAGATTCTGGGAATGAATAATGTGCATTTAAATTTTAAAAAAAAATTTATAGTTAATATCCTCTAAAAATTACATTTTAAATGAAATGAATAAAAAATTTTTAACTTTCAACATATTTTAAAGTCTTTCTTTATTTCATGCATAAATTAATTCGTTAAAATAAAATATGACATTTTCTATTTGTGATGACATTTTGGGATGCTCAAATATAAAATTATGCATTTATAATTGATTTATGTTTGTGCAACACAATTTACTTTTTAAGAATGCGTGGACGTATAATTGATTAAGTCTATAATCGCAGGACAGATTTCTATATGTGATTTCCAAGCATTCACAATTTTAAAGCTAAAAATCTGTTTTTGATTCCATTACTTTATTCGTTATTCTAAATTATAAGGAAAATCACCAATTTAAGAAAAAACATTAATTGTTGTAATCAGTTAAGTTAATACATATATATAAAGCACAATCCATAAAAATATTTATTAACTTGGCCCAATTCATATAACGTTAGAAGAATGTATGTACAAAAATGAATGTAATGGTGACTCAACAATCTTTAAATTTTCTTGTGTTTAATTTTATAAAATTTTTGTCATTCAATATTGAAAGTGAATGATTTAATAATTTTCTACGAAAAAAAGTAAGAATTTTTTTTGTCTTGATTTAGTTCCTTTAATTTTGGAAAATTTTTCATTCTCCTTTACAAGGTTTGTTTTCATTTTGAAAAAATTAGAATATCAGTTTAAGTACATAAATTTGACGTTTTAATATTAATGCGATTCATTTTTATGATCAATCAACTTTTGAAAATTATGAAAATATTTTTAAAATATTAAATATTCAAGATTACATAAAGATTTATTTAAATTACTTTTTTCTAGAAATTTATGAATATTGCTAGTTTACATAACGAATGAAGAGCAAAGATTTTAAACATGAAACTTTATTAACTCTTATAGAAATCAACAAATTCCCCAGATTTTAATACTTTTATACAAGAACAAGAAAAAGTAGGAAAATATATTTAAATTATAAATGCTTTTATATATGAGGTAAAATTTAAAAATAAATCACATAAGTATGATTGTGTTTAAAATACAATATTAAAAAAAACAAAATATTTTGAAATAGTTCAAAAATGATTGATTTAGTTTAAAAAAAAAAACTCTTTAAAAATAACTGTTTTTAATACTGAATCTTTTATATTATCGAAAATATTTTATTGATAAAGGTTTGCAATGAGGTTTACATTTCCCTCATAATATTATCTTTTCGTCTTCCAGAAAAATGGCAATATTTGATGGTCGGTTTATAAATAAAATAAAATTACTGAGGAATCTTCGGAAATTTTATGAGATTTGGAAGTTTGGAAAATATGACCATATTGAATAAGAAAATATAGTACTTTGCAAATTAAAATTTTGTGTGTTCATTATAAATTAAAATGTTTTCATTTATATCTGATTTCTTATTACAACTATAATTTTTTTAATATTATTAAAAGTTTTGATTAATGTAGCTGAATTAAATAAAATATATCACTATAATTCAATTTCTCAATTTTTTTTTAATAATTTAAAACGTGGGAATAATAAAGTACACATATTTATAGTTATCACTTATTTTTTTAAATCATATGGTGTACAAATGTAGAAATAAAATATATGTTTAATAACTATTAAATAGTTCGGAAAGTAATTTCCTTTTTTCTCCAAGATTATTTTTTGCGAGTAAAAATCAATGATTTTATGAGTGGGGAATCATGTTACTACCTGAAAGATACAAAAAGTATTGGATTTGAATCGACAATATACAATTCAATAAAATATTCATTTACATAAGAAAATAATTATTTTTCGAACAACCCATTGTTTTTTTTTAGTTTGCACAAATCCTTTTAGAAATATCATGAATTATTAAATACTCTTTCACCTAATATTTTTATAGATAATATAAAAAAGTTATTTATGAAAAAAGTGCATAATTATTTTAAAACTAAACTTACTTTGTATCCCATATTATTGGACTTATTTTATGATTTCATTTTTATAAAAGTCTTATACATAGATTTAAAAATGTGAATAGATGTGAAACTATAAGAAATTTTCTGAACAGAGAAGTGCTAATGCAAACAATTTAAATTTGTTATGTGAAACTTATAAATTACTAAAAATCCTCATATTTTCGTACAAAATATTAATTGAAGTACTGGAAATGAAAAATTTAAAGTATCTCGTATTTTTAACCAAATATTATTTAAAAGAACTCTACAAAAATTTATAAGATTACACAAAGTAAAATTTTCATTAACTTCAGGACTCTATTAAGTGACATTATTATTTGAATAAAAGATTAAATTTTAAAATATATTTATCATGTATTCTCTCGATAAGATATGTATCTTTTTATAGATGTAACAGTTTTTGTTTCTTAAAATATTCAAAATGCCTTATTAAATAGGATAACTTACGTAAAATAATAAAATTACAGTTGATATTTACTAGTTTACAGCGAAAATTTTTTTATTTATTGCATGGAATCTGAAAATGGCTACTACTTTTTGGACTATAGTACATTTTTTAAGAATTTCGAGCTAATCCAATTTCACACTTTTGGACAAATATTCTAATCAGCAGTTTAGAATGCGCTTTTCTGCTTTATTGAAAAACGTCCTATGTTTTTGTTTTTAATCAAATACACATCACAGTTATTTTCGTAATATTTTATTCAGCAAAATTTTTTATCATGAATAACAGAAAAAAAATAATAATAACTGATTTTAACGCAAATTAGATTTATTTTATTGCTAATAATGAAATATTCTCATAGTTTTATTATGTGGATGCATTAAATAATTCATTTAATAAGGAAAAATTTTAAATGATATAATCTTATATATATAAATATATTATAGTCCGTTTTGTTTTAATGATACTTTATCTCTTTTTATAATTACTTTATAAATGTTATTTTTTTATAGTTCACATATTAATTTAAAACTCATTCACTCTAAAAATACAGCATTCATAAATTATTGCTTTGTTTGATATTAATAAAAAAATCTATTTTTTAAACATTATATTTTTTATAGTTTACATTAAGTATATTTTTATGGTATTTTATATTATTAGATAATACTTTAGATCAAAATAATTAGGAAGAATACCTTTTTAATTAAAAATATGAAAATTAATGATAGAGGTCGAATAATAAAAATATCGACATTTATGTATTATTTTTATTACTATGCAGCTCAAGTAGTTTTAAGAAATATCATTTTGCCTTCTAAAGAATGTTTTTATAATTCATATTCTATCATTTCAATTAGATTACTTTGTTTTTATCATAAAACTAAGAGGAAATGGTTTTTTATATTATACTTGACTTCACAATCTAATGGTGGCCATTAAATTTGGCACATGGAGAACATGAACGTTACACAAGTGAAATTTATCCGACAAGAAAAAGGCACAGTTAATGCAAATCATTAATTTTTTTGAAAGCACATGTGAAAAACAAGTGGCTCTAATGACTCTACCACTCTTTAAATGAGGAAATCCTACAGCGGTATTCTATTCTATTTGAATGTTGCCTGGTAAAAAGTAGTTGTGATGCCCCATGTAAGAATCAGAAATCAATATTAATACGTTTTTGACTTTGGTAGAGGTTGAATCGTTTCTTGGATTGTCGTTTATCCTATCTCAACATTGATAGTCATAGAATATGAACTCACGTCAGTTGAGATTCTATGACTATCATCAAAATATTGAATCAGTGTGCTTAGGACGGTCATCTAGAATATTGTAATGGCTCTCGCTGACTGATTTCCAATAGCTCAATGCAGAACACAGTTTAATTTTTGATGGGTCAATCACGTCGCCAATTCTGGGGTGCAAGACAACAGGTTTCTGCATAAACAATCCGATCATATTTGCTGTTTCATAGATATGTCTTCGGCTATCCTTGATATTACGTTACAGACAGATGAGGTTTCAATGACGAATCTGGACGCCGAATGACACAGCTTAAAGATTTCAAACGAATCTCACTTTTGTTTTCAGCATCATGATGTTTGCTGTATCTCGTGTGTGATGATCATACGCATTATAGTGTTACAAATTTATAAATAATTATTGTATATGTCTTAAAATATCTCAGACAGATCGGAAATGCTCACATTTTGGGCAAAAATGCGGTATTTAGACGTGTTATACGCTAAAAGCGGGTTTTCTAACGATTTGGTGACTTGGCGATGTTTTGGCGAGAAAACTTGGCGAGTTGGCGACATTGTTAGCGACTTGGCGAGAAATGGATATTTCTCGAAACATCCATCACCTAAGCTCTAGGACCAATATTTAGCGAGATAGCCTAGAAGCTTCCAGAACCTTTGCGAAATTAGTAGATTTCCCCGCCAAGTCAGGTATAAATACCGCAGCCCGACATAGTTAGTTAGAGAGTTTTGTATACACAGTTAGTTTTGTGAAGACGATTAGTCGTGACTTCTAGTTTAGAGAAGCTGTTCTCTGCCTGAGGTATTTGAGACCTGTGATTGGAAGCTGTTGCTTATCGTATCTGACGAATTATATCTGTATAATTGTGATTATTACAGCTGGTATTTCTAGTGGAATTTTTGCGAATAAAAGTCTTGTGTTCATCGAGTAGTTGCTTTCTTCAACTCTCAATCCACATGAACCCCGAAGCACGGTACAATAGACATCCTTTATTCGACACATATTGCACCAAATGGAGTTGTGATATGGGATTTACTGTTGTATTATGAACCTTCCACTGATGTGGTGTGGATGTGAAATGCAGGGTGCCAGTTCAAGTGTGACCCCGTCACTTGAACGTGGCTCAAAATTACGAGGTACTTGGTGATGGCATAAGTATTCCAAACTCGTTAACCTTAAAGTACAGTCCAGGGCTCTCCTGCACCGTTATGTATGTATGTTGTATCAAGACCCATGGTTCTACCTTACATTCAAGCCTTTTGAAAAGTTGTCTTTCAGGTTTGTCAGTATAGGGCGGACCTTCCATCCTACAGAAGATCTCCTTCCGTTTTCTTGAACAACACAATTCTCAAATCTTTCATCATTGGTCGATGAGTTGTTGTTTAGTTAATTAATTGATTAGATTGTCACTCAAAGGTCAATTTCTGCACACGAGGACTGATTAGACCAGAATTTAAGGGTTAGAATAGACTCCAAACCACTACATCCATTCAATTCTCACGTGGGATTTGAACGTATGAACTGTCAAACCGAAGGCAAGAGTGGATGAATTGTGGTTTTATAGTGATTATGTATGGCCATATACATTGTTAATAATTTCCTATCCCTAACTATCTTCATGTCCAAGAAAATAAGTTTTATATTATTGCCAGAGATTTTTATTTTTGATATTGATTTTTTAGAAATTATGCTTTCAAGTTTCATTAAAACTTAATTATTAATTATTTGTATAATACATTAAGCGATTTTTTTCCAAAAAAAAAAATAGATTATAGTATAATTCATTATACTGTAAATAAAAAAAATAATTGCACTTATTTTTGGTGTAATAATTCAAAAGGTCAATAATACATATAACTTTTACTCAATTTCTTTGTAAGAAAATTATTAACTGATCTGCTATATTTTTAAATCACAGAATATTTTCAAAATGATTTAAAATACTTTCTCTTATTTTTTTTTTTTAGTATTTTAGAAGGAAAAAAGCTTTTTTATTTCCTTTGTTGACAAGTATTTCAAAGATTCATGATTATTAATTTTATAACTCTTTATAAACTAAAATCCATACTCTCAAACTAAAAACTATCAAATATTTCATAGATTTGGATATTGAATGATAAATATTTCAGTAAATTCAAGAACGGTTTATAGATTCAATTCTCTCTTTGGGTTTTAAATAATTGCAGTGATTTGGAATCATCTTTAAACTTTAAATATTCTTTGAATATGCCTTTGTGAGCAAAATATGAATGTAGAGAGGAAAAAACCCTTCTTTATACTTCTTTGCACTTATATTTTCCATACTGAGGAACTTTTCTTCCAAACCGTGCAAATTTTACTAGTCTTACTGGAATGCTCATGAGAATTCTGCTGTACTGAAGACAATAAAAAAATTTGATCAGAATAGAAATAAAATTGTAAAACATATTTTTTTAGATAAATTGGAAAAATCAACAGTGTCGCAATTTTCTATCAATCATTTATGTACTGAGTAAACTATTTTAATTGAGACAATCAAATAGTATACGAATTCAAGCTATACATAATTAGTAAAATTTAATTAAATATCTCTCTAAATGAAGTGATCTGCATTAGACAATTTTCATTGAAAGTCATCTAAAAATTTAATACTGTAATCAACAGATAACATTTGAATCTTTAAAAGAGTAACTTCCAAACTTGAATCATATATGTAACAATTATATAATGAATATGAGTTTATTATGATAATACTCGAAGGGAAATAATATGTAAATGTTCACAATCGCTTTAACTTAATGCTCTTAGCTTAATTTACGCTTTTAACTTAATATATATAACCCAGTCAAAATTTATACTTCTCCCACGCATTTGTTCTTTAGAAATAATTCCTAATCACTTAACCGCTCATTTAAAAAGTTTCGCTTCTCGTCAATTTTTGGTCCCCCCAAGGGTACCATCCACCGTCAGGTACCAAAATGCAGCAACACATTCACAAATGCAAAAGAGTGAACGCGACGCCCGGAATCCCCCATAGATCACGGAGTCTGTCCGGTTGAACAACGCCCTTGCCGAGACTTGATTTCCTGAGCCAAGGTGGATGCGAAAACTCTCTTGTTTTATGGAAATGAAAGCATGTTCTTGGCTTCATTTTCGCCCGTTTTCCAGAGAACTTAGCATGCAAGTCTTAGAGTCCCTGAGGAACGAGGAATGAATGACGGGGACTCTTGGCGCCGAAACTAACTTGGTCTTTCCCAAAGTGCAATTAATATCTGAAAAGAGAGGGCATTTTGCTTTCGAGAATAATTTTGGTGATTATGTGACGATGCTTGGAAAAGAGATCGCGTGAGTCTGTCTCTTCGGCGGATATTTTCTTAATTGCGAATATCCGAGTGAATGTCGGTAGTGTATATTTGATGGATTTTGATGCATGAGTGTCACCAGTTATGGAAATAAGAATGGGGCGCCATTGACTGTTATAACTGGTTTGGTGAATATGTTACTTATTCACTCGACATTTTGTAATTAAGGTAATGTTTAACAAACAGAAGCTGCATGGTACAAGGAAATACATCTGCGTTTCAGATGGATTTAATGAATAATCCTCAACCGTTAATTTACTGAAATTGTATTATTGGTTATTACAGAATTGAATAATTTCGTATATCGCAAAGTAATCAGTCATAAATAAAGGAAATAATTTAGATAATGAGCGACAGATAAAATGAATATATACACATTAGTTTTCTTTACATCAAAGCAAACATAATATAAGCACAAACGTAACTCAAATAGTTTTTCTAAAAATTCAGTAGGAAATTTCTTCAAAGGTCTTCAAAGGCCTTTATTTAGAGAAATGTAATTATACAATTGACATCTTATAAAATTTAATTGCAATAAAGTTACAATAAGCAATATGCTGTAAAACAATCTTATTATTTCTATTTTAGTTCCATATAATTATTTTTCTGAGAGACAAATATATATACTGATCGAAAAAAACAAACATCCCTTAAAATATCCTTTGTTTTCTCTTTCAGGTTAAAATTTAAACAGGGAAGTTATTCCATTAATCTAACTAATTCATTACTTATAAATTTTATCAGGTGAATTTCGATGTAAAATTTACATAAGAAACTATCAATTGATATAAATGCGTATTTTTTCAATTTTTTACACATCTTTTGCCGTAAATGAAGGAATAATTTTTATATAATAACATACAAATAATTAATGACCCTCCATAACTAAAAACCTACATATAGGATATATAGGCCTTGAGTGTAGTTCCCCACCTTTTGCTAATGAATGCCCTAATTCCTAGTAGAAGCTTTAACAAATGTCTTTCTAAGCAAAAAGCAGTATTTTCAAAAGAAAATTTACGTATATTTATAAATCCAGTACTGAAACTTTTATTGCTATAACAACAATTATATATATATATATATATATATATATATATATATATATATATATATATATATATATATATATATATATATATACAATCGAATGAAATATTTTATACAATTTCTAAAATAATTCTCATACAAAATTGAAATTATAGACATTAAAATAATTCATTATTCAATAATACATTTTTGCGTTTATATAATGCTTAACGGTTAATACATTACGTAATAATAAACAAGAATGATAAATGTCAAACAATATCCATAAAGCACTATAAATTATTATTATAACATTTGCTTACTTCTTTATACATAATTTAACTGAATTTAGATTAGGAGCATAAAACATTAGTACACATAATAGAAAATACGATAGAGCATAAAGTAAAAAAATGTACAGTAATAATTTGAAAACTATATATATATCTATATATATACAGAGAGAGAGAAATTGCATAAATAATCAAATAATCAAATTTAAATTTTGAAAATTTCAATAAGTAACCATTTTTAAGATGAATTCAGTAGCTAATAAATACTTTTAATGCATAATTTCTTGGTAATGTATTATAATTTAATATTCATAGCATCTCAACTTTCATTTTTTAGTGATATACACAATGTATGCATTTTTAAAAAGTAATTAACTCTAGGGAAAAAACAAGCATTATAATAATTCAAATATTCATAAAGAAATTTATTTTTTGAAATAATGGAAGAGTGTGCTTTTAAAATTTATGATATTAATTTCCGATTTGATGCATTTCAAATTCATTTTCTCAATTTAATTATTTATTTTAATGGATTACATTATCAAAAGGCTTTTCTCTCTCTCTCTCTCTCTCTCTCTCTTTACTTATAACAAATAATTTGAATTCATTTATTCCTTTTCGGACTTCCTACATATTTAAATAAATAAAAGAAAACGTATTAAAAGCATTTCTTTGAAGATTATTTAATTATAAAAATTGCTATGCTGTTGCCAAATAGGCTTCATAAATCTGCTTAAAATGCAAGAAAACCAATTTTCATCGTAATATATTTGAAAAAAATATCTAATCTTTTCCTTTATTTCAAAATCTTGAAGGGCGTTAATAAAAAAATTAATTTCATGTAAGTTATATATTAATTATCGTTACATGACTCTACCTACTGAACAGCCTAACTGTCATAAGTTGTAAGATGTTTAATTATCCTTTGCATAAATTGTTAACAAAGATGACTTTCACGGGTAGTGAGTAATGTTCACACATCGCAAGGGAGAAAACTTGGAAAACTTACTAACATCCACCCAACAGACGTGCTTGAAAAAGTACAACATCCATCTCCCGTTGTTTGATAATGGAGAAATAAAATATGGAACTGTATGCTCTAAATACCGCGGTCCTAACCCTAAACACAGTAGGTCAGAGTAGCCTGGTTGATTCGGGAGTCCTTCTTATAATTGTAAAGTAGTGAGTCCAAATCCTGGCTTAAGCGAATATCCAACGGCTGCGGCACGTTATATATGTCGTATCTGCAATAGCCTCCTGGTGAAATAATACCTCTAGGAGAGAGAGGCCAAATGTTGGAGGTTTGGCCCCTGCTTCAAAATTACGAAAACTCTATCCGGCTGCTTCTATCTAAATAGTGGAACCCAGCTCAAGGGGGGGGGGTGCAGGGAAACATGCTGGTGTAATAACAACACCATTTAACAAGATGAACGCAATGCACTTGTCTCTGACAGCGCGTTGTAAAATACTAACGTTCTAACGTTATTGTAACGTATTTTTAAGGAACACCGTGTAATTGCATTTCGGAAAAATTTTTCATATATTGTGAGGCGTATTCATTGTCTTAAGGGAGGAAACCCGGAAAACTCCCAGTCCCCTCCCTTGATAAGATGCACATGCAGAAGCTCAGCATCCATCTCCCATTGTTTAACAGTGGATAGTATCTAATCTGAGATATTTTTTTCAAGTAGTCAACGCAAATCCATCACTGGTCAAATTGAACCCAAAACCATACTCTTTGAACCTGCATAGTGGAAAGCGTAACAGCCCAAGGCTGTTTGATGGCATTTTTATATTCACTGCGTAAACTAAGTTCCGGCAGAATTTTTCATAAGAATTGGAGCATATTCATGTGTCGTAAGAAAGAAAACCAAGAAACATTCCAAGCATCCATTTCAACAGATAGGCATATAGAAGGCAGAATCTCCCTTCGATCAACGGTGATGATTGGGATCGAACTAATACCATATAACCTAATAAATGCTATGCTATTACTCGGCCATGGTGAACTCTGGCATATTTATATGCTCTATTTCACAGTACGGTGAAATAACCAAATGGTTTGTGTCTATTGTAAATCCTTGTTAAAGCCCACCGTTAAATCTTTCGGCTCATTTTTTGGGAGAATTTTTTTCATAGTATAATAGCTTGTATATCCGTCTTTCCAGGGAGGAAACACAGAAAACGTGTAGACATACACCCCGACGGATGAGCATATTCAAAGCAGAAGGTTATACCAGTCTCTCGTTGTTTAATAGTAGTTGGTATCGAATTTGGAATCCTTTGCTTTGGAAAGCGTTGTCTTAGCTGTAGACCACAATAAACTTAACCATTTTTTTTTATGTATGTAGAGGAGTGGACAGTCTACTAACCGAATTTCTAAGGTACTTTATCTTAACAGGCTGTGGTTATCTGACTGTTAAAACCTTTACTCTCGTCAGAAATATATAACGGATTTAATATGGAACAGAACCACACACACACAAAGTTCATTCAGCTGAAAGGGCCTATTCACATTAAAATTTCTATAGGAATCCATTCTGACTGATGTAACTTGAAGAAGAGAGTGACAACTAAGATGTCGACCTCGTTTCATGAACGTAATTCAAATTAGAAAGTGATTGGTTGTGTTAAATGGTTTTGGTTGGTAGGGAGTCGGAAGTACTTAGAAATAAAGTATTTAACCATATCTTAAAATATTCATATTTTAAGATATTATTAAGTAGTTTTAAATCAGATGTTTTTTCATTAAAAAAACTTAGATTTCTTCATTGGTTTATATCACTTTCTGTTTTTTGATAAACGCTATAAACGCTTCAAATTTCTCTGCCCGCAAATAGAGTTATATATATTTATTACATAATTAGATAAGATCTATCCTATTGTTCACTAAAGTTTAATGTTTTCTTAACATTGTGAAGGAGTTAACTTCATTAAGATTACACATCAACTTTTAAATCTATAAAAATTAATTATATTAAACCATAAATGCTTTAGGTGGTAAAATCGGCAACATTGAGTACTACCATTTTACCGAGGAAAGTAAATCCGTTACACGAAATAGAAAAATCCCGCATTTATCGTCAATATTTTATTATTGAGATGAAAAAGTGGGTTGTATTTGAGCAAATAAAATATCAAATCTCAGTAAGTTTTCACGTTGTAAGTGTTTTAAACATTGGGCGGCACTTGCAGTAATACCTGGAGCAAAAAACGACGTAATAGTTCTTTAAGCACTTGAAGCATATCTTCTGAATTACTGAAAACGCTGCCATTAAGCCTACATTGTGTGGGGATACAAAACGTGTCTGTTTTGCCCAACGAAACGGCAAAGCACTATGGGAAATTAAACCAATTGACGCCATTATGTCATGTCACGTTCCAAACCACCAGAGAGAGTGGTTTTATTAATGCCTTTACACTCGCGTTTAGGGTTAATTTGTTTCCAAAGAACATTTTATGAAAACTACTTTCCTTTGTTTTGGCGAGAATTTCGCGTTCAATTATAAGAAAAGAGACGTAAATTACGAGTAACTTTAGAATATTAAGTGAAATAATGTATATATTTCCTTTCGCGTTTAAGTGGGAAATGAGAATTTTTGTTATGGAAAATAATACGTCACTAATGTTTTCCAAGTATAATACTTCAAAATGTGTGGCAAGTTATTTTTCATTCTTGTAAAAATAGTGTTAGTTATTTCATCTTTTGAGATACGCTTAAAGCAATTCAATTTTTAAATGTAAATACTCAAAAGGAAGCATTTCAATTTGAAAACTTTATTTTCTATTAAATATTTTATCAAATATCTGGTATATGTCTTTGACCATAAATTATAAATAATGTCGTCCACTAGTTTCAATTTGCTAATATATGTATTTTTTAATGTATACAGTACTTTTGAACAGATTCTTATGTATTATTTTGGTGATGTTATTGAAAACAAAAACGGAGGACAGTATTTTCGAACATATATAACAAAATTATATTTAATTACCCCCCAAAAAAATTAAAAACGATAAATATGGTTATTTAACTTCCGAAACTTCTATCTTTCAAGAAAAAAAATCTAAAGCTGATGATGTCATTTTAGTATAAAGCTTTTAATAAAGAAATAATAAAAGAGAGCCAATTTTCGCTTATGTATCTTAATAATAAGCAAAAAATAAATATTTTAAATTTATATAGCTCCAATGATTAATTGTTTTAGCAAACTTGGAAAAAATGTTAGGGTCTTTATTTTATAATTTGAAATAACTTTTAAAATAATAAAATAAAGATGCACACAATTGACTAATTAAAGTAAATTTACCGAGAAATTGTGTATGTTTTCATCTGGCATTCATGTTTAAAATAACATTTTAAATATAAAGAAATTTTAGAGAATGGCAGCAACAAGCAAAAGGAATAACAAATTTCATTTACTAAGCTAAATTATTATGTGCATGAATTTTCCCAGTCTCTGTAACACTCAGAATGCCTTGTTGATGAAGACAGATGTGCCATTTATTCAAATCAGTTCGTATAAACAGGAGATTCCCGGCTTTATTAACTAAATGCAAGGTCTGAAAGCACAGTTAAATTCAATGAAAGCTTTTAATTTAATTGCGATGAAGTGATATTCCATTTTTCCTAACTATAATTAAGTAAATTTCAGATACTCGCACTTTAGTGACGATAAAAAAAAAAACGTCACACTTAATTTAAAGTATACATTATATTCAAAAAAGAATTTTTAATAAGTTATGAGTAAATAATATTATATTCAAATTATTTTGCGCTGTTCTTTCATTTTTAAGAATCACAAGTTTATTAGTTTACATAGAATTTTATATTTTGAAATCACTATTGTTGAATGCATAATACATTTGTACCTTGCTTTCTTCCTTTAGTATTCTTTTATAGAGTGAAAATAATTGAGTTATTTCATATGGAATAATCTTTCTTCAGCTTTTTTATTTGTAAATTATTTACAATGAAATGGAAAATTCTTAAGAATTTGTTCATTAGTTGACTCGCATATTAATTGTAACTCGAGGCAAGATACAGAAACAAACTTAGAAAGTGCGTCACACGAAAAATCAATTAAAACTATTTTTCTATATCTGCTATAAGAAGATAAAAATTACAATTGAGTTCGTTAATACTTAACAATGTATTTTTCTTTCCTTTGACGGTTATAAAATGACGTTCATTATTGAGAAATGGTGATAATATTGTTGTAAAACTATAAAAAGAAGTTTAATACATAAAGAAATATTTAATTTTTTAATTTTATGCTTTATGAATAAATGCATAAAGATTGTAAATAAGATTAACATTGTACATCATTATTAATAGATGAAGTATTCATTTAATGGAAATGTTATTATTTTTTCCAATAAAGGAGTTTTCTTTGTGATACGTATTCTTATCATTAAACTAAATTAAAATTGCTTTTATTATTGGAGAAAAATATATTTTAAAAGTTATTTCTCCATCTTTTTGAGGTTTGTAAAAACAAGCAGCTCTTGTTTGACCAATTATTGCTTAAATTAAATTTCACCATAGTCTGCATGTATTAAAATGTCTTGATCATCTTTAGTTCAAGTTTGAAACAGTAAATTAATTTGTATTCTATAGCACAAATTTTAATCACGTACGAAAGTCTTTACCATTTCTTCTTAAATTTCAGTATTTCAAATTTCAAAGCTTTTTGAAATGCTTGAAGATTAATTTTAAAATCTCGTAACAAACCTTCTCTTATAAATAAAATAAATCTAACACAAAAGCTATCATATTATTTTAGAAAAATAAGAAATTTTGATAATTTATTGAAATAAAATGTGTGTAATATTCAAATTAAGATAAACAGCAATGGAAATGTATATTAAAATTTCATAAAACTACAAAATATCGAGTGTAATAAAACTCTGTGTTTTATATGTATAAATAATTATTACGCACATTCAAGAAATAATAAAGAAAGGAAACACACACACTAATTTCTGAATCATACTTAAAAAGGGTATTTATCCCCATAAGCACTGCTTTTTTATTTTTAATACAGAAAGAAATGTAATATTGATTATTATATGTAATTAGTTATATCACTTAAATTTATTAAAATGTGAAGAATAAAGTCATACATAAATCTACTATTTTAAAGCTGCAAAGATATTTATAATTTTTTTTACTATTAATTAAATTGTTTCCGTAAAATATCTAAAATTTTATATATTTTTCCTGTCTATAATTATGATTTTTCAAATGGTGTTACCTAGAGAGAAACACCAGGAATTTTTACAATTAATGATGCATATTTTGATGTTAAAAACTTAATAGAGTCACGCAATAAAAAAATTATTAGGAAACAATATTTATCTCTTTTTTCAGTTTTTTATCTTAAAAAAGTAACTTTGCCTGAGTTTAATTTAAAAATAAAATTATTTGATTTTTTAAACTTTTATTTTTAGAAACTCATTGTTATGAGTATTCCAGATCATCATTCACGAGAAATTGGCCATTAAATGTTCTGTAAATCTCTAATACTCTATCAATATTCCCTCAATATACATTACCATAAAATGTAAAAAAAAAAAAAATCTATTTAAAATGAAAACATACAGAAGTAATTCTAAAATTACCTGTTTTACCATAGACTTTAATATAAATTTTTCTCTCTCTCTTTGATAACAAATTAATTTACTTCACTTAATTTTGTAACGCTTTCTGATTATTTGATATCTTCAATTTTATACCATTGACGAATGGTTTTGACTCCAGTAGCTTAATCTTGGTGATTTAATAAGACAACTTCCTCCTCAGCCAGGTCAGTATACAATACTATTTTTTTCACAAAAGAAATATATTAGATGAAGGGTCTTGATGTAACTAAAATGTTTTGTTAGCAAAACACTCCATATAAAATATTTTTTTGTGATTCTAATCAATGATATGCAGAACGTATTAACTATAGTAAATTAATAATTGTAAGTTATTAATAAAAGAAACGTTTCTGTTGTATATCTCTAGAATAATTAGGACCAATATAAAATTTTAAAAATAATTGTTTCCTATAACACATGAATTAAAACAATGAAACTAAAAATACTTTTGGTAGCATATGAAAACTATTTTTAATTTACAATTCATTGATATTTCTACTAGCATTATTTGCCGGCATATTTTAAAAAATGAATGAACATTATAATAGGAGTTTTAATATTATATATATATATATATATATATGCCAGAGTGCCTGACTGCGGATAGGGAGGTCATGAGTTCGAATCCCGGTTCGGACAAGGATATGTACTTTCTCTCTCTACTTATCCTGTCTTTGTCCGATCTATGTATGAATGAGGTGTGAATGGTTGCCTACCCAATAAACGGGTCCCTATGGCATGTGTATGCTGAAACAATTGGACTCCACACCAAATATGGTGTTCAGTATGAAAAAATGAAGCAGCGCACCCCACATTGTTAGCCAAGCTGGCACAAGACAAATAACTGTGTGTGTGTGATTGTGTGTGTGTGTGTGATTGTGTGTGTGTGTGTGATTGTGTGTGTGTGTGATTGTGTGTGTGTGTGTGTGATTGTGTGTGTGTGTGTGATTGTGTGTGTGTGTGATTGTGTGTGTGTGTGTGATTGTGTGTGTGTGTGTGAGTGTGTGTGTGTGTGTGTGTGTGATTGTGTGTGTGTGTGTGTGATTGTGTGTGTGTGTGTGTGATTGTGTGTGTGTGTGTGATTGTGTGTGTGATTGTGTGTGTGTGTGATTGTGTGTGTGTGTTATTGTGTGTGTGTGTGATTGTGTGTGTGTGATTGTGTGTGTGTGTGATTGTGTGTGTGTGTGAGTGTGTGTGTGTGATTGTGTGTGTGTGATTGTGTGTGTGTGTGTGTGTGTGTGTGTGTGTGTGTGTGTTTGATTGTGTGTGTGTGTTGTAAAGAATTTATTCTAACACTTACTTTTAAGCAATTTTTATTGTATAACATCATGGCTATATTTCGCAGTTGACTGATACGTTACTCATTTCTAAATACAAAAAATATATATTTCACTTTACATAATTGGTTAATATTAGATTTTATCCACTGGAACTAATCAAATTATTTTTTATCATAATCCCTCAACTCTACATTAAAAGAAAATAACTTAAACCTCAACTCGAACCTTAAAAGGTTAAAAAAGAAATATCTTAAAATAAACTGAGGGAAACAGTCTTTCTATTTCAGTACAATGAAGCCGGCTACCAAAATAAAATAGAGACTATAAATCTATAAAAATATCCTGGATTGTTTTCATATATCTAAAATCAACAAAAGATCAGCGGAGTTGGCTGTTGACATAACCGGCAATATTCTTTATACCCCCAGTCGAATCTACCCTTCAAGTGTTACCGCTTTTTCCCGTTGTTAGCATCAATATTTTCCCTTTTTCTCTGGTTACATATACGGCGCAGGGAAAAAATCAATTAAGTATTTCTTTCGTACATATATTGGCTCTGGTGAAATTTTTAGCATTATTTTGCTCGGGGAAATTTTCTCATTCAATTCTTTTTTAATCCCTTGTTTTGGCAGCGATTTTCTTTGTGGTCTCTGAAGAAAGATCCTGTGATCCAGATGGTGTCCTAATTCTAAGAAACGCTGAAAAGTTTAAATAAATTTTTTGATTTGAGAAGCTACAGAAAAATATGTTAAGATATATATTTATTAAAAACAAATTGAAGTTTTTTTTTCATTTTATGTTATAATACATAAAATTTCTTTTTTTTTTTTTTTACGGAAAATTGAATTTTTCCTTGTGAAGATGAAACAAATGTAAGAAAAATTTATTTCTTTAAACAATATTAAAAATTTTTCTTTCAGAAATATTCAATTTTATATATTATTCACATGGAGGTGAATTTAAGATTTCCCAGAACAATAACGTTTTATTGTTTAATCCTCTTTACATTTGATAAAACAAACATTTTTATTTTATATTTTAAAACTATATAATTAATTTGATTTCTACTATTCTTAACACTAATTGTTTTATGAAAATACATGATATTTTTTTAAATTGAGGTAATAGTATAACCTGATTTTTCTCATCAACCATAATCTCTTCAACCAAGATTAGAAGTATCATAAGCGAAAATTGAAAGATACAAGAATAGATATAACACTTATGTTTAGCAAAACATTCAGCGCAAAAGCAGCTAAAATAAAATTACTAAAATATAACTAATAGCACATTTTTATAAAATTAATAGTCAAATATTAGATGGAGAATAATGCATTTAAAATACCAAATGAAAAATAATATATTTATAAAATTAGTCAAAAATCAAATTGAGAATAATAATAATCAAATACAAGATGGAGAATAATACATTGAAAATACGAAATATAGTTTACAGATAGAAAAATGTTCAATATACATTTTAAAATTTCAAAGAAAATAGATTAAACTGGTGTTTGAAATAAAATAATTTTGTAAAGAGAATAAATTTGGTTTTTGACTAATTTTATAAATATATTTTTATTCTCCATTTGGTATTTTCAATGTATTCTCAATCTAGTATTTGAATATTATTCTCCATGTTCAAGCTCCCATTCATTGAATTGTGAATTCCTTACTACGAGATGGCGCTGAGCGTCGTTTATTATATTTTTCTTTCACTTTTTGAAAATAAGCAGTGTGTACGCGGTATGTGCGTAGAATAAATCATAAACGAAACTACAGTATGGCTCCTCACTTTGTCTCCAAGTTTTTGGATTTATTAATTAGTGTTTTAGAGTTAAGATCGGCCAGGATTTTACTGTTCACTCCCTCTAATATTTGATAATTAATTTTATAAAAATGTGCTATTAGTTATATATAAATTGGTAATTCAAAATTCATAATTATACACTACATCTTTTATCAGCAGTCTTCATGTGGAAAATAAAATTATTGCTAGCAGTCGGTAGGAAGATGTTCCTGGTTCTGGCAAACTCTCACCCTTATTAGCTAGGTGAAATATGTCAAAAAATCATATGTCTTTTATAATCTTTAATTTTGAAAGTTCAAAAAAAAAGCTTGTGAAGAAAATAATTTTTACATTTTACCCATCCACCTCTCAGAACGTCAGGTTATTACTTTAAAACAAAAATCTAATGACACTTTGATTTAAGATTTGAGAAAACGAAATTTTCATCCTTCAAAAAAGAATCTTATTCTTGAAAGCAATGAGTGGTTTCGGAAATTATCATTTTATAGAAATTTAACTAAAAATACATGAAATAGGTTAAGTTTCCTAGGTGAAAAACAGCTTCAATCTGGTTTATATTTTTTAGTTGTTTCAAAAAAAAATAATTTTTTTTCGATCATAATTAAGCATGCATGTGAATATATACCAGCATACAATCACCAAACTGAGACTCAATTCTTAGTAGATTCTATGAGTGAAGCTTTGAAAATAAATTTTGAATCTTAAATATCAAACATTATTTCGCATTCAGGATAAAAATAGATCATCAAAAAGCACAATATAAATAGAAATTTTATATAAAATTTTTATTTAATAATTAAATCAAAGTTTAGAATACAGTTATATTTGTTAAAGGAACGTACTAGATTTTGCTATATTTTAATGTTAGGACAAAGTTCTTCAGGTTTGGATATTAGAAATGCTTCACAACAATCTAAGATTCTAAGATATCAACTGCCGAGCTGGCAGCTGAAAGGTTAGCGCTATTGCCTTCTGTTCAACAGTTCGTGGGTTCGAATCCCGCCTTGGCCAGGGATGCTTGTAGTGGTTTGGAATCCACTTTAAACTGTAGGTACCAGTCTAAATTAGCCCTCGTGTGTGAAAAATGACTATTCTGTGACAAACAAACTAAGACATCTACTAAGTGATGTGAAAATTATAGGCTAGAATGAATCGCACATATTTTACTTTTAAGATGTGACGAGAAACTTATTGTTAAAAAATAACCAATATTGGAAGATTCCCAAAAATACATATATGTTTTTATATATTTATAATACTTAACAAAGGTCTTGTGTGACAACGGCATCAGGAATCACTGATTTTAATAAATTTGGTTATTTTTTTCAAAGATGAAAGCAACCAGGTCACATCAAATACGGCTTAGCTTATTTTGATCGTAATTTTAATTTTTCTTTAAAAAAATATATTTATAAAATACTGGTAAATTAAGAAATTGCTATTATTTCTTTTATTTTCGCGTATACGAGGGTTACTCTAAAATTTTTGAGATACGCACAGACAAGAATTTACAAAATAAAAATAACGGTTTAATTTTAAAATGCAAAGTATTTTAACTCAGAAGACGATTTTTTACTGACTTACTTCAACTTGTTTAGCGTAGAATAAATTTTAAACAGAAGGGAAAATGAAGTTGACGCGAGAACATTTATGCGATATGATTTTCTACTATTTTAAAGCGGGATTAAATCAAGAAGAATGCGTTCAACGGTTGCAATTAGCATTTGGTGCTGAATCTCCAGCTCGTGCTACTGTATTCAGATGGTTTAAAGAATTTAGAAGAGGTCGCAATTTTCTTCAGGATGAAGAACACACAGGAAGGCCGCCGTCGGCAGTAATCCCGGAATAATGTGTCTGCCATGCAAAAAATGTTTACGGATGATAATCGCTGTACCTATCAAATGATACAGAAGGAACTTAACATTGGATCCGCAGCAATACACAAAATCATTCAGGAATTACATATGAAAAAAGTAGTTTGCCGTTTGGTTCTCCATAATTTAACTGAGCACCAAAAAGAGGAGCGGGTCAGAATCAGTAAAGAAACTCTTAAATTGCTAAATGATGCTGGCCACCACATCATTTCTAAAAGTGCAACAGGTGATGAAACGTACATACCGTTTTTTGACGTTCCAACACGTCAAGAAAGCAAAGTATGGGTCTTTGAAGATGATCCCACGCCAACAATGGTAAAAAAAATAACAACGCGCACTGAAAAAAGTGATGTATGCCGTTTTCTTCATATGTACGGGATTGGTCAAAGCCATCAAATTGGAAGGACAGAAGACAGTAACAGCAAAGTGATATATCACTAAATGTCTTCCAGAAATTCTACAAGAATTGAATGTTTGGGGACTAATGCTTCACAATGACAATTATCTCCACATACAGTCGGATTAACAGTTGAGTTTCTTAAACAAAAACAAATCTTTAGTCTAAAAAAGAACTTACTTGGACGTCGTTTTCATTCAGTAGAAGAGATTTGTGTAGCTGTAATTGCATTTTTTTAATCTATTCCAAGAAATGAATGGCTTGAGACATTTAATCTGTGGAAAATTCGTCTACAAAAGTGCATTGATGCTGGAGAAGACTACTTTGAGCACACCTAAAATTTTGTAAGTATAACTTTAAAAACCTAATTGTATCTCAAAAATTTCAGAGTGACTCTCGCATTTGAAATTAGAGACCCGAAATTTCTTTTGAGTCAACTAGGGTTGAGCTTTGATTTTAAATGGAGTTTGGGTTAAAAAAAATCTTTTCCTCATTTTTGCACAGTGGCTGGATATACAGTGAAATATTTCGAAATTCAATTTTAAATTTTAAATGAATTTTTCTTTTTCTAAACCCTTTAAAAACAAAAATCCTTTAAAAAAGTTGTTATATTCAAGTCTATTATTAAAATTAAATTGTTAATCTTGATGTTTTCTATCACAAAATAATGAAAATCATTGTAGATTGTTCTCATTTATATAAACAAAGATTGAAAACTTATGTTATTACATAAATCAAACTTATTTGAAGCACCTGCTTTTAATGCACAATTTAAAATATCTTAAACTTCAAATGTCTTTTCCTCAGATACTTCTTAAATTTATGAAGATTTTTTAATACTTATTCACAAAAGATCTAATATATTCAATCGTGTATTTTTTGAACAATATCTTTGAAGAGAAAAGAATATTTTTCTATTAATATACCCAAGTTTTACAAAAAGAGATGTCCTTAAGTAGATTGTTAAAACTTAAATATCAAATTTAAAAATAAATAAATAAAATACCACACACACACATTGCTATATATAACTTAGAATTTTCAATTATATTAACATATTGGAAAACTTATTGATTTGCAAGTTGATTTTTAAGATCAGGGGGCCATTTTCTCAGAATAGAAATTTTGGTACTTCGGTGAATTACTTTTTGTAATTATTATAACTATTATTTTAATATTTTTAATAGAAGTGGGTAAAATAGGTTACTGTCTTCCAAAATTCTTACTTTATTATCCAAAATCTGCCGGAAGTAAAAAATAAAAAAATGTATTTCTAGCCACATCATACAAATTTATTGAATGCATGAAATTTAAACAATGAGCAAAAGTTTTTCGTTAGCTACAAAAGACTGGGATGGAACAATCCAGAATGATTTTTAAAAAAATCAGTTAATATTCTAACAATAAATAGCATGTATGAAACCACTTGATAAAATGAAAAGTGATCCTGCGTTTGCTCTAGAAAGACAGTTAAAGAACACACTGTAAAGCTATTATTTTTAGTGGTGAATAAATATTTAAGCTTAGTGAATTTAAATGAATACAATTTTTAAATACTATTGATTGAAAAACTTCATTCATTGTATTGAGCTATTGCATCTATAAAATATAAAACAAACTAAGTTTGTAGAATAAATCAATAAAGCTTACGACTTTTTGAAATAAATTTATGTTATATTTTGAAAATAATATTTAATTTTCATCATTTAAAATTATCTAGTAAAAGACTTAATTTTCCCACAATTGTAATTATACGACAAAGGTATGATAATGGTTCGTAGAAGCTAATATTTTATTAATAATTAATTTCTAATAAAATAATTAATTATGCGAGTGATTTTTTGAAGTTAGTTTCAAAAGTTTTAACTACAGATCTCATTTGCTAGCTTTGCAATTAATTCATATCTTAATTATTTTGAAATATCTTATTATATGATATGTAAAACTTAAAATTGATGTCTTGTAACTCTCAAATATTTTAAGAAAAGCATAATTTTTGAAATAAATCTGATATTCCCTCCATATTCAAAGAGTTATTAATGAAATAGAAGTAATAATCTGCTTTAGGATTCAAAAGCTCTTTGGGGTTTATATGCTTATACCGAAAAGTTCTCAAGGGAATTACTGCTCAAAGGTAAAAAAAAGACTTGAATAAATTATAAGAAAACTGATCTATATATCCGTTTTTGAAATGATACAGCGCATATAATTCCCCCAAGTTGAATGAACAGTAATTGAATACTAGCCTTCAAAAAGAGAACTTTGGAAACAAACTTGCAAGCTATATTATGATCCTTTTACAAGAGCTTCACTTTTTCGTGTTCCATCCATAAATTATTCACGATTGTTGCTGTTGCCATTGAAAAGAAGGAATGTTTGAGCGGAAACACAGAGGACAAGAGGCCTTTCCTTGGAATTGGATAGTCGGAGGGGTGAGACGAAATCCTATCAACTGTGAGACCATCGAGTTCCTTGGAGAGAGAAGGCGTTCTTTTTTGTAGAAGAAATGGGATTTACACACCCAGATATGATATAAAACCTTAACTTTGGTATGTGACAGATATTGGTCTTTATTATTTTTTGTATGTCTGCTGCATGTATTACTTTAATTCGAATTTGTCTTTGCTTTGTTGGTGGAGCAGGATTTAAATATGGATTCCATGTCGATGCTAAATTTAGTCATAGTTGATATAGATCAGATTGATGCATTATTTTAAATCATGTGATAAAAATTAATTATCTGAAAAATCAGCAGGATGATCCATCTTATAAAAATAGACTTTACTGGCCCTTTGTAACACAACAAATATACAGTATTATTTATTTAAATCTCATCCTATTCATGGTTATGACAATATCTCAAAGTAAGTTATGGATTAATATTGTGTATTATTAAACTTTAATATATACCATCAAATCAGTAGAAACTGATAATCATTGGTATTTTTACTTAAGTTTTGAATTCAAAACTTTTAAAGAAGTAAATACTTTTAAAAACTTTTGGTAGTTCAAATTATCTACCGAAAGTAATCAACGTTTCCTTCACAATATCCAAGAAGAATTCAAGAAGAGCAACAATATCTGGAGTTGAAAAGTTTAACTGCAATTAAAATCCTCCTCGTGATCAAGTTTTATTTATATAATTAAGCACATACAAATCTTATGTATAAAAGTAGAAACTACAAAATAAATCAGCTAAAGAAAATAAAATCTTTATGTTGATAAATCAAAATATTCTCTGTGGTTTATTTAACTAGAGTTTTTGCTATTTAAATTTTAAAATGATGATTTAATTAAGCAAGCTTTCTAAATGCGCTATTGTATCAGCACTGCTCTGTATTGAAAGTCCTGAAGAGTATTGTTCTCTTTTTTTACGATTATGTTATTGTATTTAACAGCACTGATTTCAACTGCTTAGAGTATGAAATAATTTCTCTAAAATACTAAAACACTAAGAAGAGAAAAACACGTTTCTGTTTTGTTCAGGAAAAATTATTGTGCTTATTCAGAAACTTTAATTGATATTATGGAATGCTCGATTTTGTTATGGGTTTTAATTGACATATATGAAATTGATAAGTCTAATAAAATATAAAAGTTGTTGTTATTGTCACTTATGACACTTAGACATGACAAGCTCGCTTTGCCGACGGATGCAAATTTAAATCACTTGGTTGCGTCTTTCGTTTAACTAGAACAACACGAGAGTGAAAGTACGACTTAGCTCTAAAACTCCTCCGATAAATAGCATCACCAGAGGAGTCACTCCTTCAATTTTTACTTTAATCTGGAGGAGGAGAAAATTTACTCCAGACCATTTCAGCCATGGTAACTGCTCAACGACCAATCAATGGACTTTCAATTCCATAGATTGAACAAGCACGTGTTTCGCATGTACTCGGTGGGTCTTTGGCGACACTGGAAATTGAACACCGCCTGACTTATATTAAGGTAATTCAGTAATGATAAATCAGACATGCTGGATATTATGATTAACCTAAAATTTATGAAGCTTAATCACTCTTACTTTTCAAAAAATGTTCTTAGTGATTAAATTAACCAATCATTCATAACAAAAATTCCTATATCGATTCTAGAAATCTTTCCAGAGTAGAAATTATTGATACACACTTATTTTATATAACATAAGTAAATTAAAATCGAACCTTCAATATTCAGTGTTGTACTACTTACAAGTACTTATGGAATATATGAACTGTTCGAAAGATGATTTGATTGTTATACTATCAGCCAATCATCACAAAGTATTTATTTTTGACAATAGTCCCTTCAACCAATCGTAATATAATGAGAATATCTGCATATTGGTTAAATATATTTAGTATATTTTTTAGGAATGAAATCAAAAATATATTTAAAGGGTATACTCTTATGCTATGTTAATCAATATTCGCACTTTTTCATTGAGATTTCAACTGAGACTCACAGAACAGCGAAAATATATTTTATACATAAATTTTTATATTTTAAGTAATAAAATATATGAGAATGTGTTTTTAATATATATAAAAAAATTAAATATTTCATGTGTTGCAAGAAAATTTAAAGCCAAACCAGCATTTATACTTCTGCACAATATTTCGTTCCGTTGAACAATTGTTTATATTAAAATCTCCACTTTAAAAACAGTTGATATTTGTTTCATCTTAAATAAATCTGCTTTGTAAATAAAGTCTTAGTTTGTATTTATGTAACGCGTTCTTTTTCAATGCTTTCATAGAAAATGGCATATTTAATAAATTCTTTTTCGTGAGCTCGAGATTCTCTATATGAAATAAATTCCCCAAAAATATTCCATAATGCCCCTATATGTTTATTCGACATTTTCTGTAAGTATTAGAATTCCGGCTGTCCCTAAACACATTTCTTCGATGCTACGATCACCCTTCAAATACGAAATTCTTATTGTTTCTCTTGAGTAATTCCCTCGGCAAATCCCCAAAGGAAGGGGAAAAAATGCTGTTTTCGTTTCTCGAATCGACAGAAAATATATGAGAAAATACATTTTTCCCTATACTGCTTCATCCTCCTCTTTCTGGAAAATATATAGAATTTTTGATGAGTTGGCATTGTTTCCAAATTTGGGGACCTTATGTCGTGCGCCATTTGATGACGTTTCATAGCAAGATCAGCGCAATGTTTCAACGACGGCAGCTTTAAGATGGGGATTTCCCCCCCCCCTTTTTTTCGATAAGAAATGTCATTTCTATATGTAGGTTGAAAGGGATTAACAAATTTTTATAGAATAAAACTCATATCTGGGGAATTTGTGTAAAGGAAAAAAAAACTACCCTTGATGTACATTACACAGGGAAGGATAAATGGATATATCTTAAAAAAAAAAGAGGTCATTTGTTGTTTATTTTATATTTTTATGTTCTAATTCTCTTACAGTATCTCCCTTCCTCGTCCTTTACCAAAAGGGATTACATTTTTTTATATTTGTAAGAGTACATCTCTTTCTGTCTTACGTTTTGTGGACCTTTTTAGGATGCTTTTTCCTAATCGGTAAGAATAGGATTATGGATTGAGGGTATTTACTTTTGTGCTTTGTTTTTATGTTCTAATAAAATAGAGTTCCTTCTTCTTCTTGGGACCTTCTTTTATCTCTTTAATGGTATAACTTGAAGATCGAAGAGGAATTTATCTCTGCATCGGGATTCGTAAAGAAAATAGTTACTTGTTATTATTTGAATTATGGGTACGTACGGCGTAAAGATAGCTATCTTACACTCAAAATAAAGTTAACACGCTGTAATAAAGATGACTTTACGACGCTGCTAACAAGTCTTGATAAAGATAAGGAAGTTAAAACGAGATGTGATAAAAATTCCTTTCGATTTTTTTTTTAACTTGAGAATTTATAGGACTGAAAAAAATCAACCATCTTAACTGGGACCATATATTATACGTTATTTCTACGATAGTAATAAAAGATAAGAACTAGTGATAAAAAAAATCTCGGAGCCCAGTTTAATTTAAAAATAAAACATAAATATTTGCTGTTAGATATTTGATACAAATTAATGTTCCTTAACCTATGTCCTATACCCTATAAAATCTTATGGAGTAATTCGAAATGTTTTACAACAATTTTTCGCATTTGTCACATTTGTAAATTTTTCTGGGAGGTTATTTATGTTTGCTGTAATATAAATATTAGGTTGAGGAATAAGTTCCCGGCGTTTTTATCAAAGACTTTTATTTAAGCAAAAAACAATAATTATATCAATAAGTTAATCGATTATATATTCGCCGTCGCTGTTTACAATCGCTTTCCATCTCTCGACTAATTTGTTGATGACATAACGCCAAAAATCGTCTGGTCTGGTGTCAAAGAAGTTGTTGAGATAATTTTTAAGGACTTCTTTGTTATCGAAAGTAACGCCCTTCATATGCTTTGACAAGGAGCGGAAATTTTTAAGGACTTCTTTGTTATCGAAAGTAACGCCCTTCATATGCTTTGACAAGGAGCGGAAAAAAATGGTAATCGGTTGGTGCAAGGTCTGGAGAGCACGGTGGATACTAAAAGACCTCCCATTCGAGCTCTTTGAGTGTGGCTTTGACAATCTGTGCAACATGGGGTCTGGCGTTGTCTTGAAGGAGTAAGGTTCGACCATGTCTATCAGGTCTTTTCAGTCGAATAGCCTCATTCACGTGGTGTAACTGGGTAATGAAAAGCTCCTTGTTGACTTTTCATTCTTTTCGAACATTTCCCAGTGCACTAAGAGATCCTTAAAAACTGGCTCAACAGCTTCTTTGACACCAGACCAGACGATGTTTGGCGAAACGGCATCAGCAAATTGATCGAGAGGTGGAAGGAGGTTGTAAACGGCAACGGCGAATATATAATCGATTAACTTATTGTTATAATTATTGTCTTTTGTTTAAATAAAAGTCTTTGGGGTAAAAACGCTATGTACTTATTCCCCAACTTAATACATTTCTTAAAAACTATCATGGGGCTTATTGCTAAAGTTTGTAAAACAAAAATTAATGTATTTTCAAATTTAAGCTGTATAATCTTATATAGAAAAATAACATATAACACTTTTTAATGAAACCGGAATCTGCACATTCCAGACCTTATCAGCTTTCAAAATTTAGCGAGAATTTAGATCCATTTCCTTGCACTTAAATATTTTCACACACAAAATACGTAATTTCTTTCAGTATTAATAGAGTTCTCTTTTACTGTGATACATCTTAAAATTTCTTAGTAAATAAATGTATAATAAAAGAATCACTACATTTGGTCTTCAAAATCATAGGTAATTTAACTTCATCACAGGTAATTTAACTTTGGTATTAATTAATCTTAATCAGGTTGTGTAATGCTAAACGGAATTTTATCCTATTAATATGATACGGATTTATATAGCTTGAAAACACTCTGATATATTTTAATACCCTATCTGCTTACTTATTAAATTTCAAAATTTATTATTTCAATAAATGTTTTCATGGTTCAAAAAATTAAATGTTTTAGTTTTAATTTTATTTTTTCATACTGAAATTCCATATAAAACAAATATTTTCCTTTTCTTATGTTTAATTTAAAATCAGAGTATTTGAAACAGGAAAACTAAATTCAAAAATTTTTAATTATTAAAATCAGTCAAAATTTTCATATTTTATTAACAGAAATAAATAGAAAACCTCTCAGCATTTTTATATTCACATCAACCACACACATTTATTTCAAGTCAGTTACAAAATTCAAAATATTTATGAAGAAACAACGAGAAAGATATAAATATTTCACAAAAGATTAAAATAAATATTTTATAAATTTTGAGATATCCTTTTCAAAATTCAAGTATTTTATTAAAATTTCTTAAAATTAAAAAACCTTTAGTTGATCAATAAAGACTAAAAACATTTAAAGACCAAACATTTTTAATAGAGTATAATAAATTTGTTTTTGTATCCAAAGCTATGGTTTAATTGGTCTTTCAGACCACTGCTTAGTTATGCGATATTTCACTGTGTTAAACTCTTCTATTTCGAGGTAAATTAAACAAACGAATTTATAAAATTAAAAGTTATTATGAAATAAATAAATTTAATTAAAATGTAAATGAACCAGTTAGTATTTATTAATTTACTACTTTATAGACAAGAATTTGAACTTAATAACTGTACGTATTGAAATCAAAAATTTTAACTTATCACAGTAAACTAATTAATATAATTTATTTTTGAATCTAATAATGAAAATGTAAATATTATTTCCTTAAAGATATAGTTCTTAACATTTATACTAATTTTAGCACACAAAAATATTAATTAAAATTCTCTTAAAAATATTACTTTAAATATTTTAAATTAAGCTTCAAGCTTAATGCTTTTGTTTGAAAAATATTAAAAAAAATGGATCAAATATTAACGCTAGCAATGAGTTTTATTTGATATTGTACTTCTATTTATCGAGTATTAATCACTTTTTAATATATTTTCCAAATAATAATACCTCTAGTTTAACGTTTGAGAAGTAAATAATTTTATATGTAAAATTAGAATACTTATTTTTTAAACTATTTATGTTTTTACATGATTTTTAGCAGATGAAGTTACAAATCAAATTTCAACAGATGAAAATACAAATCAAGATAGGATAAGCCATTACTAACTCATGAAAAACTTTGAATATGTAGCTATTTTGCTGGAAAAAGGATTTACTCACCATTTTCATAAGTGAATACAGAAGGATTGTTCCAAAACATTTGGCATACTGGCAGTTTTAAAATCGTGATATTGTAAACATAAATAGAAAAAAAAGAAAATAGAATTTTAGAGAACAAAAATATAATAAAAACTTCCTTCATAAAGAACAGCAGCACCATAACTCAATACTGATTTTTACATCATCTTCTAAAATGAAATAAGCGTAACGGAACACATTAGGAAAATAAATTTTATTTGGTATATTTTTTTATTAAGATTAATTTTTACATCATTAAATAATATTAATTCATTTAAGTTATGATTAAGATTGTAATCACTTCTTGATACTTTAAAATCGATTATATTTTTGTGTAATTTTGAATTTCAAGTAATTTAGTTTCTTCGCTTTTTATTTTTATTTTTAAATTTAGATATCTTCGATTATGGCAGGAAATCAAATGATTTTCAACTTTTATATACAAACTAAACTGGCTGATGATTAAATCTAAGCTATGGTTTGCGACTCACACCCACAACGACTATATAGGAATCTCATATGGAGCATTAGTTATTGTACATATTTAGCATTCAGTAAACATTTTAGATCTTGGTCAAATTTACACTTATTTAAAAAAGTAATAACAGATTGATAACTTTACATCTTTTTCTAAGCTTAGTGATAACACGTTAAAATTATGGGGTTTCCTCTTTATTATTCTATTTAATCTGAAACACTTTTCAATATTTAACTGAACAATACTAAAACTTTTCGTCTCGATTTACATTTGTTTCAAATATTGTTTAGGGAGTGCTCCACAGTAAAATATAGATTATTTTATGTTAAAATTCAAAATTTTTCATTGAAAAATTGAATTTTATGATAAGACTTTTATGAAATTATCTTCAGACTTAATCTTCTCATCTGAATCTCTTACTTTCTGAAATACATCTAAAACATAAACTATTATAATCTGAAACATCTCGCTTGAAAAGACCAAGAATCAGATTTTTTAGAAACTGTGAACTAAGAAACTCATTTTTGATTAGACTTTTATTTTGTTCGCAGCTACTTATGATCCAAGAGTAATTAAACACATTAAATAAATTCTTGCAACTTTTAGACATTCATTTTCAGATGTTACCGTTCAAAACTAACTCGTTGTAACTATTTTAATGTTTTCAGTTGCTTATATATTTCAATTTTATTACATTTGTTTATATTCAACTTGATTATATTTCAAAGGCCATTGCGCTGGGCATAAATTTCCCAATTAGCCAATTAGCGCTTTCATCCCAGGAGGAAAAAAAAGCTTAATGGCAATTTGATGACAATATTGTTTTGTCTTGAAATATATTGCAAAATAAATAATTTTATTGGTAAACAGATTTCAATATTGGATAATATTCATATTAAAGGAAATATAAACACAACTTTTAATTCATGGTTTGCAATTTTAATAACACATTCTTTTCCAAAAATCTGTAGAAATACTTACTTAAATTATATTTTGATTTATTATTGTTTTAATATTATAATTGGTATAGATTAATTGTTGTTTATGAATAAGTAGCCTCTTTTTTCGATACATAATTTATTGTTATTAATAAATATTAAAAAAAAGAATATATGTGTTTCAAATACAAACCTTGAATTTTGCAATTAAAACTGTATTGATGAAATTTTATCACAGATTGATAACTTTTATCATAATTTTATAAAAAAACTTTGAATTTCTTAATTTATAATAGAAGAAAATCATAAAACTTTTTTTATTATCAATAATATTATTTAAATTTCATTTTAGAATTTCTGATAAATATTAAACATTGGTAAAATTCTTTCTATTCTGAAAAATAAAAAGAAAATGTTTCTAAAAAATTCTACAAGTAGAATTTAATTTGCTTAAAATATTTATGGGAATTGTTTTAATACTAATATTAATAGCATCATTTAGTATATACTAAATTTCATAGCAACTACATTTCCTTTTTTGTTAGATTTTAAATTGATTATTTTGATGAATGGTGATAATGCGCAATAGCAGAAAGACCTTTTAAGGCACTACTTATAAAACACTTTTCCAATAAAAAAATTCATTTGTATTTTAAGCTCAACAAAAAAATGCATTATATATAAAAGAACAACATCAATTCTCGGTATAACTTTTATGGAAAAAAAAATTATTTTGAGCCATTAACGAAGAAAAAAAAAAAGAATCAATATGCTAGTATAATTGTTGCCAAAAGCAGCTTCCCAAATTGCGACAGACGATAATGATAAAAAAAAAGAAAAAGAATTCCGTTAAAAGCCATTAGAACGCTCGAAAGAGGCAAAGAATTCTCTCATATTTTTCCTGCAAATCATTTTCACTTATCGTTTTCATTTGTACAAAAATGCAGCAGAAAAGACAGCAAATGTTATTTTAACGAATCCAAAAAATACGTATATAGATATATAACCTTAAAACGAAGGATAAAAGATACCGAAAATTGATGAGTCCGTTGACGACTATAAAAATAAAAGAAGAGAAATGGCAACGACGAGAGAAGTTCCACTGAATAAATAGGGCATTCTCTCCTCTCACATCTGTACTTTTATCTAGAACTTGTTGACAGATCTTGTTCAACAGAGAATAAAAATGACAGATGAGTTTTTCGGTGACTAGGGTTATAGAAGTCATAATGGAGCCGGTATTCTGTCAATAAAGTTAATTAAAGATGGAACTATCTAATTGGATTTATTAAAGAGGATTTTGGGTAGCTATTCTTTTTTGAATTTCTGATTTCTTAATGGAGTTGTTCTAGTTTTATTCACCGCAAAATGAGATTGCTTTTAGATTGAGATGTATTGACTAAATGCGTCAGTTGTGATTTTATTTAATGATATAAAGAATAAAAAAAATCTCTAATAGATTGTGGGGAAGTTTAACGAAATATCTCTTAGTATTAACTTGCATTCGAGGAATACATTAAAACTCTCTCAGCTAGATGAAATTATTATCTGAATATAAATTTAATAATCAATAGCAGTAAGACAAGTGGAATCCTTTGGAATTCCTTATGAATATGTATCTGCATTCTTGGTATTATTATTGATAAGATTTAGGGATAGTTTTTTTTCATACATTTAGACATCGAACAATTAAGGATTTTATATAGTTTGTTACAATTAGAATAAAAAACACTTTCAAAACACCATATAAATTGTATTTAAATGCATTGAATCAAAATAATTCTAATAGCAGGAATTTGAAAGAAAGATAATTTTAAAAAGCATTGAAAATAATTGGAGCATAAATTAGTATTTTAAATCAGCAATGAAAACCAGATATAAGTTATGAAATGTTGATAAGAACTATACGATTAAAAACTATGATATACTATATAAAATTAAAAACATGACGATTAAAAACTATGATATACTGATATATCATATTTATATAAAATTTTCTAAAATCAGATTGATTCTAAATACTTTTTAGCGCTCATCTCATACACAAAGGAGTTTATTTTAAATATTTTTATAGAGTTAAATGCCATTTGGCCTGTTGAGCATTTGTTACTAAATATAAAGTCTAACTCTGAAAATGATGAATTTGTATTAAAAAAAATTACCAAACTGATAAAATATCTTGCACCCATGTAAGTTTTAAGGTGTAATTTTTAAATATTTTCTTTAATTATCTCGACCATCACTTTTGTTTCTTAGGTATTTGTCTTAGTGAAGAAAAAATAAATTATATTTTTCAATATTTGAAAATTCCATTGCAATATAATTGATTAGATAATATCATTTCTATTCTTAATCATTAAAGAATTTTTTATTTTGTTATACTTTATTGTAATACAAAAAAAATAAAATATCACATGAGCTTAATCTCATACCTTTATTAAAAGTAATAAAATGTTTCATTAAAAAAATTATAAAAAAATGAAAGTTTTTTACTAAGCATTTCCAGGCAAAGATTAATTAATATTTTATCAGAACTTAAATGAAATAAAATAATAATTTTAGTGTCTTATTAAATAAGATTACTTCAATTTATTTATATCAAAGATTAGATTTCAAACTGAATTTTGTTTTTTATTGATCATAAAAAATCCGGAAAACTCCAATGTAATTGAGTGATATCGATTCCGTTTTCTTTTCCTTTTATTGTCCTATTCTTTTTTATGTAAGAGACCACAGCAAAACTCGATAAAATAATTCAGATATGAAGCCCAAATATTATGAAAAATATAAAATGATGAATACTTTACATATTTCAGATATTTTACATCAAGATGGAATTGAAAACTTCATAATGTATAATAATACATTATCGAACACATAAGTTATCGTTTTTTTTAAATTTTTAATGGAAAGCTACTTTTTAATTTTACTTCACATAATTCAATATTTCTTTGTGACTTGTTATCTAACAATTTTCGGCATAAAATATTTCTTAGGTATATATTCAACATTGTAGTCAAAAAACTTGAAAATCTTTTTTGTATACCAGTTTAAAGTGCTCGTATTGGGAAAAGGAACATTTGATAGAATTGCATTATTTTTTACCAAGTATAGTATATAAAGATATATGGTAATCATTGAACATTAGAAAATTTTTGAAGAAGCTTATTTCATATGTTAATGCATGTACTAAAAATTTGTATTTATAAATGAGTGGGTGGAGTTGGGCACGGCCCCGGATGAAAGATTTTGGAAAAATGCTTCTATAGTGATTAAACAAAAGAGGCATATAGACAGACACTCGTCCACCAAATGGCGAACAGACGCTTAGTGAGCCATTTGCAATGTGGTTAAATTTTATACACATTTACGCTTCAGTGGTTTTAATTACACGAAAATGCAATTTATTTTTTCTATCGTTAATGGAAAAAATAGAAGCAATGTATTATTTATATTCTACGAATAATTTCTGATTTAATTATATAATAATAAATATTATGAAAAATATTTGCTTAATATTTGATAATTATATTTTTCAAGAAATTATTCTGTAAATTTTTCTTCAAATATTTAATTATTTTCGTAGGTTTTAATTTTCTTTTCTCTTCCATTTCTCATTATGTATATTTAAAAAACTTTTCATCTCTTGAATTCTAATGAATTATTCATAAATAAAATCTCTTGCTGGATATTGATAAGAACTCATTTTCATATATATAAACGTGATTTACACGTGATTTGCTTTCATACACTTGATACCAATATTTTAATAGCTATAGTTATTAAAATTTGATAATTGGTCGTTACTTTTCCTACTACAATTAAAATAAATTTCTGTAGAATCAGAAGAATTAATTTTGAATAAGACTATAAAATATTAATTTATTTTATCAATGTTGGTGTGTATTTTCTGAAAGAGACTTCATAAATTAGCGATAGTTTTATTTATTTTTAGCAAAACTTACATATTTCTGTCAGTAAAGAATATGATCTCAATTAATTTTTTCTAGCATTGTTTAAGGCCATCATAAAGATTAAAGCTATATTTTTTTTAATTAATGGTATTTCAATAACTTAAAATTGTATTGATAAATAATGTTAAGTTATTTATTAATACTTAGAAGATTGCATAAATATAAGTAAAAATTTTATGTAGTATTTTATCTGAAGTCTGCTGAAGGTTTTTTTTATTAAACTATATTTGAAAACATACTTTTTTTACTTTTTAAATCTTTTCATAATAATTTTTACTGTTTCAAATTAACAGTTTTTTTAAAAGGAATTTTTAATAGAACTCAGTAATTTTAATATTTTATTCTTTTACAACAATTAATTTTACACATTTGCTAATATACTTAACTTTATTATCATAAGATTAATTATAATTTTATTGTTATTCAATTTTTTAAAGCATAAAATTTTTAAAATATTCTTTGATGAAATATTATTCTAATATTTATTTTTTAATGTCTTTTAAAATATTTTTCTATGTCAGATTAATTTGAAATTATAATAATCTTATAGAGATAAATTTAAAATAACAAATATGAAAAATCAAATTCAATGAAAGCTTTTTCCTTTATTATCAAACTTAGGCCAACTATTAATTTGAATATTTATTTATATACAGATAGTTTAGGAAAGGAAATTATTTAATACTGTGTACTTATATTTTTGGGTTAATAAAAGACCAATTTTCACCATTTTCAGAATAATTATTATTTATCAAGTATTCCAAAATCTAACTCATCCATGAGACCAGTAAAAAATCTTCGGAAACTAATTGAAAAATCCTCAGAATACAATTTCCTCTGATGGTTGTGAAAGCTGCTGATAATCTGAATAACCTCACGGGGTCCGATTATTATAAAGAAGAAAAAGAAAAAAATTCTGAAAGTGTGAGGGTAGCAATTCAATTACAAAATACAAATATAAAAAAAAAAAATTCCCAATTTCAAATTCAACAAAATCGTCACGTTCCACTACAGTTTCCACACACCCTCCAACTGCAGTCAGAATATTTCTCATTCGAGTACTTTCCAGCCCTCTCTATGCACCCCCAAAAAAATCATCTCCGATTTCATTTCAAAAATTACAAAAAACTACTAAACTACTGTTTCAAACTTCCCACCCTCACAAAACTACTCACTACCGATTAGACCTGCCCCCCTACCCCGTCAATTACACCCCTCAAAATAGCTCTCCACCCCCATCCAAAAATAGGAGGGGATATTCGAGTAGTTCCTCTCTTGACATAGACTGGTATTTTATTTTTCAATTTTTCAACTCCAGCTTTTCGTCCCCTCTCACTCCGATTTCTGACCCCAACTCGTCTCTCCCTCTGTTTCGAGGCTCTGATAAATTCAATTTAGTGCCACCACCCTCTCCCCCGTTTCATTCGGCCTTAACATCGCTTGCGTAGGATCCGTTGCCACCCGCTGTATACAAATCATATTGAAAAAATTTATTGATTTGTAGTGGAACGTAATGCATTTTTATATACGCGTAAGGTAATTTTTTTTCTTCCGTGTTTTTATAAATCTGTAGTCGACGTCTGTCTTGGCAGAGCGTATTTTTCATTTAAATTGAGGCTATTTATTTCCTATTTCTGTTGCATCATTTTGTGAGGGGGAGGAAGAACCTCCAATTCTTTCCCGAGTATTTTGATGCACCGTATTGAAATAAAGTGGTTTTGCCCATTATGGACACTCATAAATGAGAGCCATTTTGTCTGCAGCCTACACAACTTTTTATAGCACCTGAGCCGAATTTGCTCAGACAAAACCACTGTCTTACGTGCCTTATTATCTGTGCATTTCTTGTTCCGAGAATTTTTTCAATGCTAGCAAACATTTTCTAAAATTGAAATTATATTATTGGTTTCAATATTTAATTCGTTATTTCTTTCATGCTTAAGAAATGGGAGAAATTTGAATGTGAGAGTTAACTTTTGTGATAAAAGTATGAAAGTCAACTTTTTAATAATATAATAATAAAATTTCGGATTTCTTCAACTTCTACAATATACACATAAAATTAAATATAGTTATTGCATAGTCTGAATAAAAGTGTATAATTTAACTCCTCTTTTAAAGTTTAATCTTACTTTAATTAATTTTAGCAAAAAGGCCATGAATTTTTTTTTTTATCAAATTCCAGTGTGTATCCATTGGAAATAGCAGTGAAAGGTGGATTTATGAAGCTGTTTTAAAATTTTTAGAACACGTAAAAGCATAAATAATTTCATGAAATTTGATTTAAAAGTTTTCAATGCAAAATATTATATGATATTAATGTCCAAGAGTATATATATATAATTTACGAACAATAATTTAGTTGTAAATATTTCATCTTTTCGAACATAAGGTTTATTTATTCTCATTTAAATTCCAAATAATCATTCCGCATTATTTGGTGTTTGATATTTTACTAATACATTAAAATGGGATAATTTTTAATGAAAATTTGTTAGTAAAGAATACTGAAAATTTTTGTTACTTTTTTCATTTTTGATATCCAGAGAAAAAATTTTAAAAATTCTACAAATGGAATTAATGGACATTATAGTTAATTAAATTTATGTGATCGATGGCTGAGTGGTTAGCGCTCCTGACTCCTGATATGTGAGGTCCCTGGTTCGAATCCCGATTCGGGTTTGGATTTTACTTCCTTTCTGTGTTCTCTCTGTGTTTCTCTGTCCTTTCTTCTGATGATGTATGAATGTGCCCCACTCTATAAACGTGTTTGCGGTTCTATGGCGCGGGCAACGCTATTCGCCTCCGTGGTTTGGTTTGCAGGTGTTGGCGCAGCATGTCCATCTTGGACCTTGCGCCATAAAACCCAGCCAGCCAACCATTGGTTCACAGGTGCCCGCTGGGTAACGACAAATGAGTAGCAGTTTATCGCCTTGTTGTGGCATAGGGTTCGTCACCCAAATGCAAGCCGTTGGAAATAAAAAAACATTTATAAATATATCGATGAAATACGAAGGCTATTTAATAACGACGAAACTCTTGAATTTATAATTTTTTTTACAAGTTTAACAACAAAATATTAATTGCAAGTTTTAAGTGGTGTCTTATAGAATTAATTTACATTCTAATCAGACAATTCTGAAAATAAATTCCATACCAGTTTCTTGTTCATTCAATTTATTCATTGCACAACATTTTACATTCAATTGTCTCTATGTCGATAAGATAAAGTTGAATTGCTGTATACATGATTTATATAATTTATAGAGCACATTTCGATTTCATTCAACAATATATTCTGGGATAGATTTAAAATTAATGAATTATAATCTAGGGGACCAATATTTAAATACATTAGTATAATTATGAATATCTCAATAATAATATTTAGAAAACAATAAGCCGTAAAGTTTGGATATAATTAAAACTAGACAAATCTGTTCCATCCGTAACATCCATTGTTTCGCCCAAATCCTTAAACTTAATGTAAACTTATCCATATGTAACATAGTAGATGATTATTAATTTCTGTACACATATAACGTCATGTTAACGTACCTAAAACTTAATAGCTTTAATTAATGCAGATATCACTCCTAGTGCCAATTATTATACCAAGAGATCATGATCTCGTAATACACCATCTGATAGATGAAAAGAACTCCATCTATCAAATGGCGTGTTGAAATTTTATCGGAGTGTTGCTGCTGACTGTATATGAACTACTATTATCTAAATAACTTTTTTTCTGTGTTTAACTCACTATCTGTATAAATAGCGGTTCAATATTGTGAGTAATATCAAGAAAGAGAAGGAAAAGTTTTATATTTCTCTTTCAAATTTTCCTAATGATATCATTATGAAAGAAAGGTTTCGATTGAGAGATGAGAAATAGAAGATGTTTAATGTTGGAATTTATTTTAAAGCATTAATAATTTTGTCAATTAGGTGTGCATTCTTTATCATACCACTTGGAGAAAATAAAATTATTAATTTAAGACAGGTGTTAAATAATTAAAATATACAATAATTTCCTAAAATACATTTACAAACCTTTTCTCACCATAATAAATTTTATTATATAAGAAATTTTATTATAAATACAATATATATATACATACATGTATATATATATATATATATATATATGTATATATATATATATATATGTATATATATGTATATGTGTATATATATAGATGTATATATATATGCATATAGATATATATATGTATGTATATATATGCATATATATATATATATATATATATATACATATATATATATATATATATATATATATATATATATATATATATATATATATATATAAGATTTGCAACTTAGTTTTAGTTTGAGGGATTAAATATCTAAGCTTTATTCTCAAAAGTTCCTTGCCTATGTTATTAGATTATATAGTACGTTCTTTACAATTTCCCAATGAATAAAGGATGGAAAAAATTACGTTAGGAACATTAACGGAGGAAAATGAATTATGGATAAGATGATAATACGAAAGAGAATTTTTGATTAATAGATATTTTCACGCAAAATTATGAAGATGACTCACGACTCCGACGACCTCGAAAGACTCCTGAATAAATTCTGTTGAGAGAAAGAAAAATAATAAGAAAAAAAAACTGATTTTCTCCAGAATCTCTTAGAAAGCAGAAGTGGAAAAGGAATCTCCCCAAACACTTCTGCCGTAGTTCGTCCACGTCCTTTGAAATCCAGCGTAAATATTTAGTATGTTTTACTTGTCCTTTCCTTTTCACTGATCAGCGAATTCTGCGCGGAGTTGCGAAATTAAGACGGTGAAAAGTTTAAGAAGTTAACTGTAAATTTATCTCTAGTCAAAGTAAAAAAAAAAAAGAAGCACTGATTTCGAATGCATGAAAGATTTTTAGAATTAGGACTTTAAAGTTGAATCTGGTTTCTGTGGAATATTTCTTCATTCAGTTGTTTGTTAGAAGTTGCAATATTTCTGCATGGAGGAACAGTTTTAAAATTAATTTCTCCCCCCCCCCTCTCTCTCTCAACAGTGGATTATTCGGAGGATATTTCTGAAAAATATAGATAAAATACTCTCTCTCTCTCTTCTAATGTTTAAGAACCAAATTTTTCAGAAAAATTCCAGTGTGATATTTTAATTTTTATATGAACTGCTGATAGAAAATAAATTTATAAAATTTTAAAATACGAATAGAGACTGTTAGTTTCCCTTTGAAATATTTATTATAAGTATTTGGCTTCATTTTGGTTAGTTAAAAGTTTTTAATAGTTTTGGTTCTGAAATATTTTAGAAATTATTTTACACATCACTTATATTCATTATTTTTATATTTCAATGCTTAGTTATGTTCCACACTAGAACAGTTGTTTGAACTTATTTTTTATTTCAACAGTGTGTAGGTTTGATTCCCATATTGTATCTTGCTGCTTACAGTGATTTGGAATCCACTATAAGCTAATTTGCAATATACAATCCACAATTATTTACGACAGATTAATAAACGTAGCGAATAATCTCTCATATGCAAAAAAATGATCGCAGAATAATAAACTGAAATACATACATACATACATATACAATATATATATATATATATATATATATATATATATATATATATATATATATATATATATATATATATATATATATATAAGGTAAAACCTGAAAAATATGAAATTAGAAAAACACTAAAATATACGAAACAAATGAAGAGAAGAAAACAGAGGGGCCACGTCTTCATCAGGAGGAAGTTGGCCAGCTATGCAAAAAGAAAGAACACTCTTTTCTGACAAGCTCAAAGGACAAATGTCTAAAGATCTTCGAGCAATTCCCCCAAAGAGTGTTCCTATTAAAAGAACTTAGGTTAAAATATTTGAATAAATATAAATGCAGAAAATTAGAAATACTAATAAATGAAACATAAATGCAAAAATTAGAGATACTCACGCGTTAATGAAACATACATATATATAGTAAAAAAATAAGTACATAAAGCCAAAGTCAGCAAACCAGATTGAATTTATATTAAAAATATAGTATGAGAGTTGCCAAAGCAATTTTAAAATTAGAGTAAAGAAGTTTCTTTAGCTGCTTTTGCGCTGGCTAGATTTCCTATTATATTGTATCGTATTTTCTGTATTGTATTTTTTATTACTTTATATATATTTATATTTTTTGCTTTATATTAATTTATATATGTATATATTATTTCATTCTGTCATTCTTTAATATTACATAACAGCACTTATTCTACATATGACATAATTAAGCGGTTTTTAATCATAAGGTGGTTGCTTCTTTCTTTTCAGTTAATGATTGCGCCATTTTATTACAGTTCTCATTACTTTAAAATATCCATGACGTCAGATGACGTTTCATCTATGTCACATCATATTGAGACGGTGTCGAAAATCCAACTTGTGGATGAATTTCCTGCATGCCTTCAAACCGCATTCTTCGAGCAGCGAAGTTCACGATTGAAAGTCTGAGTGTCGTCGGCGATGAGAAAAAATCCATTCATGGTTTTTACCTGTATTAAAGAAGTATTTTTTAATTATAATTTTTTCCGTTTGTAAAAGTTTTCAAAATCATAAATATTACCTGTTGTTCTAAATAATTAATTTTTAAAACTTTAGCAACACATTGCTTCCGAAATTGAATACGAAGACAATAAAACAGAAAAAAAGCAAACTGAAATAGACAACAAAACATCCGATTTACAGTTAGTTCAAATCGGCGGAGACGATTTAATTTTTTTTTAAATTTAAATCGTCCATTATTTCGAAGAAAATATGTTCAATTACCAATAAAACAAACTGATGAAATGCAGTTTATAATAAATTTTAAAAAGTGTCACACCCTATTAGCTAAATAGTAGAATTGAAAACATTGCGATTTGAATAAGTGTATGTTATGAAAGCTTTCGCGTTTGAAAATCAACTTTTTCCAAATAGAATCTTAAGTAATTTATTGTATTATTTTGAAAAGAAGTTTATATATATTTTTTAAATACTAAGCATTAGAGCTGTTTAGCTTTTATGAGGATCCTTATTTTTAAACTACATTACTTAAGTAATTCTTCCAATATCTACCTCAGATCATAAATTATAACACATAATTTAGGATTGAATTCAATGTAGGGAACAGATGAGACAATTATCAACAGTATGAAAAGCGAGAAGCCACGAGAAAGGATAATTTATTAATTGAAAATCAAACAGTATCAATGAACTTATTTTAAAGTTTTATTCTCTTACTAAGCAATAGCGAAATACAATATATTTTCACTAACTATATGTGGTGAATATAATTGCAGATTATTTTACGTGTTTTTTAATTTAAATTAAAAATTGTTTAATATTATAAGCACGCGGAAGTGTGATAAAAAAAACTTTAACATTCGTGAATAAGTAATTTATAATAAATAAAACCTTGTTTATGTTTTTTTGATAATTTTATATGTATTTTGCATTTTAGCCCAGAATTCGTTTAAAAGAATTTACACTCATTCTATCTAATGAAATAAATTTATGCTAATATTTCTGTTATTGTTAATGTCATAAATTAATTTATACAGTAAGCAAATTAGAATTACGTTCATCATATTAAATTTCTTACCATAAATTCTTGCATTCAACAGAGGTACACGGGAAATCATCACAAAAGATGTTAATTTAAAAATGTCAGGTCCTTTATACTATTTATCACTGCGAAACAATTATTGTTTGCGGAGTATATATAAATTCAAAATTCAATATAAATCAAAATAAACTTCTCCCACTGGTGAAAATGTGCTTTGGGTCCTCTGCTCGGTGCATTTTCAAAAAGTCGCCAAACTGGCGCGTTTTTTGCGTGCTGTTTCACGGAGTTGAATGCTTTGAAAGACACTACGCAAAAAGGAGGCTTTTATGGCGACGAAACCGAAATCCGTGTTCTTAACGAATTTCACGGTTGGTATGGCAACGAAAACAAAAACAATGGTTTTTTTTTACGAATTGTATAACAAAAATACACATAATTGTATAACAAAATATAACAAAAAAAGATAGAATTGGCACAAGGAGTGCATTTAAGATGAAATAGTCATGGTTACCACGCTTGGCGCGCCTATTGCCTATTTGGCGAGATAGGGGTACCCAAACCACAGATTAACCCTCCCATTACTTAGCGTTGGTTATTTCATTCATCATTAAATTTTATAATGAATATCTGTTGTCCCGAACGCCAAAAAAAAGTGTTCTTTTATATCATCAAGAAATAAAATTCTCCTAAAAAGACTATTTTGTCTTTTTACATTATCCAATGGATGTATTTAATATGGCTTGGAAAGGTTAGTTAATTCCTCACTAGATGTCGTAGCAAGTATTTTGAATCACGAATCTAATGATAAAAATTATGAATTCACCGCAACATCAAAGCGTAGTCACTTAGAATATGTGTTTGAGACAGTCGCTCCTTACGTAACAGTGAAAATATTTAATGTAACTGGCTAATGTATATTTTATTAATCACTGAATGTCATAGTGGGTATTTGAAGTCAAATGATAAAAAGGGCATTTTATAACCATAGTAAAATGCAAAATTCTCAAAAAAATTGTTTGAAAAAATTCTTTTATGTATTACTAAGGAAATATTTAGTGCTACTTGACAATGATCTTATTCATCTCTATGAAGATGTCGTATGGCATTTTTGGAGTCACGAATTTCGAGACAAAATAAGTATTTTTAACTGTAACATTAAAAAACAAATTTTTCCCAAAAATGCTTAAAACTATCTCTATAAATGAGTCCCACAAAATTATTTATTGCTTATCTATATTGTAAAATATGGTATAAACGTAACTAATGAGTTAGCATATTTGAATTTTTTTTATATAAGACTGTTTCTGTTGCAAATGAACATGTATACCTTAAGCTTTGTTCTGTTTCGAATTACGATAGCCAATTTCTATTATCCCATAAAAAGTAAATACATTGATTTTTACTTGCATAAACAAGAGATGGGAAGACATTATTGTGTGGTGTTGTATTGAATATAAAACTATATTTCCGAGTTCATATAAATAAAGTAAATAAATAAAATTGTGAGTTTTAATCATATTTATAAATGAATCAGAATAAATATGAATATAAAGATATGATTCAGGTGTCACAAGGAAAATATCTGCGGAAGCAAAATTGTATTTCGAATCACAGCTTATGAATTTAAATTCGACATTAAATACAGCACGCGTTAAATATTAACAGCTAAGTAAAAGTGAACTTGCTGTTGCTTGTTACTGGAAATAGTAATGCATAGATCTCTCAAATAAACCAGTTTTAAATTATTCTTCTGCGGCATCTGCAGGGAACAAAGTATTAGTTATTGTTTCATGAGCTTTTCAGTATCAATTTCCCTAATCGGGAAACCGTGCAAATTTAATAGCACATGCTCGTTAGGATCGCTCCAGTGGTTGCATTTCTCATTTCATTCGAATTTATAAATTGAGTAGAGGGCTTCTTGGAGGAGGGTGGAGGTAGCAGAGAAAGATATGACCACCCCCCAGATCCCGGCGACAAATCGATGAGCATTTTAAACCGCTTAATCTCCAAAATTAATTTTATACTCCCTTTTGCTGTGTTCCAATAGTAAAAGGGGACTGCTGATGCCACGCTCCAGTGGCTTAAGTAGCTGTTCGCGGAATTAAATTCGCGGGTCTCCCGGGATCTGGAGAGCGGAACAATTTGAGAAGGAAGAGCAAGAGCAAGCGGAAGTGTGGAGACGAGTATTCTCGTTTCATGGCACCACAGCGGTTGATTTTCAATGTTGCCTCTTAATGGCTCGCAGAGGCATAAATGTATGGACGAACAAATGGCACTCGGCAACTCAACTCGACTCGGCATTTGGTTGTTGTGGCAACCTTTCTTGGCGATCATGCGCTTGGCTGAGTTTGGGGTTTTTTCCAGCTTTTGTTGTCTGCATGAAGCTTATCGTCTTCTAGCTAGGGAATCGAAGTTTGTGTAGCATAAACCTGATATCATCAACTTAATGTTTGGAAGAACCAAAAATTTGATAGTTAAATCGACTTCGCTTATTATTAACGAATGTTGAAAAAATTTCTTTCAGTATGTTATTCATTCTCTTATAAAAGTTTTATATAGTAGATCTCATTTCATTTATTATAAGCAATTGCCAATTGTTTGCCTAATATTTAGGTTTTAAATAAATTGCTGTAAAGATGACAACAATGTGACAGTAAAAAGTATAACTCCATTTTTTAAAAATTATTTTCTTATCAATAAAATAACATACTTTACTTTATTAAAATTTCATCTCTTTATTATTCAGACCATTTCTTTTTTAAGTTTAATTTAATAAAGCATAATATTTATTTGTTAAACAACTTCATATAGTGTTGTTCAATGCTGTCATGTTGAAAGATCAGAAGCATTTCATTTGTCATGATTAATTGCAATAATTTTATTACTAGGGAGAATATTTGAAATTTTCAGCTTTTACCATAAAAGCAGTAAAAATTAGTAATATAGCAACTACTCATTTCATAATTATGATCTGAACCGTTTACTGAAGTAATTTAAGAGTGACATTATGATAGTATGATTATTATCAATCAGTATTTTATGTACATAAAAATTAAAAGTACTCATTATTTTGTTTTGCGAACAAGTATTAAATTTTGGATTGGATATCTTCAAGCTACTATATACAAAAAAATATTAAAACTTAATTTTATTCAGTTTTAATGTTATGGAAAGACATAAAATACTAAGTTATACATTTGGAGCACAGTCTTTGTTCCAATTCTTTTAATTATGGGTTGCATATTATATTCTATATCATTTTTTATATACTTCAATCTTCCTTTATAGACATTTTCATTATTCTATTCACTTACAATGCTCTTTCAATAGAGAACTATAGTAATCTATAAATACAATTTTCAAGTAATTTTTGTTTCAATACCTTATTATAGTTCAGTTAAATTACACATAAATTGAACACAGCTGCCGAATAATGCCTTTTGCGAATTTTTGAATTTTTTTGGCGATGAAGCAATATTGCCAAAATGTGGTAATTGTGAGGTAACAAACTTTTTCTTGAAAAATGCTTACTCACCTAAATAACCAATTTAAACGGGAAAATAATAAAAAATGTAAATATATATTTTTGAAATATTCGGATTTTTAAAAAGAAAGAATAAGAACATTAATTTCGTAAACCTAAATACAAATATTAAAGATATAGGAACAATAATTTCGAAAATGTAAGTACGAATTCTAAGGAAATAAATTAGACAAAATAATGAAAAAAAAAAAACAATACAGCCTGAAATTGGAGCATCTAAAATACCAAAAAAACTACAGAACATATACTAAAACAATTCAAGTGAACTATCCTTTCAAAACTTTTTACTAAAATCTAAAAATGAAGAAAATGTTCCAAATTTCCTCACAATGATGTAAATATTAGGATTGCCAAAAAAGAATTTGATACACAATTCTTAGTATTATCTATTTCTATGACGTAATAAATAGCCAGGTTGCCAGATAAAGAATGAAATCCGCCAAAAAATTCACCAAATTATGAAATTATCATAATGGAATAAACAGAGGCAGTGCCTTTTATTACTGTAGCTACTTAAAAAGTTTAATTCTTAAATTTGATATATTCCCTTAAATTTGATATATTTGCAATAAAATTAAACGTGAAATTTTAAAAAATTAAAAATAATATTCGGAATTAAGGAAATATTTTTAAAATATTCACATAAATGTAATATGTGTATTACAAAATTTACGACCAAAATAAGTTTAAAAATATTATTTTAAATTTCAAAGTATTTTCTGTGCAATAAAAATACCTGAGTTTATTCAATGATAAAATTTTACAGAAAAAATTTATTAGAAGAGAAATTAAACTTTAAATAGCAAACCAGTTTATTTTCTCTATCACGGGTCTCGCATCATATTTTAATTAAAAATTTTTGATCCACTAACATAAATAGCTATTAGATACATTACAAGAATTAAAACAGTTACACTTAGTGTATTACTTATAGAATTTATCATAATAAAATTTACATTTGTTCTTCAAAAATGTAATGCATTGATCCATAATTGGCAAAATATATGTTTCACTAGAAAGACATGAATATTTAAGATAAGTTTTTCAAATTTTAATAAAATATTTCATATAAATTTTCAATAAATTTTGAAATTTAATTTGCCTTATTAAATAAAATACTATTAAAAATATTTTACTTTTTTGAGGGAGAAAAGTTTCTCCTAAAATGTGAAAAACAAGTGCAACCGATTATCCTTTTTTGTATAAAGATATTTATTAAAAAAAAGTATTTTATTTCAGGATAATTAATAAGATATTAAAAATTTTAATCGATTCTTGTTATCTTACTTTTTCAGTTTACGTAGTAATTAAGGTACTAAGAATAATTTTAAGGGTTTTTTTTATTACATAGTGCTTAATATTTTATAGTGTAGACTTACTGAAACATTCGCATATTATGTTGTTATCTTACTGTTGACGTAATCTTTGGCTAAAACGAAATTTAGGAATGGTTTCATTTGTATTTTTCTTTAATAGTAAGATTCAGTTCCTTTTTGAAATATTCATTTTTAATAATAAAATATATTATTTAAATTTAGAATATTATTCTCCACTTTCAAAAGCAAACTTATGTAGTATCATTGAGCTACAACTAATATGAATCATAAAAATTATCAATATAAAATAATTGTGCTACTAAACTACAGTTATATTGGGAAAAGCAAAATTATTTCATTGGTACATAAGATAATGTAAATCAGTAACTGTAGAAATTAACAAAAGAAAGTATACTCAGAGACAGATGCGTCATAATTATTAATCTTTTTTTTTTTTTTTTTTTTGCAATTTTTCTGTGCGGTATTTTTTTTTCTTCATTTTTTCGTAGATCAAATTATCTGCCCAAATAGCTTCGATAATTACACCAATAGAGAATCCAAGCTGCCATTTTATGCTGCAACACTGACGCAGAGAGCGTGACAGACTATAACCGAAGTGTTGCCATTTAATGCATCGAGTTAAATCATGGTCTGAAAACGATTCTTTCATGAAAGGTAATTGTTCGGAAATAATGGGAATTGAATTACAACCGTAAGTGACAGATGGTTATGTTCGATGAAAAATTATACCGTGATTGAGTTCTTCCATTAACAGAAAAGTGATACTTTTGATTTTCATTGAAAAATGCTCTACTATAAAATACATTAATTGTTACCTTCGGTTGACAGTCATTAGTAGAAGTGGGAATGAAATTTTCTTCATAATTTGGCCTTTGAAAAAATAATAGAATAAAAATGAAATAACAGTACAAACGGTAACACATATTAAAAATACATAAAACTTTCAGAAAAGATTTTGGCTATGTGTTTATTTCTTATTCTTTTATTTTTGTAAAGTAATAAACATGATAACAAAAACAATTTCGTACTTATTACTTATACCATCAGAAAAACGTATTAAATTATATATACCTTAAATTGCATTAAATAATAATGATAATTATTTCAAAATAAACTAAGTAATTCATTTGTAATTATGAAAAACTGCTACACGAGTAAAATTATTAATTTAATGTAGCAAGTTGTTTAATATTCTAAATTCTTTGAGTTCGATATCTTTTCTTGTATCTATATTTCTCCAAAACTATTCTTGAATAATAACACTATCTAATTAATCGATTATAAACAAATTTAAATTAGAAAATTGAGCTGTTTAGAAATTATTTGCAGTTGTTTTTACTATGCAGTTAATATTTGCTTGATAGTTATCGAAAAATTAACAATAATATTTAATAATATAAATAATATATTATTATTAAAATAAAATAAGAGTTTTATGTCAGAAAAATACAAAATCAATTTTCAAGCAAACTGCGAAAATTTGTCCACTTTACCAAAAATTATTAATCTGATTACATTTTCAGCCTCATATAAAATAATTATAATATGTGCAAAGTCCCCAAAAATTGTACTTAAATTTATATGTACATATAACTTTTAAGACCCTTTTACACCAATAATATCTATATATTATTGTCTAGATATATAGTATGATTTCTATCACCTAATATAAATATTATTATAATTTTTTTAAATAAGAATACGCGCTTTCAAAGGTATAAATTAACATATCTTTACTTTTAGTATAAACAAAATAACGTATGTTTTTAATTAAAAAATTAAAATGTAGATTCTCATTATAAAAGTATTTTATTACATTATGTTCTAAACAAGTATTAAATCATCACATCAAAAATTATTTTTACCTTTTTTAAAAAGTAAATTATGTGTATCATGTAAAAAATATTCAAAAAAGTTACAATTGACTAACCGATTATCACACAAGCGTTCCACGCCATTACATTGCGATTACATTTGGTTTGAAATAGATTAATTTAATATACATTTCTAATGTCATTAATTTAAATTGTATTTTTGATGTTTATGCATACGCACATGTTTAATCCTAGGTATGAAACTGCATAAAAATAATATTAACTTCAGTTATATTGCAATTTAGTATATAACTATTTCTTCTCAATAAACTAAAATTTTACTTGCAGTTTTTAGCATTGCAAGTTTTAAGTGTTTTCTCAAAAAATCGTTAACAGAATCACCATACTTCATGCATGATATTTTGCAACAAGATATGAGTTTTTCGATATTCGTTAGTAACAAAATGGTGTTGCAAAATTACAAAATTCCTTGAATTCTGATGATGTGATTTATGTTGCAGCCATTATTAACTACTATATTATGATTTTCATCAATTACTAATATTGCATAGTGAAATACGTTAAAAATAATAAACAACTGTTCAATAAAAACAGTTATTATAATAATTACTTAAAGTATAAATTTAAAAAATCTATCTAAAATTTTTCTATTTCTCCGACGCAAGTGATGAAAGTGCCAAATAGTAGCAAACCCAGGACAAGATATTAAAAATTACAATTTTTTTTCTCGATTACTTTTTAAGCCTTTAAACTTTAACAAAAATTTTAAACAGTGTAAATGTGCATATACAATCAAAGAAATATGTGTCAAAACTAAATTTAACTAGTACTAAGTTTTTTATTTGTATTCCATTTGTTGTCACCAAAAAGAGTTGTTTCGACGAAATTTCCAAAGGCAAATAAAAGAGTGTATCATAAATATTAATTTTTGATTTATAAATTTACACAACCTAACAAAACTTCAACATTGCATTTGTGATAGTCCACAATTAATATCTTACTAGTGAGTATGCAAAAAAATTATTTTCTTTTTATTTATGGAATAATGACTATTTCTGCTTTATAATTTGCAAGTTATATATATTAAGAACTAATAATATGTAAATTGAATATTTCACTAAAGTTCAGAAATTGAATTGTTGTGTAAATTGCTTTTTTGAGCTAAAAATTGCTGAATACAGTTTAATTTTTATAAAGTATTTTATTTTACAATATAATAAGCCATTTCATGGATTCCAATTTGCTTTACATTTTCTTTTAATTTCAAAAACGAAAAATTTTTAAAATGAACTTGGCGACGAAAATGTATTTAAATTTTTATACATATTAGTTATTTTTATCATTTATTAACCAAAACAAATAAAAATTTTATATTTAATAATCAAAAATTGTAAAAACAATACATGAGTGAAATTAGTAACAGTAGAAAGTGTAATTGATTCAGCATCTGTATTTTTCATCGAATTCCTGACTTCAATCGAATTGTCAGTGATAATTTCTGAACTGAAAAGCTAATTAGTTAAGTTCAAAGGAGTTAGTTATAAAATGCAAATATACATATACACACATACACACATGTATGTATATATATATATATATATATATAGATAGATAGATAGATAGATATAGATATATATATATAAGTTATTATTATTGTATGTATTATAGTAAATAATAATAAATTATTCGCGATTACTCTAGAAATTTTCTTTAATATTCAACTTTTATTTTTACATTCTATCACTGTTACAGTTTATGCAAATTATTTAATATGAAAAATGCTCCCCATGTAGTTTTAAATAAAGTATACAAGTAGTGGTTTTGATATTTTTTTATTAATTGATGATAAAAACAAAAGGAGAAGTTTTTCTTTCATTTTTACGAAGCTCTATTTTTTTCTACGTTTTTTCAAACTTTTCGGAAAAGTTAAAGAATAGTTAAATTAAAATTGATATGAATTCAAATAAAATATCTATGAATTTGTAAAAAATTTTTATTCTAAGGACCATATATCTATTATCAAGTTGATGGTCACAAGTCGAATAATTTTTATGAGGAAAATGTTTTGATTTTGGATCATGAACATGGATTACGTACGATATTCTTTATTCATAAATTATAAAGTACAGTGAAAAAGAGTGATTTTTTATAAGTTTAAGTTTTTTTAATGTGAAAGATGTGCTGCAAGTAAAAATTATTAAAAATAATTATTGCAAATAAAAGCAATTAGTATTAAATGAAATATTTAGAAATGAGTTTGCATAAAGATACACATTCTGCGTAATTAATTAAGGGACAAAAGAATATTTTGCACGCATGTTTTTTTTAAAATTTATTTCTTGAAAATTATTGCAGAATACCTTACATAAACTTAACTATTATACATATAAAAATAATTTAGCGAAAATAATATTCATATACAAAATTAAAGATTAATTTGTATAGGATAATAATCTTATTGACAAAATATTTTTAACAAAACAAATAATTAATAATAAATTTAATAGTCCAAATTTTAATCAAATATAATTTCATTTGTTGATTACAAGATTTGAAATAATTTACTAATGACAGTTAAATGTTATTTTTAACTTTTTCTTAAGATTTTTTTTAAAATTTATATCAAAATATTGAGATTCAAGTAGCATGTTTTAGAAGATTCAATGGTAAGAAATTTTCTTCGAAATGTCTTTATTTTATTTGTGGTTGATTTTATTTATTTCTTATTTAAATATCTACTTATATATATATATATACGCATATATATAAGAAATAAAATCAACCACAATTACAGTTTTTATTATAATTTTAAAACTACATAACATAAATTTAGTATTTTATTTATTTTAAATCTACTTCATTGAAAACTGACAACATGTGATATTTCCCTTTTACAAGAGGAAGCCAATTATCATTTGAATGAGATATTTCTCAAATGTTTGCGGAGGTTTTCATTCCGTTTCTGCAATTTTCTTCCCTTTGAAGTTTCATAACAACCCTCTTAAGTATGAAAATTAGTTTCCTGGCAAATGTCACTTCAAATAAAATATTTCTATTATTCTTCTAGGAATAAAAAATTAGAATAACAAAACGTAAATAATAACAATAATTAATTGAAGGATAAAAATGAATTTTTGCAGAAGAGAGCTTTTCATTAAAACAATTTCTGAAACATAATTCTCTGAAATTTTAAGCGTTAATTAGAGAAAATTCTCAAGACTCCTCTTCACTTCAGATCATCGCCTGTGGCCGGGTATATAACAAAAGAAAAATTTGTCTTTCCCAGAAAGAGAAAGAGAGGACGGAAAGCGAGCTTAATAATTACCACTTTCCGAACGATTTATCTTTGCGATGAGATTCCTCGAAGCTCTTTTTGTTCTTGATCAAACGCAGACGATAAAAGAGTGAAGTAGAAGCAGACGATAAAGTGTGAAATAGTCGGGAATTTCCGCATTAAGACCCTAGCGGATCATCGGAGGAGTTTCCTATATAATTGCTTCGAGTGTTTCGCGTTTTTATTTATTTATTTTTATTTTGTTTTTTTGCCTTTTGTTGTGGCAACAGAGTCGAGTTCTGAAAATCTTTCGTTTTGATTGGATGACTTAAGGTGTCGATTTCTGTAAGGGCTTAGGAAAGGTGTGGGGAAAGAACGAAAATGAAACCTGTCTGGTGGGAAATAACACTGGAAATGAATTTCTCTATTATAATCACCAAGTGAAATGAATTTTAAAGGAGGGATTAAAGTCTAAGGGAGCTAAAAGGGGTATTAAAAGATTTCCGTAACACATTGCTCATAAGGGTATTATTATTATTATTTTTTTACAAAAGCCGAATTAAAATTAATTTGTTTAGGAGAACATCTTATCCCTCTTAATGTAGAGGTGCTTAATAAGAACATACTTCAAAAACAATACTTAAATTAGGTAACAGTGTAATCTAGATTACGCTAGGAATTAATCTAGATGAGAGGATTACAATACTGATTGCTTATACCTGAAAATATTTAGTAATTCTTCCTACATATTTAGGAATTCTTGATACATTAGATATTATATTGTAACTTAAAAAGTGGTTACGAAAATATTATAAGAATCCACAAATGATAAATCCGTGCTCATGCGAAAGGTATCAAAACCAAGTATTTTAATTAAAATATAAAAATTAATTTTTCTTTAGTATCATGCATTCGCTTTAAAAAAAGTTGCATATGTAAAATTTACTTTTTAATGTTGAAAGTCCTACTAATAAGCATGCTTATTTCCTGCCCAAAAATTCCATTGCTTATAGATTTTCTTATCCAGTTAGTTATTATCGAAGCTAAATGTTGAATTCCAAGATAACAGATTTGCACTTTTGTTGTTGTTACCTATGACACTAAGACAAGTCAAGCTCGCTAGCCGCCGGCTATGCAAAATTAAGTCAGAAGGATGCGTCTTTCGTTTAATGGGAGTGCCACAAAGTTGGAAATACGACTTTGCTCTAAGACTCGTCCGATAGATGACACCACCATAGAATTCATTTTCTCAATTTGGACTATAATCTGAAGAGGGGGGTGAAATTTTTCTCTAAGCCATTACAGCCATTGTAACTGCTCAACGACCAATCACAGGACATTCGATTCTTTTGCACTTATCAATATGAAAAATATTTAGATAATTCTTAAAACCAACCATTGACTTTTATTCTAAAAAATTTCTTAAATCTTCCTGGTAGATTGATAAAATCGAATCATATTTATCCCAAAGAAACTACTAATAGTGCATTATATTGCATAATTCAATATTTATAAGTTTAATATGATCATCAATTATTATTTGCAAAATTATATAAAATAATGTGTTTCCATGTTTGTTATAATTATCAGTTTTAAATTTTTTAATCAATAACTTCACTTAGAATTAGAATTATGAATTTTTCACTGTTTAATTTTAAAATTAAAATTAATCTTTTATACCAAGTTAATTTTCAAATAACATTACTGTATATTTCTGTCTTTATACGATTTTAAATAAAATTCCTAGCTTCTTTCTGAATTTTCCTAAAAACATTTAACGTTTTTCTAAAATTTAAATACATTTGTTTGTTTTTTTAAAAAATGTCATATGAATGATAACAAATAATTTTTTTAAATAGCTTCTCATATGAAATTAATTTCGATTAACTAGTGAACAATGTTAAAAAAGCTACTTATTGTCTTTCAATAAGCTTCGTCTTCAGTATTTTCCTAATTTTTTAAGATAGTTTAACTTTTTCAATAACTAAAATAATTTTTAATTTTTCATCATTTTCAATCATTTAAAGTTTTTAGTCAATTAAATAAATTCCATCTTCATGATAAGCTAATTTTTAATAATATTGCTATAATAAATTTTTTCTAAGATTTTGGACAAAACTCTTTGTTCCATGCTAAGCCAACATCTATACAACAGTTTAAATTTTTTAATTTAATTAAAAAATTTTTATTTAAAAAATCTGTTATACAAGTAAATCAAATAAAATAGTATTTTTTCTTTGTTCACAATGTCTGAAAGAAACATTTATGTTAATATAAAGGATAAGAAAAATTAATTATTTTTACTTTATTAAAAACAAGGTAAGGTGCAAACACATAGAATAACTTAAATGAAAAATATACTGCAAGGAAAAATTTTAAGGCCACCAAAAATATCACTCAGTTTAATAGAATACATAAAATAAACAATTTACAGACATTAAAGCAATTGAAATAAGTTATATTTTCTCTAGTACATCATTAAATGAGAAAAATGAAGTTGTTTTACACAGTAAATACATATACATTTATCCCTTTGTTTCATAAATATCAAACAGTTCATGTTAATCAAAATCTTTGGAGTTATCGAAACCATACGATTTTTTTTTTTTCAAAATCATGTGTAAAAATAAATTGATTTTAAAAGGAAAATAGAATAATTTTTCACTGCAAAGAAATAACAACAGATAATATTTGAAGAAAATCATAAATTGCTTATTTTATATATAATTCATAATGGCGTTTGACAGAGAAATGTCTGACCTTGAAATTTAAAAAAAAAAAAAAAAAAAAAAAAAAAAAAAAAGTTTTATGGAGGCTAATGAATACCAAAACGCGAATAATTTTCCCTTAGTATTAAAAAACTGCTTTAAGTTACAAGAGGTTTATATTAAAATTAGAAAATATTTGTGGAAGTATGAGTTAAATTATCCTCTTGCGATAATGCACAAAAGCGAGTTTTAAATTACTGTTAAAGAAATTTTTTGTTTGATTTTAAAATAAAAATCTACGGGAGCTTTTTCAGAATTCCAAGTTCCTTTAGACACATACTTTACGCATATTGAACATTATGTACGCAAACAGCAATTGTCATATAATACCGAGTAATTTTTACTTACTGTATTATCCAGTTAAGAAACATCTTGTTGACGCTTTATAACATTTAAATTGCTGCAGAATTTAATATAGTTTCATTATTTTAGAATAATTTTACTGATAAATGTGGAAATAAGGTCTCAATCTTTTACTAAAGGCATATTTCAAAATTATGAAACATTGCGTCTTCAAGTACAACTCAGAAAATACAACAGGTCACATTGTTTAGTTTAAGACCAATATCATTTTATAAATATTACTTAAGATTATTATAGAGTTATTCCTCTTAATAAAAAATCTATGTTATCTTGTCAAGGTAATTCCTTTACATATTTATGATTTTTATATTAAAGCATCAATAATTTTTCCCCTATGATTTTATATATTGTTTATTGAGTATTAAATATCATTGAAAAAATCGTGAACTTTGAATTTGAAATTATAAATAATCTGAGCATAAGAATAGCAATCAACAATGGCAAATCAAGGAACAAATGTAGCAATACAAAAAGCAGTTAAAAGTAGAATTACCAGCATGTAAGACACAAAACTTAAAACTTTAAAAATTAAACTTTACAAATAGAAATTCAAAAATTTAATTCTATAATAGATGCTGATTTAACTATACAATAAGTAGAATGAAATGTATAAATCAAACTGTTCAGTAAAAATTAATAAAATACATACAAATAAAAAGTTCAAACATTTTCTTATAAAAATATAAAGCAATAAAAAATGGTAGTAATGCCAACTTGGTCAAAGTGTTATCACCGGGATTTAATCACATTTTTTGTACAAATATATATATATATATATATATATATATATATATATATATATATATATATCGATATATATATATATATATATATATATATATATATATATATATATATATATATATATATATATATGCATATATATATATACGCACACACACAGATGTATGTATATATGTATACATATATAGCTATGCAAATGTGTGCATATATGTATGTTATGTGTACATGTGTGTTTGTGTGTGTGTTTATTTATACATTTTCTGAGTACTTATTATTTTCAATGAATCTATTGTTATTTTCTTTTTTCCAAAACATTAATTAATAATTAATCAGAATATGAAGATCTAAAAAATTTTATTTATTTTTCCAAGTTCCATTATATTTATAATAAAATATTTAGCATGAAAAAAAATCTTCTATTTAAATAAAAAATTGTTTCAAGGCACAAAGCAAATATTCTTTGTCTACATGAGGTTGCAATTAAATAACATTCTGAGATGTTTATGCACTGTATTTCGAGTATTAAACTGATCAGACATACATGTAGCCTATCATATCATCGATCTGATTTGATTTCTTCTCAATGTGCTCTTTGAACAAAGTGGAAAAAAAAAGGTATCGATTCCCATTAAGTTCAAAGTAGTGTGCGGAACAATAGATTCCAGTCGGATCGTCAACCTATCTTCCAATCCTTTTCCATCGGTGCTCCATCAGGAAAGTTTCGCTATTAGTGTCCCTCTTGACACTGGAAAATGTCCAGAATAATTAAAGACTCTAGGAAGAGCCTAATAAAAGGGCTTTGCTTTAAAAGCCTCGAGCCTTTATTGAGGTGGTCCCAATGACTTGCGAACGCTTTCGAAGTATAGTCTTAAAACAGCGTAAATGGGGATAGGGAAAAATCTTCCTTTTCCCATAAAACAGAGAAACAAAAAAAGAAATGTTCTCAGACTTTTTCCCATTCCAACTTTTTAATGCCTCGTTAAAGAGATTATTGTTATCCAGTAAAAGTTTGATAACATTTCACGTTTAAGTCGAAAGTATATATTAAATGTAGGGAAAAGTGTAGAACTTTTATTGATATCTATACATTTCTTTTGATGAAAATCTCTCCAATAATACCAGTTCAAATGGAGAATCGTAATTGCATTGCATTGTATGAAACTGAAAATTTCTTATGATAAATTAATTTAATTAAAAGGATTACGATATATGTAAATTATTAAATTTTATTACATTTTTATAAAAATTTTGATTATTTTGCAATATACTAAAACTGTGTCCATATGAAGACAGTTCAAAGGGGTGGTTCTTTTGCGACCAAAATTTATATTTAGTGAATTGGTCAGATGCCAAACAAATATTAAAATTAAATATTATCATTTTATGTGGATGTTTATAAAGGAAATTGAGAATTACGGAAAGGCTTGTAATTACAATATCGTTAAAATGATTCGGTTAATATCGATTTAGTATAAATATTTATTTCCTTAAAAAAATCACAAAATAATTTTTTTAACTCTACATGTTTAATTTAAATATTTGTTTTTTTTTATTTTATAAATTACCATTGTAAATAATAGCAAATATATAAGCATTGTATAAACTTGCTCATATTTTCATAAAAAATTAGAAAATTACTGTCAATCATTTTTATAATGAATGGAATTTTGCACATCCATTTTTAAAATGACTCACACAGAATTCCTTAACTTTTTATTCTTTATTCACAAAATTAAATTTATCTAGAGATGTGAATTATTTTCATAATAATAATGACTTTTTGCAATGTCAACAACTTCGAGCATTTAAAAGCATCAATATTTCACCAAATTTCTCGAAGTACTTTTGTTTACTGGTGTTTCAAATTCATTCATACCTAAAATAAAATTCTTTTAATTTAATAACAGATAATTGTTTTTTGTTTGCATGATTAAACATTTGAAATTTTATAAATACTTGTATCAATTTATCCAAACAACAGCTTCATTAGAAAATGAAATTCAACAAGATACAAACCTATTATTATCTTTCTTAAAAAAATTTGTATGGTAATATTTGGTAACAAAATTGTATTGCATGATTTTTAAAAATATAAATACTTAAAGTATTTTTGACCATCACGACCTCAAGTGCTGTAATAATGTAATTAATAGTAAATAAATGTAAGTGCGAATGAAAGTGATATTAAAATAAAGAAAGGTTTTTTATCTTCAAAATTCTGTCTCTAGATTTTTCTTGTAGAAATTAATCAGGAGCTTCTGCTCGGTTTGAAATAATTTGGTATCTTTTTCACCTTAGCTTTACACTTAATTCCCTATTTATAAAATGAAATGAAATTCTTCACAACATTTATACATTACCTCATTGTATTCTGGACTTTTTTCATAATTACCGAAAAGTGTCAAATTTGAGCTTTATCAGATCAAATGGACTGATAATAAAGAATGATGATTTAAAACATACAGTGTTTAAAAAAAATTAAAAGAGTAATCAAAAACGAAAAAATTGCCATTATTTGTTAAAATGAATAGCATACTTTGCGAATAAATTCTGTATAGATAAAAGACTCAAGTAGATTGAATCCAATTTGCAATCTTTGGGGCGATATGTCTATGATGTAATTATTTGAGAAGATGCAATCTGGTATGTAGTCAGCTCGAATTCTGAATGTACAATATACTTAATTTACGTAGGTATGATAAGGTTATTGGTAAGTCATTGAAGAATGCTGCTGCATACCAGAAGAAAAATGATTTCTAAGTCCCTGATAGAAAAAGATGTCTATGCTTTGATAATCGGGCATAAATGCCTAATCGAAATTATCTATTAGAGTCAAGAAAATATTCCAACTACTCCATATACTGTTTTCTTCTAATTTCAAACGTGTACACAACAAAGCGTGTATGAAATCCATTATTATCATACATACATAAAAACAAAGAAATCTCTTTTATTTTTTTAGTAATATACTGAATAAAATTTCACTATATTTATATGTTCGCGAGTCACCAAATTATCATTCCAAATAATATATAAGTCCATTTAAATAATTTTGCTGGTTTTGACTAATTATATCATAAAACCTTATTTTAATCAGATGTGATCTTAAAAATAATATAATATATATATATATATATATATATATATATATATATATATATATATATATATATATATATATATATATATATATATATATATATATATATATATATATATATATATATATAATAGATAAATTATAATAGATAAATGTGGGTTATAATTATCATTTCATCAATATCAAATTCCTTTGTGTCATGGCTTTTAATAAGCATTAAATTTTGATTAGTTCATCTTCAATCTATATGATGTCTTGAAGGAACAAAATAGCACCTGTTAGTTTGTATTGAGACTACCCTGAAAAATTCTATTTTGGATTGTTTGACATAAAACTTATTGTCCTCTGAAAAGAAAATATATTTACTGATGAACAACAGTTGGGTGTTTTGTTTCAAAAAGTTCTAGCATGAAATATCGCTCAGCATATTCGGCAGCAAAAGGACAAAATTTATTTTCAAATATTACAACAAAATAAATTGTCTTCATTGGAACTTTATTATAAACCCATGTTTTGGTTAGCATTTTTCCTCCTTTAATTATATCCAAAGTGATTTTGTTTCCTCTAAGAAAACTAATTTTTGTTTTGAATTCCTTTATTTCTGCTTCTTGAATTTTTTATTGCAACTAAAATATTTTTATTAATCTTCCAACTTCCTTTCTTTGTTAGCCGAAAACATTGCTTTGTGATGGACAGGAATCTAGATGCAATATTTTATTTCATTTTTTACTTGAAAAAACAATTTATTTATTAAATAAAAATGTAATAAAATTTCGCATGTAATATATATTCAATATGTTAGGGCTTCAAAAATAAATATAAATACAAGAAATATCACAATATAAAATCGGTAGTATTTAAAGGAATTGTGATAAATTAGTAAAATGTGATGATATTTAATGATTTATAAACTTTTTTTTTATTATCTCTAACAAGGTTTCCTTTTGGTGAAATTAATTGAGTCTTACGAAATAAAACTGAAGTCTTAGTATTATATAAATTCATTAAATGTTTCACTTATTATGTATTGTTTTACATAAATTGATGAAATATGCCATTTATGTAATATTTTATATAAATTCATCACTTAGTAATTATGATTACTTATATTTATTTGAAGAAAAGTGTTTAAAAATATATACTATAACAAAAAGAGTACTACTATAAAGAATCCTACTATAATTTTTTTACTCCAATATGCTCTCTTAAAAATCATTATATATAAATTCTTAAGAGAATTCTAAATATAGATTTTCACAATTTAAGGATTACTCTTTTCAGTTTATATTTTTAAAGTCCCTTGATATTCCGGAAAATTTTTGAGAAAGTGTTTTCTTAGATATATGTTGATAAGAAATATTTTTTTTTAATTTTTATCAGCAAGTAGCTAGATGTTTAAAATGTTTAATTTTGTTATATATAATCATTTTTTCGAATCAGCGTATTACAGAAATTCTGAGAATGATTTAAATCATTTTCGCAATAATTTAAACTGCATCCTTATTTTTTTAATTTTGATCTATACTTTTGTTTTTAATGAAATTGTTTTTTGAATTTAGAACAATATTAAAGCTAGCTAACTTAGTAAAAAACCATTAATAGGAATATTTATCACTCAATTTTATCTCAAAATCCGATTAGAATATTTGTCAACAAGTTATATCCATCTAAGATCTCATTCAAATGACAATTTTGAATTCATATTAGAATTCACTACATCCTAATTTCATACTGTTAAGCAGATAAAAATTATTATGCTTAAAACTTTCGACCGTAATAAGTTTAAGATACAGTTTATTCATTCTAATTTATACTGGTTCAAAGTTCAAAGTAATTTTAATACAAAGAATAATTCTTCTAAAAGGTAACTATATTTTGGAAAGGTGTAGTTTGTTATCTAGCAATCTCATATGTTCCATAAAATGAAATGTATATTTTTTGAATTTCATGGAAGGTTGAGATGATATAAAATTAAATGGATTAAATTATAATTTAGAACATAAAAAAAAAGAAAAAATTAATCGCCACATCAAACAACTTTATTTAATATATGGCTTCTGATCGTAAAGCAGAAATGTTAAATCATTTAATGTTTTGAGCTAAAATTAATTTAATATATGAACTGAAGAATACGTTAAATTTATGAAAATCAAAAACAAAAGCGAATAAGTAATAATAATGAAATAATCATTTCAAATTAATTAAAATTAAACACATACCTTATTAGGATATATGAATGATTTAAAATGTTTATTTGGAATTCGAAAAAGCTTTATTAATTTTGAGAAGTAGAATATTAATATATTTCAAAAAAATATACATACAGGTGTTTTATTTCTTCTAATGTTAATTCGTAACAGAAGAGGAATAGATAAGTTTTCAATCGAGTATCAATTGATTCTTTGGTGATTTTTTTATACTAAGATGTGACTAGCAAAATGGCCGCTACACAAAACCTGTACAAAAATAGAGTAATCAGGGTTACCAGAAATTAAATTTTATCGCTTAGATGTATAGCCAAAATTTTCGCCAAACCAAGAGGTATTTGATTTTACTCCGAACCCGGGGAATCAAGTAATATGAATGCTATATATTTGTTTATGTTTCGCATTTGTAATGAAATGAGAATTCATGTTAAATAAAAAATATGTAATGTTTGTTTACTTTATTAGTTTTATATACTGTTCTAGATTAAAAAAGTATGAAATTTTGTCCTAAATCTGCAATGAGGTAAATCAATTCATATTCTTTGTCATCATAGTTTGATTTCAATGGGAATCATGCTTTTTCCAAATAACTATGTAAGAAAAGATGCCAAAAACCCAATCTTTTTAAAGATTGAATACGCAGGATCACTTATGATTAGAAACAATTTTCTTTCTTAAGTAAATTATGTATTGTTGTTGGGGCTCATCCTTCAAATGTCTGAAGAAATCAGACAAGGTCCATCAGACCGTTGACCCTAAGAGAATCAAGGACCAGAAAGGGAGGTGAGTATATCTCCTCTCTGGAAAGTCCCAAACAATCCAGGATGTAAGTATGAGAAGCATGAGAAGACCAAAAAGATTTTCTTGACTTTGAAATACGTGAGACCTCTAATGTGACCCCTTTCGTAAATAATTACATGGAATCCAAATGATATTTTAGAAATTATAATAGTTACTCAAGTGATAGAAGACTTTATAGAATTAACCTGAATTCAAGACATCACGCTTAAGACAATTTTTATTCAATACAGCAATGCGCAAATATTAACCTTTATTAATTTTATTAATTTTCAACACACATTTTGTTCACTTTTTACGTTTATGCCGAATTATTATCATGAATATTAAATTGTGTTGTTCAATAGCATTTATTTTTGCACAGTTTACGTTTACATCAGCAAGGTCCCCTGTGCCTAACCCAAGAAGGGTTTTAACAGTTTGGGTAGGAGTTGCTGGAAGGAACAAACAATAGGAGGACAGGGTGAAAGAATGGGGGAGACAATTACGTGTGTTGCGCAATTTAGAAAACAAGATTATTGAGTACAAGTAGAAAAGGGTAAGCAGGATTGCGGAGTAAAGACAATAAAAACATTATACAAGGGGGTAAAAGTAACATACAAGGAGAAGAGAATTCAGGTGAAAGTCTTGATTAAATAAGAGCAGTAGATGTACTGCGGGCAAATATTCTGTGAATGGGAAAATAAGCTATGAGAGTATGTACAAGTGATACAGTCCTAGTAGTCATGAGAAGAGTACGAATGAGGCTGAGAACTGGCGAGATACGTGTTGAGGGAGAGTGGCTCCTTATACTCCGTATCCGAGTCAAACAGTTCCCCTTGGTTATTATCATCATCTTCGTTCTCGTTTGGTATAATTAAATCTCTATGATTGAGAAGGAATGAAATGAGGGTGATTAGCTTTGGTCTGGCATAGTGGTTGCTAACGATGTTCCGAGTCCATTCTAGATGGACATGTTCACTTGGTCTGTTAAAGAGCCAGGAGCTAGTAAGTGGGCAGGTGGTGGCGTAGTGGTACGGGCTTCCAGCACAGCTGTCACAGGGCTCCAATACGGTGGAGTACGTGGGGAAGGGGCCGTGTTCAGTGACGAAGAGAGTAATTTGGCGTGGCCAACAAGGAGTGTAGCGCTTCACCTTTGATATAATGTTATGGACTAGGCGTAACGTTGTGGCCTGATCCCATAGTGTTTGCCATTCTGGGTGAATCTCATCTTTCAGCTTTTTTTTGAGGTAGGAGCGGGTGGGACAGTAGTTTGCTAACGTGTCATTCAAAATATGAGCCTCCTTGGCTAGGGATTCCGCTAGTTCATTTCGTGTAATTCCAACATGGGCTTTTATCCAGCCTAGGGTGATTGAAGTGCTATGTTTAGGTCAGCTTGGATGTTCCTTGCCAGGGGACTAGTGGGTTACCAATTGCATTAAGCCCAACTTGGCTTTCAGACCAGATGTGACACAGACGGTTAATTTGTATTACCCATTTTGTTACCTGTTTCATTGCATAGAGCTCAGCTTTGAAGACGGTGTTATGTTCACTAAGCTTGAATTTCTCAGAGTGGATTTGAGAGTTGTAATGTATTACAACAAATGCCACCCCTACTCTGCCCTCCAGTTTAGACGCAGCCGTAAAAATTTAGAAGGAATATTGGTCTTCATTAGAGTGCATCGAATGGTTGAGGCTTATGCGGTTATCTAAATTAAAATCACCTGGATGGGTGGACAATTTGGTGACTCTTTCCTCTATTTGAACATTGGTGGTGTTCTTCAGACTGTACTTATTTTGATAAAGAGATGTAATGGCAGTATCCAAGCAATAGCTTGTAGAACAGCTGTGGCTATGGTGTTAAATGCTCCAGTTATGTTTAGCAAGAATTTCCTTTGAATTTTGTTGAAGAGAAGTTGCTTTTTAACACGGAGGTTCCTACCCCAGATCTGAACTCCGTGTGCGAAAATACGTTCTGTAACTGTTTGGTACTGGATAACTCTTTGCTTCTGTGAGAAGCCCCAGGTTATTCCCGAAAGCCCAAGAAGCCGTTGGTGAACCCTGAAAGTTTTGGCGCCTATCATTTTTATATGTTGAGACCAATTGAATTTTTCATCAAAAGAGACTGTTAGCAGCTTAATGGACTTAGACTTTCTTATTTTTTGATTGTCCCAGAAAATTTGTGGCCCACATTGAAGTTTTGTAAACAACATACGAGGGTTACTCTGTAATGTTTGATGTTTACAAAATAGACATAACGGTTTAATTTTAAAATACAATGTATTTTAACACAGAAGACGATTTTTTACTGACTTACTTCAACTTGTTTAGCTTATAATAAATTTTAAACAGAAGAGGAAATGGAGTTGACGCGAGAATATTTTCGCGCTATGATTTTCTACGATTTTAAAGCAAGATTAAATAAAGAAGAATGCGTTCGACGGTTGCAATTAGCATTTGGTGATGAATCTTCAGATCTTGCTACTGTATTCAGATGGTTTAGAGAATTTAGAAGAGGTCGCAATTTACTTCAGGATTAAGAACACACAGGAAGGCCACCGTCGGCAGAAATCCCGGATAATGTGTCTGCTATGCAAAAAATGTTTATGGATGATAATCGCTGTACCTATAAAATGATACAGAAGGAACTTAACATTGGATCCTCAGCCATACACAAAATCCTTCATGAAGAATTACATATTAAAAAATAGTTTGCCGTTGGGTTCCTCATAATTTAACTGAGCACCAAGAAAAGGGGCGTGTTAGAATCAGTAAAGAAACTCTTAAACTGCCAAATGATGGTGGCCACCGCATCATTTCTAAAATTGTAACAGGGGATGAAACGTACATACCGTTTTATGACGCTCCAACACGTCAAGAAAGCAAAGTATGGGTCTTTGAAGATGATCCCACGGCGACAATGATGAAAAAACAACGCGCACAGAAAAAAGTGAAGTATGCCATTTTCTTCAGAAATACGGCATTGGTCAAATACATCAAGTGGGAAGGACAGAAGACAGTAACAGCAAACTGGTATACCACCAAATGTCTTCCAGAAATTCTACAAGAACTGAATGTTAGGGGACTAATGCTTCACAATGACAATGCATCTTTTACATACAACCGGATTAACAGTTGAGTTTCTTAAACAAAAATAAATTAAAGTGATCGAACATCCGCCGTACTCACCTGATCTAGCTATGATCGACTTTTGGCTATTCTTTAATCTAAAAAAGAACTTACGTAGACGTCGTTTTCATTCAGAAGAAGAGATTGATGAGGCTATAAATGCATTTTTTCATCTATTCCAAGAAATGAATGGCTTGAGGCATTTCATCTGTGGAAAATTCGTCTACAAAAGTGCATTGATGCTGGAGGAGACTACTTTGAACATACCAAAATTTTTTTAAGTATAATTTTAAAAATCTAGTTGTATCTCAAAAATTTCAGAGTGACCCTCGTATAACAGGACTTTTCCATAGAGATTTGCATGTGATGCTTGCTGGTCCATTGACGGAAGATAGTAATAGCCTCTGAGGCTACTTTCTTTCGCAGTTGGCTGCAATAATGAATGTGGAGTCATCAGCGAAGGCTTGTAGGGTGATGCTGGAGTGAGAATCATGAGATTTTGCCACTGTTGGCCTATTGTATTGGAGTGGCTCGTCTGCAAGAAGATTCCACATCAATGGGCCAATGCAGGAACCCTGTTGGCATCCTGTTGTCTGATGCTGTGTTGCAAGCCCTTGATTTTATTAATTGCGACCGTTCTGTCCATCAGTTTGCTAAAGAGGATGTTTTTAAGAATTGTGGGGCAGTTTTTCCTTTGAAGAGCATGTTTGATTGAGTTGTGGGGAGCTGTGTCGAAAGCACTTTTAATGTCATCATTTCAGATTATCGCGCAGTAATTGGCGATGGAATTTGCGGTGTGGATCTTATGTACTAAATTGCTTAAGGCATCCTCGATGGATTTGCCTTGCCTGAAACCATATTGGCTGTTGTGAAGGAGGTGGTTGTATTCCAGAAAATACGTTAATCTTGTTATGATGAGCTTTTCAAGGACTTTGCCTTGGGTGTGCAGTAGTGTGATTGGCCTATACGATTTAACATTGTGTACATCTTTGTCCTCTTTGTAGAAGAGAATGACAATAACTAGTTTGAATGACTTTGGGAAGAAGTGATGCAACCTCTAGCAAGTCTTGAAAAAGGCAAATAGCAGTTCTGGGGCATTCTTATGTATTTGTTTTAGGTCTAAATTGTTAATGCCATCTGGTCCCTGTGTTTTTCCATTTGGGAGAGAGGAAGTGACTCTCCCAATTTCTACTTCACTTAGTTCCGGTTCATCAGTGGTATCCGTTTGGTTTCTTTGATATGGAGTGGTAGTCTGTGGAGGATAGAGTTCCTGGAAAATTCTGGTTGCAAAGCTAGTTTGCTGGCCTATACTGAACAAGTTGGTGGGTATCGTTTTGCTTTTGAATGTGGCTTTGTAGATATTCCCGTACGGATCAGCTGCAGCTGAGCAGATGTTGCGCCAGCAAGAGTGTTTTGCTTTTCTGACGTCTTTCATGTACTTGGCCCGAAGTTGTTTATATAATGTTAGGAGTTGTGCTTTCTGGTCAATGTAAACTTGCTGTGCTTGTCTTCTTTTCTGGTTTAATTCTTTCTTTCTCTTATTCAGAACTGTTGTCCACCATTGCGGCATTATATTATATCTATGCTTAACTTTTTTGAAGGACTTGTTGCAGCAGTGTGTAATTGCATCCTGTAAGTCTTTTGTGGTTGAGTCTAATTGTTCACTGTCTTGACAGCAGTTGAGACTTTGGACTAAGGCTGGGACTTGCAGGAGGAGATGATTAAGGAAGAGATGGTAATTTCCATATTTAGAGTTTTGAAACTAATTTGTGTAGGCGCGTCCGGTGGTCTGCATAATTTAATCTTTATATAGCGGTGGTCACTAAGAGATTCGATGTCAAGCACTTCCCAGTTGCACTTTGTTGTCAGTTGAGGGCTAGAGGCAAGTGTAACGTCCGGCCATCCTTCAGAGATGGAGGAGTAGAAGGTAGGTGCGCACCCATGGTGTTAAGGAGGTGAAGTTTTTTAGCGATGATGAAATCCAGTAACATTTCTCCTCGATCTACAACATATGGAAACAAACTCAAGACTAGTTTTATATATTATGTTATGTACAGTAATAGTACATACTATGATAGTACCTGCAGTAGAATTCATGAGAATTTCTGTAGACAAAACCAAGCCGCAATTATTAAGCTCCTAAATATTTTATGGTATCTGTGGTTTTAGGACTTCGTAATTTCATCCTCATATCACTCTTACTAAGATTTATTTTTTCATCTTTTCTTACTTGAAAATTACTTTACTTTATCACCAATAATTTTCTCTTGGCAATATAAAAGACACAATTTAAACAAGTGGAATTATTAGATATTTCTTAAATTCATATAAAAAAATATATGTTTGATCATAGTAATATCAATTATGCTTCATCATAGATCATTTTAAAATAGAAAAATTTGTAATAAAATTTTTGATTATGTTTAATATGACCAAACGTAATCAATTTTAACTAAAACATGAGAGTCATGATTGATACTAATGTCTGAAAATGAAGATTTTACCATCAAAATGAATTAATTTGACTTAGAAAGTAACAGTAAATGCGATCAACTTCCTCTGTCTTATACTTCTTCGTAATTATAACTATGTTGCTTTGAGAAGTACAGATCATAAACACTTTGAACTATATAATCCAAAATTAGTTGCAACATTTTTGTGCTTTGCTTTTATTCTGATAATTACGAAAACTAAGAACACCGTATGCTTCATCTTAAGGTCACTCTTTTACATTCAACTGAATAATAAATTCATTACTCTTTTCAAAAATTGGCTAAGTTATACTTTCTATAGTTCATCATCTATTATCAAGATTTATAAACATGTCTTCTGTTATATCTATGACTTAATCCTTTTTACAAACTTCCATAACAGTTTAAATACGAGATAATTTCACCGAACCATGAAATATATTTTTCAACCATTCACAAGTTTTAAACTTTTCAGTTTCCAAAATTTTCAATGTGTAAAGTTATTTTCTTTAAAATCCCTATTTCAAATCATAAAACTGTAACACCAAGTTTATTTAATCTCTCAAAAAATTAATATTTATTAGCATCATGTTCATTAAACGTGTGAGTTACACACACACAAATTCTCTTTAAATTATAATAAATGATTGCAATCTTATAAATCGAATATTTTGTAATATTTCTCTGAACGTGCAAAACCTTAACAGAAAGTTGATGTGCATTTAAAGGAAAGAAATATGTAACCATTTGTTTTTATTTCTTACCAAAATGGCATCTGTTTCGCTACAAGTTTCAAACCTATTTAATTTAAATAAATATATTTATTTTACACACTTTTTAAATGATAATAATTCAAAATACGTCAACAATAATCTCTGATATGCAAAAATGCTTACAAAATTATTATATGTTAAGTTAGTTTAAATATTACTATAAAACAGATTTAATTAAAGATTCCTTTCATAAAAAATAATTCATTTTTTTATAGAATTTGCAGTAAAATATGTATACAATTTTAGCTAATGTGTTAACCCGCTATAATAAGATAAACTTATTTTAATTCAACTTTTAATCTAAAAATAGGTAAAATCTCTGCATACATTTAACAAAAATCATAAATTGATGTTTATTTCCTTCAGCTTCAGTTATCTGTGCATTGACTTTTTTTTCAAATATTAAAAAGAAAATAATCATTGAAATAAAATGAGTGCTAAATCTCGAAATGGGAATCAAAAAGTCTAAAAAAAGAAAGAAAGAGAAGAATCGGGCTGATTCTTTAACCAAAATAACAAAGAATAATAAAAACGTACTTAAGAAAGAAATACTGATTGTAAAAAAACAATCCTTACAAAGACTCGAAGACAGAAAACTCTTAAAGCGCCGATACTTAGGATAGTTAAATATTTTAAGATCGCGTTCATTGCGTTGCTCGTAAAAGAATTTCCTTTTGCTTTATGTCAGTTAACTCTGCAATTAGCTTAAAAGCTTTCTATGCATTTTGCATAAAGTATGCGGGGATTTTGCATACATCGAACAAAATGTTTCTCCGAATTGCTGAATAGACTGCAGTTAATTAGGAATACCTTTTTTTATTTATTTGAGAATATTAGCATTTTCGTTGTTAACAAAAATAATCGTAATTCATTGTAATGTTATTTTAATAAAGGGGTATTTGCATTCAATTAATTTTATGAAAATTTGTAAAATAATTTGTATGGGAGTTTTTTTCATTTTACTTGAAACATTATTTCCACACTTTTAAATAATATGCCAAATCTATTAATAGTAGATGTAATATTTTAATAGAAGTAAGATGCTTTTTCTCAAGACTACAGGAAATTTAAGTGTAATTATGTGATTCAATAAAGTATTTCCTATGAGGGGGGGTGACACTATTTTAAAATTAGTTTCATTATTTATATCTTCAAACTAATTATTTAACCTGAAGTTATAAACTAAAAACAATACCGCAAAACTAAACAACCGAAGAATTCTTTAGGATATGTTTGAATATTTAAATTATTAAATAATTTTTTTTGTGCATATATATATATATATATAATATGTTGTTGCACCAATCTATTTTGTTTTATTCAGGGATATATTTAAAATTTAATGTCTGATATTAAAATCTACATATGTTATATAAATATAAATGCATTACAAATGACTTTTTAGAGTTTTGCAAATAACATTAAAATTAATTGTTAAATCGTTTTTATGTTATAAAATAATATTAGGTACAATAAATAATTTTATGAATTAATAAAGAAATGAGACACTTATTACAAATTATGTTTATGGTAATTCGTGTAATTTTTTAAGTAAAATTCAAATTTTAAATTTATGTGTTATAATTTTAGGAATTTATATTAAAAATACGAATTTATTTCATCTAGATGTGTATGTAATAATAATTTAGGTGAAGAGAAATCCAGCTATATGTTAAAATATAAATAAACGTTAATATATAATATCTTAAAATGTTACATTTTTATATGATGACAGTGAAGAATACTAGAGGCGTCTTCCATAAACATCTTTGTTGAATATGTGAGGAAATGAAATCAAAATTAGAAAATTTAATCATAGGGAAAAAGAGAGGCACTGAATTCTTAAGAAAGTTATTTTGACTTTATTTTGCCAGTAAAATGTTACAATGAAAAAGGGATTCGTTGATTTTTATTTTAATTAGATTTAATTCAATTTTCTTTGATGTTAAACTGATGCACAAAGATATTTTGATTTTATCTACTGCTACACCTTTTGATATTTTAACAAGAAGAAGAATATTGTTATTTGATGCTAAGTATTTCTCTCAACTTTTCACACACTGTTTATCCTTAATAATAAGCAAAGATAAATCATTTGACTCATAAAGGGGAGGAAATGAATTATCACTTAAGAAATCTTAATATCTATAATCTGATAATCCAGAGTTAAAGAAACAAATGTACTTATTCCAATATCAACATTCAACTTATCTAAAATAGAAATCGAATATAACAATATATTGAGTATTTTTGCATAAGAAAGACCAAAGTACTCATATATTGTTGTTGTAAATATTTTAATCATTTTTAGCGAGTTACTCTGCACAATAAAATTGATAACTGAGAAAATTCTTTTGTATTGGCTCAAAATATTCCTATTTATTAACTCTGCCAATCAATTAGCTATATTACCTACCCCTACACAAAATTTATTTAGATAAAGACTATTAAGTAATTCAAGTAAAATAAATTAAATTGAATTATATTATTTACGGAAATACCCAGCAATTTATTTTCAATTGTCATTACGTATATTTAGAGAAAACATATGAAAAGGGCAATTCATATTATTGCATTAATCTTTTAAAGCAGTAAAATGTTATAAATATAAATGATGAGTTTAAATTTTTTAATAAGCATTGTACATGATATTAGTAAAGTGAAGCGGGTAAAAGTGACTCAACTGTGAATGTGCTGGCTTATCTGCTGTGGTAGCCTAGTGGTTAAGACATCGGCTTTTCGTCAGGAAAGACGGGGTTCGATTTCCTATCCGAAGCTCTTATAATGGCAATTTTCTCAAGCACTTTAGTCAAATCCGTAGAAAACAAAATAAAACATTGTATCAATGTATTAAATTGTAAGACAGCCCTATCTTTCCCAGTGAAATGTGTAAGTACAGATGTTTTGTTACAATAAAACTTTGGATTATATCCATTTATATATAGCGTAATTACATCTATTTATAGTTGAACTAGAACAGAAATATGTTACAATAAAAATTTTAGATTTAACATGGTAAAAGTGTTATTATGATATATTATGGCAACTTACCCTAGTAATTTAGTTAAATTAGTGGAGAAGAAAATGAAACATTGTTTCAAAATATTAGATTGCATGACAGCCTTTCTTCTCCAGTATTTACTGTTAAGGTATTTAAAAAATGACTGAATATAAAACTTCACGAAAGAAAAAATTTGATTTCATTTTCAAGCAAAGTTTGATAGATTTCATGCAGTAATTTTAAAATACCTACAAAACATTTGGCACAGATGCCGTGTAATCTAGGATGCCAAATTCTGAATTTTATTATTATTATTATTAATGTTATTATTATTTGATGATAGAGAAATTTTGCCAAGATAACGTATTGTGACATGTGCGATGACGTAAATACTTGAGTTGTCAAAATAGAATTTTCTGCATATTTCTTATAGGTCTCTGTGTCTATGACGTCATAAAAACCAGATTTCCAAATACATAATAAAATCCGCCAAAAATATCACCAAACTCAGAATTTGGCATCCTAAATTATAAAGCATCTGTGCCAAAATTTTATTAAATTACATAGAAATTTAAGGTATTTTAGATTTTAATAATCTTCAGCAATATTTAATGCAAATAAAATGTGCATTTCATGAATAATACTGTTTTATAATTATTATTAATATAATAATTTTACTGTTTTATAATTATTGTTAATATAATATTAATTTTATTATTATTATTTTTACTATTTTATTGACTAAATAGTAAGTAAAAATTGTCTTTAAAAGTTTATATTTGCTTCCTGAAAATTTACTGAAGGAAATTAATATAAGATAAACTACTTTTGCCTATAATCTGCCTCCTTTTTCTCGATAGTAATAGCTTCTTCTAGAATCTAATTCATTATCACATATCTTAACAGCAAGTCGGTAAAATATAGAACATTTCAAAGGAAAAATAAATGAATTTACACAATCCATAAAGCTTTCTTTTTTTATAAGCAAATAAATGGAAAATACTTGAAAGCAACTGAAAAAAAATTCCAGTTGCAGTTGTTGAAAGTACACATCATTTACATTCGAAAACTTCCGCTCTCTAATATCACTTTTAGGATGTAATGGGGACACAAATTCTAATAATGCGCCGTTCGTGTGAAAATTAACGAGGCTAGGAGATCATTTAAGGGCGTATTATTCCTCATTGTCAAGTCTTTCACGTCCTCAATATCTCATTCATGGAAAACTAATGGCTTCTTGCTTTCAAAAATCAAATACTTCAAAGCTCATTAACAAAGATTTGAATACAATAAGATATGTGATATGGAGGTTGGACAAAGATTTACTGCAACCCCCTAAACTGCAGTCTCAAGATGATTTTTTAAACAAGGAATAATTAATGCGAAGTATCATAAAGCTTGTTTTTTGTCATTTATGCATTGTTATTATTAATTTATTAAATTAATTTATAAGATAATATTTTATTTAAAAGTTGTCTGGACAATTTATTTATTTTGTAAAATATGACAATTAAAATCAACAGTGTGACATGCATGTCAAATGTAATTAATTGATATCTGCATTTTGATTTTTTGTAAATGAGAATTTAATAAATCAAATTATAATTATATATAAATAAATATTATCGCTCATAGCTCATTGCAATTTAATTACTTATAGGGAGTTTAATAATCAATATATTAAAAAAAAATTGGCAATTTAACTGAGAAATAAATTTTTTGTGTTAGTGGGAAAATGGACTTTTATCAATAAACAGAATTTTATGAAAAGTGGTGATACTGCCGAAGACTAATGATAATTTAATAATTTTATACTTTGGAAAAAAATTACTTTGCAAATAACATAATTTTTGAAATAGTGTTTTGTAACTTAAATATATCATATCATTTTTTTGAAAATTAGGAAATTTATAAAAAAAATTAGAAATTTTTAAAAATTTAATTAATTATAATTATGAATTTTTTTTATAAATATTGAAGAAATAAAATCTTGAATTATTAAATTATTTTATTTTACAATGTTGATAATTAAATTTTAGATTATTGTTTATTATAAATCTATTTCTTGTTTTTTGGCCTAAAATATTATTTTTGAAACTATACACATATATTTTTATTTTAGTTTTACAATTTTATCTTTTATTATTTTACCTGTAGAAATTCTATGCATTTTTCTGTCTTGGTTGCTTAGCTTTTAATTTTTTTACATATATTTATAGTTTTGAAATGAATCGGAATCAATAATGGGATTTAATATTCTTAAAATTGAAATTTTTTCTCTAATATTTATCTTTTTATTTCAATAGCTATTTACTTTTCATAAGTATGTGAGAAACCTAGTTATTTTTAATAAATTTTTAATACTTTAATCTATTAACATCTTTCTTGATACAGAGGATGGTTCATGTTATTTTTTAGAAATGTTCATCAAGCATTTTTGGTAAATGTTTAACCTTTGTCAATAATATACTATTTTGTAATTTGCTATCATGTTGATAGAAATTTTAATTTGAAACTTTTCTTATGAATGCAAAATTATAATATGTAAATATGACTTCAATAACTGAAATCGAGTCATCTGGTTATCTGGTAAACAATTTCAATAATTGAAACTGTTTACCAGATAATCAGCTGCTTACATTTATCTTTATGTGTGGTTAAGCAACTGATTATTGACATTTGGTCAAATACCTAGATATTTCTTTTTAGGTGAATTTAACATTTTTACTTGCATTACTTAAACTTAAAAAAATTATTTGTTTGTCTCATCAAATATATAAGTATTTCTAATATAAAATTACTTTTTTAGTAAAAAAAAATGTAATGCCATTAATTAGCACATGATATTTAATTTCAGGCATTTGGTATATGCTACGAGATAAGCATAATGTACAGTATCAAGTATGATCCAGTATTTACGTGATTTTTAAAGTTTTCGGCTAAAGAAAAAGCTAATCAATTATTTGTTAACAAATAACACCTAATAAAATTCATTCGAAAAATCGTGTTTTGAAATTTTAAATTTATAATTGTGACAGTAATTGTACTACTTTACAAATAAAAATTTTAATATAATACTAATAGTAGTAGCAACATTTTTCCCTAGATGGCACTTTCTGTTATAATTTGTTTGGTTGCCAGTTGAATAGAAATAATAATATTCTAATTTTTTTTATAGTTTGCTTACATTTTAGTAATATATGCGTGAAACATTTTCCTGTAAATTAATTATCGCAGCTTTCTTTATTTTCCATGCTTCTTTTTTCCAAGAAGTTTAGAGTTTCTTTAGAAAACTATCATCTAAGTTTTTTACTTTATAGCCGAATATTTTCTCTTCAATAACACAAATCTAAAATGTCCTACAGATTCCAAATGCACATACATAATAAATATGAATAATATACATAGAAGTGTTAATATTCAATAAATTGTGCAAAAACACGTAGATGTGCTTTAGTTTATAAAAGTAAATTATTTAAAACTCTATGAACATTTGAAAATAGGAAGATTTTATTTTATTGGAAAAATTCATAAAAGCGATAAATTTCTCTCTTTTAACATCTAGTGGTGGTTTTTACTTTATGTAGAAAAAATCTGAAAGAAAGTTTATTTTAAATTTATAACGTGTTTTCCATAATTAAGGATTTTAATTTTGTGAACATGCTTTAACTGATATTATATCACATTTATGATTATATATTTATAATATCTCGTTATGGATTAGGTTAACGTCTAACTGATCATGTATTAATTAGAACCATCACACTAATTCAATAGTTCCTAAGTTTAATAAAAGTCCAAATTTATTAATGATTTTAGTTGATTTGTGAATTCAGATTAAGATGTAAAATCCAATTAAATAATGCTTTGAGTGCTAAAAGAGACAGTGATAAACAAAACACAAAACCTTATGATGTTAACAATAAATTTTATAATAATAAATGTTGTTAAATACAGTCAAAACCTAGTAACTTTAAATCAAGATTAATTGTTGCGTTAGATCCCCTTTTTTCCAATCTATGTTGTACCAGCAGACGAATATGTATTTTTTTTTAAAAAAAAAAACCTTTAATATAGTTTCAACAAAATGGTTATTCAGAAAAAAGGGATATTTAAAAGTGATTTTCCTTATATTCAAAAAGTGAAGTAATTTTTTTATCAAACGTATATGCTTGAAAATCTAATGAAATTTTTTTTCCACAAGAAATAAATGCCAATTACACTATTTTCCAGCTTTGAAAAAGAAAAGTTTCTAAATTTTCCAGCTTTGAAGAAGAAAAGTTTCCTAAATTTTCCAGCTTTAAAGCAGAACATTTTTTAAATTTTCCAGATTTGAACAAGAAAAGTTTTTAAATTTTCCAGCGTTGAACAAGAAATTTTTTTTTAATTTTTCCAGCTTTGAAGAAGAAAAGTTTCTAAATTTCCCAGCTTTGAAACATCGCATAAAATATTTCAGGATTTTTAAATGATAGGAAATTGAATATTAATTTTAATCAGGTCTATTGCAATATTTAAATTAAAAACTTAGCAATTTTTTTAAAAACTTAATCCATAAAACCAATTGTTAAATTAAGAACTTTATCCGTCAAATTAAAAAAACAGTAGTTAAATATCTTTATATCTAACTAATAGCTATTAAACGTCTTTAACTTTCCTAAAAACTATTATACTTCATAGAGAAAACTTTGAAACCTGGAAACAGTTGTAAGGTCTTGATATAAACTGTTTATTGTTAAACAAAAGTTTGTGGCATGACAAAATGGTACAATGCCCATCACTGTTTTCTTGATCTACAGGCCCAAGGGTGCAAGGCATATGTCTTGATTCGGTGGTCAGGACATATGCCTTACACCTAACACGAAACACCCAGTGTTTAGTTACCAAGCTTGCTTACTTAGCAAAAATGCGTACTTAACTGTATTTGTTGAAAACAGCAGAGAATCATGCTTATTTGCCATTTTAGCACCAAAAAAATTTTCATCTTAGTAAGACCTTTAAGTTAGTAGCTCTAATTGAACTTTAATTTAGTTAAATGAAATTAGTTTTGGATTATAATATATCAAGTTTCACTTTGACTTAGGAGTAAAATAGCATTTGACTAAAAAAACATTTTGATTTTAAGGGTATTTGTCTAATAAAAGTGAGAGGTAAATAATGTATATTTGCTTGGGAAATATTCAGGTTCTCCTCTTCTTTAACATGTGAATAAAGCTAATAATTTATGAAAATTTATTTTTGCAATTAATGTGCCATAAAAGTTTTGAAGTGTCTCTTCGATCTACAGTTTATTCATAATACAGCATCATTTATATTTATAAATTCATGCTACAATAATAAAAACCTTATTCTTTTTGTCCACTGAACTTCTATTCAAACATGAACTGAAAACAGTTTCATAAAATGGAACGAAACGTATATTAGAATAATGGTCTCTAGCAAATATCATTTCTTTTGTTGTCCTCATCATTCTTATTATACTTGGATAAGCTAAGCTCGCTATGCCGTTATCTATACGAATTTAAGTCAGTATGGTGCATATTTCGCTTGACCAGAGCACCGCGAAGGTGAAAGTTCGACTCTAAACTCCTCCGATAGATGGCACCACCATCATTAAGTTTAAAAAGTTTGATTAGGAGTTTGTAGTTATAATCAACACTTTTGTAAATTATATATATATATATATGACATGATGTGATTATTTAAGTGATGAACAATTTTGAAGTACTTATTTTTATTGCACATTTTCAGCTCTATCAGAGGTAAGAATAGAACATCAAACCTCTCAAGAGGTAGTTCATTACCTTACACATTATACTATTCGGATTGTGCTTGTTTGTGATTTTCATGCTTTGTTATCAATGGAGAAGGATTTATGTTTTCTTTAATATAGGAGGGTTTTTAAGCAGAATATTTGGCGTTTTTGGATTTTAACGTATTTTAAAGTGTATGATTATAGGAATTTATTTTTAGAGCAATAGAATTTAAGAGAGTTTAAGAATACAATATGTTTTTTATGATTTAAAATTCAGACATAGAGTTTTGTTTTAAAAGGAAATGGTTCCTTGATTCAATAATAATACAAATTATTCACTTATTTTCCTGAGTATTAATAAAATTTAACAGCTATATTATACAAGCAATTCAAAGATTTATTTTTAAATATTTGATAAGTTTTTGTAAATATAGCTGTAAAATTACTTTCTTAATAATTTTTAAAGTTACAGTATAAAACAATTTTTTATCTCATTATATGTAAGAAAATCATCGAAAAATTTTTGGAAAGTTAAGAAATTCTTGAAATTCGCTACATTTTTTAAGATCAAAATTATTTGTCATTCCTATTTAAGAAATATTGAAATCATATGAGCGGAAAAAAATTTCTATGTTGATGTGGAAATTTGTTAATAATGGTTAATTTCAATTTAAATAAGTATTTGCGATTTCTATCCTGCTTAGAGAGAGTTGAAATTATAAGTTGTATTTAAAAATATAATTATCTATAAATTATTTAAACCCTAATTATTTAAGTATAAATGGATGAATTATTTTTTTGATATTTAGTAATAAGAAAAATTGTATCTTTTATTTACAAAATAGAAGTTTAAATACCTTAGAATGAGCTTCAAATATAAGTTATCAGTCTTCAATAATAAATATTTTCAAATATGCGGTAAAATTATTATATCACTTGAAATGTATTTTGAAAATATACAAAGACAGAAAATTTTACATTCGTTTCTTAAAAATACTTTTAGATTGTCATACTAAATATTTTAAAATGAGCACCGTAAGCAATTAAAGTAATTTTCTTTCAAAATATTAAACTTTGACGATTGAGTGCAAAACAATAGTTTCAGTTGATGAACGAATTTTATATCAAACTCTTGAGATGGTTACAGCGATGAATCTATTTTAATTTAAGTTTAACTTAAAAATATCTCATGCTATTTGATGATGAATTCATTATAATAGAATAATTTAAAATAAAATGTTAGAAATTTCAGGTGAATATAATATTTCAGTTTATTTTTTACATTTAAGATATTCTAGTTGAAACTAAAATAATTATTCAGTAAAAAGTTTGTAAAATTTATTTCTTAAAAGAAATAGAACATGTACTTCTATTTCTTGAAAGAAATAGAAATATATATTCTAAAAGAATCTAAATTAGAAATTGTTACAGATAAATATATTTTTCGGTACAAATAATTTTATCACATTTTGTGATAAGTATTGTTGCACAGCAATCACGTGATGTTTCATGTTTAGCAAAAACAACAAATCTCATTGACTGGAGTTATCACAAATCTAGAGTCACGTGGTATAATTATCTCGATTTCAACATAAAATCGCATAGCTTTGTTTTAAAAACGAATGTATTTGAGAGGAAATCAACTCATAAAATGTAAGCACACATATTATTTCTTATTTTTATGAAAACAATAATATGTAAAAACTGTAATATTGTTATTATAATTAAAAATAAATAATATTCCTATAACACTTCATTTCTTAGAGTTTTTATTTATTTATTTATTTAAAAGCATAGGGAAGTTTTTGTATTTCATCGCATATAAAAAATGATCAATTTAGTTTTCACCATACTAAGAAGTTATAACTTTTTGTTTCAAATTTTACGTTCATGACAATAAAAAAAACACTTATTATTACTTTAAATACTTAGTTAATTGAAATAAAAACTTAAATATGGTAAGGATCTTGATGCACTTGAAAGATTTACTTGTAAAAATTAGATAAGTTTCTATAATTTGTTGTCAAAATTAATTACTTTTTCAGTAGCTTTTGAAGAAAAAGATAAAAAAATTTTTATACTTAATCATAATCATCAAAATACTTTAGCAGGTTAAGAAATATTTTAACTGGCTTAATTTGTTAGGTTAAAATAAGTTGCCATTTCTACATATGTGAATAAAACAAATTAGAATAATAGAAGCGTTGAAATATTGTTGGACTCAAAATGCTTGAAAGTTTCAGTTGTAAAATTCACATACATGATTTTAATAATTATTTTCTAAAACAAAAATTATACTTTTAATTTATACTCGACAAATTAAATTTCTTAAAAACTAGTTAAATTTATAACATAAAAATTAGTAATCAATTAAGTAAAACATATGTTTAAGAAGTGTGATGATAAAATTTCTGGTTTGTTTGGTACTCATCGGTTGTTTTTGGCACGTGAGTTCTAATTAGGGACGGGTGTAAAGTGTATTCTGAACTACTACTAATAACCAAGATCGAGATCAGGAAAATTCTAATATTAGAATGAAAACTCAAATTAACAATAAATATTTTTATTTTTAAATTTAAAGAAGTACTAATATGTTGTTTGCGTTTGTCCATGTTGCTTAAAAATCGCAAAAGAAAAACTTACTCATTAAATGCAAAATTAGAGCAAAAAATATATATCTTAAATGCACTATTGAAGGATTTACGCAAATAACACTTTGTGCGCTATAATAAAATTTTAAAGAAATTACATTATATGCGATTATAAAACATCTTTTCAATAGGCAAACGTGTTAAAAAAGATTTAATAAAACTCATATAGAAGAATTTTGTGACTTGATTTGGTAAATAAGTAGTAAATATTGAATATTATTTGTAAAATATGCCATTTACAAAATTATATCATACAAAAAAATATATCTTTTTCATACGCTTCCTGAATATATAAAAATGGTTAATAGTTATTCATTTTAAAGTTAAGTTAGTAAAAAAAATTTAATTAACTTTTATTCATAAGATAGCAAATCAATAGTTAAAACATGAAATGAACTTAATCACAAATCTCTTAAGTAAAAAAATTATGCAAATACATTTTAACTGGCAATAGAAATATTTGATACATTTCTACATTCATTAAATTTATTAAAGTTTACACGAAGACCAATAAGTTATACATATATTTATTATAAGTAGTTTAATCAGTGAATGTAATATGGTAGATAATACGCTATATTTAAAATAGCCTTTGAATGTTATATAAAGTATAATTTATATAAAATTTGGCGAATAATTAGAAATTTTATTTAAATTAAAAGTTGTATATTTCTTTAAACCCTCCACTGAAACTGCATATATAAAATTTTTTATGGTTTCTAATTCGTAGTCTAAGCTCAAATTATTAAAAAATATCTATAATTTTACTTGAAAAATGATAAAGTCTAAATCATAGAAAGTTTAAAAGTCCTTTTCAATAATATTACCCTACTGAAAATAAACCATAGAAATCACTATTAAGAGACGGTTATTTTAATACTTAAACGTATAGTTACTCAATTGTAAAGTGCTTTGATATTGTATGTTAACATTAAAATTTAGAGATAATAAAGTATATGATTTTATCCTTTAAAATTATTAGAGAATCGTTCTTTGAAATATTACTAGAAATAAATGTCGCTATTAAGAGCAATAAATCAGTAACCAAAAAACATAAAACTATAATTTAACATGTAAAATGTATTCAATTTTCATGCTTAATTTTCTTAGATCACAGAAAGTCAAAACGTAAAATAAGGATAGTTTAATGATATTTTTGAACTGTTTGAATATCAGTTTTAATTATCTACTTTAATATTGCAATGCACAGTGATTCCATAATAAAATATTTAGATATTCTATATTAATAACAAAATTATATCGTAATAAAGAAATATTATAATAATTTAAAAGTATTTTAATCTTAAAAATCTTATTAGAAATAAATGTCGCTATTATAGTCATCGGAAACAAAAAAAATAAATAAATAAATAAAATAAAATAAAATGATTATTCATTTTTTACCATATAAAATGATTATGTTGTATTATTTTCGATTTTCATTCATGTTTTCATTTATTAAATAAATCAATACATTTTTAATTAAATGTATTTAAGTTACCATATTAGGTTTTAAAATATTTAGCTAATTTGTTAAATATTCGAATGCATATTATAAGCTACTTAACATTCAAAATATAAACTTTACTGCATAAGTCAATGAATAACAAAGAAATACATTAAAATTACAATAATTGTATCTTAAGGTAATCTTAACTAAATAATTTAGTCAATTTAAATATTTTTATATTAAAAACTATGATTATTTATTTTGATTTAAGTTTTTGGTGCAATCCTTAAAATAATATGACGTGATCTTATCGACGAAAATTCCTCCAAAACAGAAATTTATTCTTAAAGTGATTAATTTTATAAATAAATTGACATTCTAAAAACAAATTATGTTAATGCTCTAAAAATAAATTCAACCTTATCCAATTATTAAATGTTATTAATATTCTAAAAAATAAGTGACTAAATTTGTATTATTATTAAATCGAGGAACCGCGTTTACTTTTAAAATAAACTCGATAACAGCTACCACTAGTTAAGTTTGAGGTTCTATCCCCACTGATAAGGAAACTAAATTTTTATATTAAAAAATATACTTCAAAATTGTTCGAATAGACAACAGAACTATTATTAACGTAAAGGTTAAAACATTTCTCAACAGATGGCAGCACAAAGGTATCTCAGCATAAGATTATAAGCTTGTGAAGTCTCTCTCAATCTGCTGAGTGAAAACACCCTCGAATAAGAGTACAAATATATGATGTCACTCCTCAGATGAGATGATAATACCCTCGTATAAGACAACAAGTGTATATCGTCACTCCCCTGCAACAGAGATAAGACTTTGTTTCTTACTGCTGACTCCGAGTGGCGTTGACCTCTCCTTTTTACTCTACTTATATGTTCCTTAAACCAGATGTTAAATGGAACTCAGATTAAAAAGTGCACTCAGTAACTCACATAACTTTTTAAAAGCATTATAATTTTAATAAAAGATATATAATAATAATTATCTAGTATTAGTTAAATATTCTCATATTAATTTATCTTAATTTTGCAGAGTGAGGACAAAGACAACGATGAAAATTATTAATAGACTTGTAAACAGGAATTGGTGCAGAATAGTCACAATTCTGGGACCTTGTTTAATTTTTAATGTTATATTATTTTTTTATTCAAGTTATATATACATATATTTCTCATATTTAACAGATATGGAAACAGTACCCCTATTGCTTAACATTAAGAATACAGTAGAATGAAGCGGGATTCCATAGGGAATGGACGTGTGTCTTAAAGATGTTTGTTTTTATTATTATTAATATAGTTTCGATGTTTTGGTCTTATTATTTGTATGTTTTGGTAACTGTTTTTTTCTAAATATTAGGTTAAATTATAAAACTAAAAGCCCGAAATGTGTGCTTTCTCTCTTTTATACCAGTTGTACATAGTAATTATATTTTTATTAAGGGAAGTTCATTGCTCCATGTTCAGTCGAGTTTTTTGTTTAGTTGTCAATCTAGATACATAATTTACTATGTCATAAGAATAGATAAATGTTATTGCTAAGACTTGTATTAAAAATATTTTACAAATGCTTTTCGAGATTATTTTAAAAGATCTCATAATATTTAGTTTTTCAAGAAAATAGATGAGTTTTGATGCTTTTTACAAATGGTTTTATTTAAAATGCATACATATTCCATTTAAAATCCAAACAGTTAATAAATTTCTTTCCTTTTTCTGTTTGACAAATATGATTAAAGTCATTTCTTATTTAACAAACTCTGAAAATAGTTTTGTTAAAGTTTAATTCAAATATTTAATATTTGTTTTTTGTTTCTTATCAAATCTTTTTCTAAATGTAAGACCGAATATAGCGAAAAGTATAGATGAGTATTGTTGCATATTTCATTATTATTTATCCTTTGAAAATACAAAATAATTGAAATAAAGTTTCTATAAATGTTAAAGAAGTTTTAAAATATATTGATATGAGTTCCAGGTAAACAATTTTTAGTCATTACTTTATTTTTCCAATGTGCAGAAAGTATTTTCAGAATGCAATATAATAAAAATAATTTTTCATAGATTTTAATAGATTCGAAAGAAAACTTATTTTTATAAAAATAAAAATAATTTTTCTTTCGAATCTATTTCTATTCAAAGTTATTTAACTAAATATTTATATATATAGGTGCAGTCTAGGTAACTTAATGATCAAGAATATTTGTGATCAAAAGTGGTACGGATATTACAGTAGCGTACATAAATTAAGAAGGCAGGGGCATTTGAATAAAAATAATAATCATTAATAGTATAAATATACATATAATGATTATATGGCATCATAAATATACAAATATGAAGAAAGTTTCGTTTTTCGTAAATGTAAATAATTATGGGTATATATATATATATATATATATGTATATATATATATATATATATATATATATATATATATATATATATATATATATATATATATATATATATATATATATATATATATATATATATATAAAGTAACATTATCTATTATATACGAAATATAACCATATATTATTTTAGTCAATCTCTAATGACTTTTGTTTCTGAGTATGGTTAATAGGATTAAGATTTTTTTTTAATTGTTCTAACTGCACATTTACCTTCTATCTGGAATATAGTGTTATCATGATTAATGAAAAAACTATTTAATGATTAATTAATTATAAAATTTACTTTTATTATAATAGACTCCACAAATTTGTTCCCTATCAGTACGAAAGCTTTCTACAAATAGATTATGACAATTTAAGACATAGTATAAATTCTAAATAAAAATTTATTTTTTAATTTGAGGTCATCAAAATCATAAACTTCGACATTAAAGAAATTAGTTTATTGTTATTAGAGAGATAGATATAATTTTCTTCTGTTTTATAATAAGATTTTTAAAAACGCACTGAAAGAGAAGTAATTTTTGGACAGATTCACTAATAAATAACCCTAATAGTATGTGGGAATGAAATACTAAATGGGATTGAGCTTTTTTAAAATATGTATAAAGTAACTTATAGTGAACTTGAACTTATTAATGTATAAAAATACATAAAATGTTTGTTGTTCATTTTTCGACTTTTATATTTTTCTAATCCTTTTAAGAATACCATTGGTAAGGGGAAAAAATAGTACAAATTAAACTTTCAATGCATAAAATTTAAGGAAAAAATAAAATAACCTATTGGGGTAATTGATAAGTGTAGAGAGAAATTCCAAATGTAATTAAAACTGTATTTGAACAAAAATAATTTTACCAAATACAGACTGATGGCAATTACAGCTACACGAAAACGTAGTGGAGGCGAGTATGTGTCAAATTTGTTTCAGGTATCATTTGTTAAAATCAAAATTAGTATTATTTTTATTTAGGAGAATACAAGTAACAATCTCACAGTTGCATATGCTAACATCTTTCTTTGCAAGTCAGTGATTCTTTTTCATTAATACTTGAGTCTGAAGAGATTCATAAGTGGGGAAAACACTGAACTAATTCCAGGCTAAAAACTGTACAGGTTTTGAAACAATGTTATGCTATTCAATATAAAATACTCAATGCTAAGAGCAGGACTGATTGGCTTACAAGCTTACTTTGTCGAATTTTCTAAAAGGGCGATCCTTTAGTATGTGAAAACTATAGAGGAATAAGTTTATTGTCTATTTTCTATATATATAGAGTTCTTTCCAAGAGGTTGTACAAGAGTCTTGTCCCGTATGTAGATAATATTGTGGGCGACTATCAGTGTGGATTCTGTACTGGCAAATCCACAGTGGACTATATATTTGGTCACAGACAAATTATGGAGAAGTGTCATGAATTTGATATTGATTTACATATTTTGTTCATTGATTACAAGGCAGCATTCGATTCTATGGATCGCAATGAATCATTTAAGGCTATGCTTGTGTTTGGTATTCCATTAAAGTTAATTAATGTGCTAAAAATGATCCTCAACTTGACCCCCTGTAGGTTTCTAATCCAGGGACAACTCTCTAGAGACTTTTTTGTTGGTAAGGGATTGATTATTACTCGCTATGGCAAGAAGCTGCATGTTTGTAGTAGTTTAACGTTCCGACAAGTCTATTGTGAGTATGCGAAGCAGGACTGATTTTTAAATAATATAAAATAAATATTCCAATTTATACAAATTTGAGTTATGCAATATCTGTCTTGTTGCAAATTGAATATAATGATCTTAACGTTGTTTATATTCATAATGTAATGGATGAACCCTTGAATTTAGAACATAATTCATATCTTTCTTTTCAGAACACAAGATGAAAGTAAATGTATTATTTTTTTATAAAATGTGTCATATTGAAAATACGAATAAGCGTTTTAGGAAAATGCTTAATTTCTATCAAGTTAAAATGTTCTAAACCTGCTTTAAATAATAAGGATTTCAAATGTTTATTAATTGTGAAAATAATTTTCCCAATAGAATATAAGAAAAAATACAATAAGTATAATATTTTATTTATAAGAAAAATGCATTGAACTTTAATAAACAATTTTAATGTACTGTTGTGGTATTTCGTATTTTTAAACTTAAAAATTCTCATTTTGAAAGAAAAAAAGGTTCAACATATAAGAAAGTAACTTACTTAATGAATTCATGCCTTATAACGTATTCTAAATTGCAACATTCTGACGGCTAGTTACTTATTCTAGCGGTAGATGGTAGCACTTTAATTATTCAATTCAGAGATTATATATGCTATTAAATATTGGATTATTAATGTATTTGTGTTACAAATAATATATTACATCGCATTTGAAACAAGAGAAGTGAAAGTAATTTTATAAATGTACTATAAGAAAAAATATGAGATAAGGAGAAACTTAAAATTTATTATAAAAATATTTTTTAAAGGAATTAAAAATTTTAGTGCTAAAGACATACAATCGAACTCAAAATTAATTAGGATTGTATTCACAGAATAAATAAAAATGAATTGTTAAATGTCGTTTAAAATATTTCTAAGAATATTATGATCTCATATTTCAAATATTTTCATTTATTTATTTATTATATAAAAGTTCAAAACTCTAAATTTCTCTAAACCAGAATTATACGTACAAATGAAAGGTAGTTTTAAATAACTCGTCTACTGAATTAAATTTATTAAATACGAAAAAATGCACAATTAAGATATCAGCATTGCAATTTTATTCCATTTTATTTGAAATAATATCTAATTTATCAAGAATTTTTGAATTATTAAATTTATTTCAAAGGAAGCCAGAGGTATTAGTAAGCTTGACAAAGTAAATCATTTCATTTTTATTTTATGTATGATAATTCATATAAATTTTAACATTGCAATATTTTTAAATATTAAAAAATATTACATTATAATTCAATTGCCATACATTTAATATAAATATACTATCTTATTAAATAATAGTATATACAATTTTAAGTCACCAATTTCAAAGAATACAAATATTTTTAGAAAGCAAATATTATTCGAATATATATAACTAGAATCGAACTAGTTTTAGTACACCCACATAAATTATACCCATTAGAGGGTCTCGTTTCTCCAATTTCTACCATCTTAGATTATACTAAGTGTTTTTCATATATTTAATATTATCATCTCTATAATTAGATACCTAAATTTAATGGTGGAGGGTGTCCTGGTTTTTATTAAAACTTTATGCAACACAATGTTAGATTATTTCAGTTTCCCAATTTAATGTTGATATTAAAATATTTTCTTTTTCTTAATCTTACTATCTTCATTAAGATCTTTTATGTGTGTTTACACCTCCAAAATTTTGCTTAAAATTTGAAAATGTTATTGAATAAAATCAAATCTACATGACAAAAGCAAGTCATTTTTTAATATTTCCTTTTATATATTTTTTTTATTATATGTGTGATCTAGAACTAAATAGTTTCTATTAAAATGTGATGATAATTTTTCTCAAAGAGTGATATTATAAAAAAAGAGAAAAAAATCATTATATCCGAACATATTTTCCATTTTCATATGTTCAGTATTTTCACACTTTCCATTATTCGTATTAAGAACTAATAAATTTAATATTTGAACGAAATTTCTTCTAGAATTCTAAAAAAACTTGAAAAGATGATTCAACTTAATGATGAAAAATGTGACTTGTTAGAGTAAGGATCGTCTGAGACACCCTTGCTCTAGAGATATGCGCTAGGTGACTAGTCGAGACACCGTCATTATATCATTATTTATCTGTCCCTTGTCAGGAAATTCTTTTAAAATAAGACTAGAATAGATATAAAATTTCTGGAGGAAATAATCATAGACTAAACAAGAAGAGTGAAAAAATATTTTTCCTGCTAAAATATTCTTTTGTTTTAAAAAATTGCAGTCGTATGAAAGTAGTAGAAATTATTTCACTAAAAAGAATATGCTTACTTAAATACAATTTTTTTTTTCATTTTGATTGCTTTGTTAGTTTTCAAAAAAATTCTGATCATCGTAGATTCAGTTTAGAAATGAAAAAATTTTAACACTTTCATCAAAATTTTGTAACACACATTAAATTATTTTGCAAATTGTATCTTAATTTTTACTAAGAAAAATTCCGTTTTTATTTGGGAAAATGAAATAGTTCAAGAAAAAAAAATAATATTTCAGATATTTTAAAAACATTTAAAAAACAATTCAATAAACTATTTGTTAAAACGTGTGTATTATTCATTTTATATCGAAATTTTAAATTCGTATCAAAAAGAATATTAAGCTTAAGAAGAAAAATGTTGCGATTTTTTGTGTTTATTGACCATAAAATTTCCTCAATTGATGATTATTAATAATAACATGAGAGAATAAGTGTGTGTGTGTGTGTGTGTGTGTGTGTGTGTGTGTGTGTGTGTGTGTGTGTGTTTTTGTGTGAGGGTGTTTGTGTGTGTGTGTGTGTGTGTGTGTGTGTGTGTGTGTGTGTGTGTGTGTGTGTGTGTGTGTGTGTGTGTGTGTGTGTGTGTGTGTGTGTGTGTGTGTGTGTGTGTGTGTGTGTGTGTGTGTGTGTGTGTGTGTGTGTGTGTGTGTGTGTGTGTGTGTGTGTAATCAGTGTTCTTCAGAAACTTAAGCAAATGATGATCATTGAAATGATCATCTTTAAATTCTGATGTAAAATAAGTAAAACTGTTACCATTATAATGGTAACAGTGATTTCTATATATATTTATCAAAATCTCTTTATATATATATATATATATATATATATATATATATATATATATTCAATAAATTTCATCAAATTTATATGTGAGCTGAAAAGAAAAAGAGAATTTCAGTTTAAAAATAAGATGGCTGACGATTTTATTAGAAATTCCATTCGGAAAATATTAAAAAACAACAAGTGATTTTGCACAAAAGTATTAAATAATTATTCCAAACAATAATTTCCAACATTCTATTTCATTTTCCTCCCTTTCGAGCAGACAGTTTGAGAATTTTGTCAGATGGAAAAGGATTGCATTCTTTCGATTCGCCATTTCCGTTTTCTACTAATCGTTTTTCTATTATGTTCATTACTCCGCAACTAAAGTATTTTAATTCCATCATCTTGCAACTCGAGTGAAGCTTTAACCGTACTTCCGTTTCAAAGAGGATTTTCGAGCGTCTTAACCCATGTTGAAAATGTATGTAGTTAATTAGAAAATCAATCAAATGTCGTTTTGAGCTCGTATTTAGAAGGTGGAATGGGCGGCAGAAGGGGTGAATTCGAAATGAATTCGGCATTTTCTCATTATCTTTAGAACAGAAGATTAAGTTTCAGCTTAAGAAGAACGTGTTTTGATATGAAACAATTGATTGAAGAAGGAGTAATTAATTTTACAAATGAATATATTTATCTCAATTGTGTTCAATCCGAATAATTGAGATTTTTAAAGACGGAATATGAATTCATTTGAAGTGGAACACGTCTTCTGACTTTTGTAGATTTAGATTAAATATTCTGAAGGAAAAATCTACTTAAATTATAATGTTTCTGTAATTTATATATAACCCTCTCTACAGTTTCCAACTTTCGAAATTGTGTGTTTACCTCCATGTATTTCAAATTAAAACTAAACATCCCTAATTTTGCACAATTAGTTACAGTTGATATAAATAAGTTATACTGATTTCATTTAAGATTATCCAGATTTCGTATAATCCTGAAATTTTATTCTCTGTAAAATAGGTGTATTCTCTAAAGTCAAAGTATTAAGTATGCACAAGATTTGCACTCAGTGTATAATGGCTATTTAATAAATTTTATATTAACTAGATAGTAACACAACAATATTAGAATGCTATCATTTGTATTTTATTGTTTTCATCGTCTTGCAATAATTATTCTTAAAACAAGTTTTAATCCAATTAATTTATGTTGTCTTTATTGAAAGAGTAGTTGATTTATTAGGGTGTACTTCAACTAAAACTATTAAATGCCTGCAAATAGATTGTAAACATAGCAAGACATATATTAAAAATGTTTAGTTTAATTATATATATATATATATATATATATATATATATATATATATATATATATATATATATATATATATATATATATAACTCATCATATTAATAGTAAATAGTCAACTTTACAATGTGTATAATTACTTTGCACTCCAGAAATAATGTCTTTTAATGCAATCAGTACCTTGCTTTGCAATTCTAAAAATATTGACGATTTTTCAAACAAGTTAAAAAAAAAAATTATTTTAATTTTTTCTTCTAAATCAAAATTCCTTTGAAGATAATTAATCACTTTTTGAAATTATATAATTTATTGATTATTCAATACTGCTTCTTGATAAAACGCTTTTGTACATTTTGTTGAGAAACCTTTTTCATTATTTTGATAGAGAAATATAATATTTTCACACATGTGATATAATTTAAGTTTATTTATTGAATTGAAAAATAAAGTAAATAAATATAGTAATATGTATCATAAAATTAAAAAATATATATATTATTCTTTTTATTATTGTTCCCACATATATATATATATATTTAATCTATAATTTATCTATACTCAATTCTCTAATGAATACTAATGGTAACAAACAAGCGTTTCAAAGGATCAAATATTCTCCTCAATGTTCTTATGAAATTAAAATATTTCTTTATCAATTACAATAAATTTTTCAAATTTTGAAACATGAAATTATTTTTATTATCTTTATTTTTAATTTTCTTTGCATCATGCAGAGAAAGGCTATTCCATCTTAGTTGGTTCCTTAAACTGGAACAGAAAAATCTTTTCTAAAATTAAGAATCAGTGTTTGCTGTTGAAAAGGGAAAAGTATATATATATATATATATATATATATATATATATGCATACATAGATAATTTTTTTATTTTAATATTTTTCATGATAAAATTTTAAGAAATGTAAATTGATGAAATCATTTTAAATCCATTTTGCATACCTCCAATTTAAATGTATTTTTTAAATTTATTTGCGTAAAATTTCTCAACAAAATCAAAATGTCATCCTCATTTAACTAATCAAAAAGCGACTTATATGTTATAAATATTTCATGCAATTTATACAAAAATTTTAAACATTATAACGTAAAGTTTTGTTGGATATTAAATATTTGTCAGTGAAAAAATATTTTCATTTCTAACAAAAATATTTAATTAAATACTTTTATTTTGCTTACTATTTGTAATTAAATGTATAACTTACGTAGATAGGGTAGGTAAATTAAGATGTAATTTAATTGTTAGAAGAGCATCTCATCTTGGTTAAATAAAATAAAATTGGAATTTATGTAACCAAATGAGGAGTTATAGAGCTCAATAGATTAGAAAATATTAATATACAGCTTTATTGTATCCCTAGCTGTTTTGTAAAATAAATATTAATTGTAATTAACGTATATAAATTAAACTTAATATTAATTATAATGGGTTAATATTTATCATATTCATTTTACTTATCTGCAAATAATTAGTTAAAGCAAATTATTTGCAAACTATTCTGATTATCAACTGATATTAAATGTTTTCTCTCATCTCATATTTATTTAAATTTATTTAAAATAGTTTTATGTATTTTGAAATGAGGAAAAGTAAAATACTTCGATTAGTAACTGTTATTGCACATTGTAGGAAACATTTTTTCTTTGAATGTTCTATTGAAAAAAAATTAAGTGCCTGTGCTCAGGATCTCCAAGAGCAAAACTGAAAATTTTATTTAAAATTAAATCTATATTATTCAAATTTCATAAGCTTATGATTCATTGCAATAAATTGCGTAATTCTTTTTAAGACAAAATATGATAACTATTTTTTTTTAAGAAAATGTAACAAGTATACACTGTTTAAAGTTTATTGAACTAACCACTTAAAAAAAAAAAAAAGTATAGATTTTTAAAAACGGTACGAATGACTCATTTCAAAACAGACACCTCTTTCACCAGCTGAAATTGCAAAGGCCACGTATTTCACTTCATTTCAGTGGAATTTTTTATTTATGCCCAGAATAACTAGAAAAAGTGCAGAAAAAAAAATAAAGTCAGCATGGAGTCACTTCTTTTTCCCTCTCTTCGCCAATAATTCAAATACCTGAAAGAACAAACACAATCGTGAATGACGAAATCCACATGGAACATAAACCGTTTGAAAAAAGAAAAAGAATTAAAATAGAACACATTTCCTTGTCTTTTTCCAGAAGCATGACTGGCAAGCTGAGATACAAATCTCGATGAATGCTGGAGGACCCCCCAAAGACAAAAGATTTTGAGGAAACCTTAATATTTTTTAAGGCAAGAACTTTTTTATTTAAAAAGAAAATGGTTTCCGTGGAAAGTGTGTGACATCCAAGATGGGGGAAAATGGAATTACTAAGCTATTCTAATTTATGGGGTAAGGTCGTTCGTTTTTGAAAATGCTCGTATGGTAGGGAAAGTTCACGTGTCAGATACGTCCTGGAAGAAATCGGAGTTGTAATTGGCTGAGGGAACACTTTCACAGTTCGGTGTCATTGCAAGGAATGTCTCTTCAAAAATAAAGCACAGACCAAACACATTCGGTTTTTTTTTTTTTTTTTTTTTTTTTTTTTTTTTGAAGTAGTGCCAAATTTTTTTGTATAAGCTGAGTTGTCATTTCGGAAAATGATAAAGAGAGAAAGAGAATTTCCAAACCACAATAAATATACATTTTTAAGCACCCAACTAAAATTTATAATAAAGAATACCATTGCCTTTTTTAAATTATTGAAACTAATTTAGAATATAAAATTTTAGGGTGGGGAACAATGTAAACTTTTTGTTTCAGTTAAATGTTTTTTCTACTGCAAAATAACAGTCATTGAATGCTAAATTCTGTTATTAAGAGTATGTAATTAAAATTACTATAAATATATATTATTATGTGACATTCTCTAATTGTATTAGGAGGATGATGAAGATAATGGTTTTAAGTTTGAATAATTCGCGTAATAAGCATGTCAAAAGAAAAATAACTCTAGAAAAATTTCTAAATTATACAATTATTTATTAAAACATATTATGAATAAGTATTTTCATTTATAACAACTAATTCTTAATGATTTTGATATTGCTTTTCATAGTTTTACTCCAGAATCAACACATGCCAACCGATGGCTGAATGGTTAGCTCTCCTAACTCCTGAGCTATGGGGCCGGGGCTCGCTTCCTGGTTCGGACGTGGATGCTACTTTCTCTGTTCTTTCTTTTGAGATGATGTATGAATGTGGCCCACCCTATAAACATGTTTGTGATGGTATGGCGTGGATAATGCTATTCGCTTCCGTGGCTTAGTTTAAAGGTGACCACTGGGTTACGACAAATGAGTAGCAATTTCCGGCCTCGTTGTGACAAAGGTTTAGTTACCTAAGTGCCCATCGTTATAAAAAAATAATAAACACATAAATTAAAAAAAAAACTTTCGAAAATTCTTAAATACAGTAACATTACGTGTATGAGGCTTTAACTACAAAATTATTTAATGGCTAGTGTCCCCTTATTCGAAATGGTGTCTAAATTACAATAGTTTACTTTTTTTAAGTTCTTAGCAAGTGTAATTAATGTTTATATATAATATATACATATATAATAATTTGAAATATTAAGCTGAATTTAAAGTTTTTCGTATTTTAACCTATAAACATATCAAATGATCAGAAATTATCGAAAATAGGATGTCATTTATGAAAAGAATAAACTATGAAGTATTATCTAAAAGTTTCACTTATATTTATTAAAATTATTATTTACTATTGAGTGTACAATTTTTTGATGCTTAAGATATTATTTGCTTATTTTAGGGAGCCGCAATGAAGGCATAAAATTTAATGCGATTGTCTAACTTTGTATTATAGAGATAAATTAATGGAAAAAATTGAATACACGTAAATTTGTTTTTAATCGGCAAAAAATAACGGTGTTGTCATTAAATAATACTCTTATTCTGACTGTAGGTGTTTATATATGACAAAAAATATAATTTTTAAGAAGCAAGATTCATAAAATATAAAGGAACACATACGGGAGCTTTACAATCTCTTTATGTCACCAACCGAAAGTAAATAAAAATTAAAATGTGTAATAATAATTTATATATTATTTTTTTTAATTTCGATTCACTTTATATTTATTGTGTATATGTAAATTAAAATGTATTTACACACACATAGTAAATTATCGCAATAAAGCTAAAAGCAGCTTATACAGATTGTCAAAACAAAATAACAAATTAAGCCTTATTTAACAAGATATATAATAATTTAACCACTTACAATATGTTAATTAACTTAGATCGTTTACTAAAACTAATTTTTCAAACCTACTTATACGAAAAATTCAGACTTTTTTAATGTTCCATTATCATATTACTCTTCTTTATTTCAGGGTATAGAAATGAAATCATTCTTAAGCACTTTTCTTTCGAATTCAATGTATCATTTCGATAAAAAAATACAAGTATGTCAGAAATGACAACTGGGTAACATCAATTGCTTAAAAGTTAGATCTTGCAATGTAAGAGATTTTCTTCCTTACTTTTTCTCTCTCTTTTCCTCTTATTTCTTTTCCCAATTTATTTTATTTGTTTTTCTTAAGTGGCGCCCTCCGTTTGACTTCAGCTATCTTCAAACTTTCTCGACTATCCCCTATAACTTTGTTAAAACCCTTAACTCTGTTTGCCCTATTTCAGAAGAACATTGATTTTTTTTTCCAACCAAGAAACCTAGAATTCCGAGTATTCTTAAAGCACCTGGTTTTAAGAGTTTTCTTCTTTTGTCCAAACAAGTACCTTAAAAAATTTTTTTACTTGAACTTTATTAATTTTTGACGCTTAGTTAGGAAGTTTTGTTTGTTGTAGCAATAAGAAGATTTTTGCTGGAGATTACTTTTCGGGGGAAATATAAATTGAAAAGCAAGGTAAAGATGCCGATAAGATCTTAGATAAACTATATAAATTAGAAAAAAATTCGTGTAGGTGAGAGGCAGTAATAGTTTTAAATTAAGGCATATTTCTAAATTTATTTCCATGTTGAATGTTAAAAAATTAAAAAAAGAAACGATTTTTCAATATTAAAAGTTTCTCTAAATATTATTTCTTTTTAAAATTACTGGTATTTTAGGTCAAAAGTCATATATTTTTTTTAAAAAAAATAGATCTCTTTCTAATAGGCAAAAATATTATTTTCAAGATTGCAATTCTAAACACTTTGTTTCTTCTTTTAAAATAAATATTTTCAGCAAAATAAGAAAATTTGCTGAGAGAGGAAAAAAAGACAATTTTTCAACAAAAAGTGTTAAAATTATATTTAGATTTATAAAAGTCTGATGAAATATTTCATAAATTATGTTTTTTTATGTATCACTATACTATATTTTATATATTGTTATTTTATTAATTAAAGTAGCATTTTGACTTATACAAACTCTGAGAAACTTTTTAATATATAAATTACTTTTATAATTCTAAAATAATTTAAAATCCACATTAAGAGAAAATAAAAACATGTCATTTTTTGTGGTTGCATTTTAATTTTGAAAAATGAAAATTATTGTGTTTTTAAAATATTTCAATATTGTTTAACAATTTTATACGTTTTAGTTATTCACTCACTAAATTTTATATATTCATCAATGAGAAATTTAGTTGGGGTTAAAAATCTATTTGTGTGCATGGATATTTAAAAATTTAATGTAATAATCCTTAATTAATATATATGTAAGTATCAATTAAGTACTTAATCAATTAAGTTACTTCAGTATTATGTAAGTATCAACAAATTAAAGTAAGTATCAAGTTACTTAATTATTATGTAAGTATCAACAAATTATAAACTAATTTAAGTTAGACAAAAAAATTGAAATTTTGTAAAAAGTTTGAAAGATTTAAGGAATGAGAATCATATTTCTATTTTCACGGTTCTTTCATACGCATTCTTATAAATCTTTCACATGCTTTCCATAATTAAAATCGAAAAAGAAGATAATATACTTATTTTAGATGATTGCAGTTTAGGAATAAAAGCTGATTTCAACCTTTCTAAACACATTTACAAATGAAACTTAAAATCTTCAAATGAAAATATCATCCTTTATTGTATACATCACGAAATCATATATCTCTGTGAAAACTAATTATAACTATTTTGTTCTTGATATCTATCTAAATTAAACATTATTTTATAACAATAGAAAACTTTTAAAAATTGATTTAAAAAAACCAGACGTCAAAAACTTGTTTTTGACAGAAAGTAGTCAAGAAAAAAATACTATTTGAATGTAGTCATTAATGTTCCCTTATCAGTGATTTCTATATCTTTGATGGCAACAAAAGGTTCATACCGTTTGTTGCCATCAAAGATATAAAAATCAAAGATATAGAAATGCCATCAAAAGTATAGAAATCACTGATAAGTGATTCATTTAGTTTAGTGATTAGACGCGTTTAGTGATTCGGCTGTAACATAATTTGTACAATAGCGAAAATTTATAAATTATTGCATTGTCATGGCTCAGTATGAGGTCACAAAATACCGGACCATGAAGATTATTATTATACATTATATTTTTTTAAAAGAAATTAATCTTCAAGTAAATAAAATTTAACCAATGATAATAAGGAAATTGCGGAAATAGTTTTCAAATATGGTCTGTTTTATTGTAAAAGGAATTTTTCTTGCATATAATGTAATCACGCACTTTTTTTACTATTGGATTGGCAATAATCGCGCCATTATTCTGTGATCCTAAGCGCTCTATTTAATAGAATTCAATGAACGCACGAAAAAGTATCTGTTAATAAGAATTTTTAAATATATGTAACTTTTACAAACGCATGAATATATTTATAGATTTAGTGCGAAACTATCAGAAACGCTTATGCTCACATTTAAAAGAAATAATTTTAATATGTAATGAACAAGAATTAAAGAGAATAACAAAGTGAAGATATTTTTAACAAAATTCCATATATACTGAATGTAAAAATTATTTGAAAGTGAGCAAATTATTTGGTAGTCTCACTCGATTACATTTACTTGTAAAAGATAAAAAAACAAAGAGTGCAATTTTAATTTCCTCTCTGTCAATATTGTACAATCGTAATATATATATATATATATACATATATATATATATATATATATATATATATATATATATATATATATATATATATATATATATATATATATATATATATATATATATATATATATATATATATATATATACATATATGATAATAACTTTGATGCTTATTATATAACTTGCATTTGAAATACATAATTGCGAAAAATATCATTATTTTACTCTCAATAATATAAAATTATGTGGAGTACACTATAATTAAATTTACCTTTGGGATTACAATAATAATTCTTTCCTGAGATAAACTTCGAGGTTTTCTGCTAATCAAGTAGGAGTAGAAAACAAAATTCTATATTTTTCTCTGCATGCCAAATAATTTCTGCCAAGGAAATTGCATTATAACTCTCATTCTGAAAAGATAACTTCAATTATTTAAGTTAACTAATCTTCTTAAGAGATTACGAGAATAATGTTTATGCTTACTATTAATAGGAGAGGCACTTAAATGTGAATAGTGAGTTGTTCTATACTTCAAACTTTATGAACTTCAATGGTTAGTAATAAAAAATTATTAAAATAATTGAGAGAATAACATAAAATAAATGTTTCCGAAATAATATTCTTATAAAAAATTTATTAATGAATTTTAATTTCCTGACTTTCGTACTCAAATATGTTTTAGTTAAAATTGTTTGAATAAGAAGTTAATATTTAAAATTGTAGAAAATTATTTTTAGAGATATAGATATTTTATTTAACTACAAAACATTTTTTGAATTTTGATTTTATACATTTTCATGTGTTATAAAGGTTTTAAAATGATGAATATGGAATTATTTATAAGCACGATTAATTGCACATGACTATTAATATATATAATTACTTTTTAATATTTATTTATAAGAGCATGCTTGTAATTAAAAAAAAATTAAATTATTAGAATAAAAATAATTTTTTCTCTTCTTAAATTTTCTTATTCTAATAAAAGTAGTTTGAAAATTGTATTGCTAAATATCTGTAAGAAATTTTAAAGAAAGTATTATTTGAATTTGTTCGAATTCAAAAAACTTAAGAATATTTTAAAATTTTATTTATTTATTTTTGGAAAGTTAAGATTTTTCACACATTTTTTAAAGCAAACAGATCATTTTTTTTCTATTCTTAAAATCAGGGTTCAGTTTAGCTAGAAGGAAATAAATATAAATTAGAGAAATTGTGAGTATATATATATATATATATATATATATATATATATATATATAATTCTAAAACTGTGGTAATAATTTTGATAAGATATAATCATAGATGGATTAAAATATCTTGCTTTTCTAATAATTTGCTGATTTCATATAATTACATTAATTTGTTGATTTTTTATGCATACTAACTGTTGATTTTATGTTACAAGATCCCAGGATTATCTCCAAAATATGGAATAATTCTGATGAAATAAATAAATATTGCCACATTTTATTTAAATCCTGAAATAAATTTTCCAAATACTTCAATGCATTTAATTTGAAGCAAAAATCAATTGTACACGAGTAATTGTTTTCGGTATGACTTATCTTTAATATTTGACTTGTAATCCTAGACTTTAAGGGTTGTTTCTCGAAATAGCTATTGCAGCTGTAAGCTTTAACAAATTTCTTAACATAGTTGTCATCATAATTATATAATTCTGCCCATAGACGAACGCTTATCGAGAAATATTATTCTTTTTTTAGAAAGCTCTCTTTTCACTAATTTATTTAATCTATTATTACTCACATCTTTTCAAAAGAAGAAAATTTTATCTTTAAGTGCATATACTACCTGATAATTTTGTCAGATTATTTCTACAAATATCATTGGAAATGAAATTGGATTTGGAAACAAACACACTTTTAAAGAAGCACTCATAAACTTAATACAAATATATAATGTTATTTGTAAATTTTTTCTTTATTGTCTTGATTTCTAAAGGGTTAGATAGACATCGAATTGTTGCAAACAATCATCTGTATATTAACAAAACTTTAAGAACAAAACAAAACTGTTTCTTTTACCACCGATAAAAACATTGTCCTTGTCTCATATGACGTTAAAATAGACCTAATATCTTCAGCTGACCGCGAGAAAGGAATCTTTTTACAGGTCATTAACTGCAGCAATTTATGAAAAAAAATCTTTTATCTCGTTGTTTCTTCAGCAAATAACCAGTTGCCACATCGGGAGCGAAATACAGTTCGATCATCCGTTGATGTGGCCGGTCATATAGCGTACATAAATTTTGTCTGTTGCACTGTTTGTCCGAATTGGAAGCAGACGTGAAGCCATAAATAGTTGCTTGTGTAATATAAGTGAAGTAATGCTCTCTGTTGACAGCGTTATTAGTTTGCAAGATTTATTTCGTATTTTTTGCGGATCTCAAGAAACATACCCTACATTTGTTGTGGTAGAATTGCAAGTCCATGTTTCATATGTAAGGATATTTTAATATAATTCTTTTTTCCGGACATCAACACACATTAATTTTCACCAACACAACAGCATAAAGTAATAAATTCAGCATAATAAAGTATTTGCAATCTACAATTACATATTAATAATATCATTTTCAAAGACTTAAAGCATTAATGTAAAAAATGAATCATTAAAATGTATACCTGACAGATAAATATTAATTTCTATTAAATATTATATTTTATCGGTTCTAAAAGTACATAGGGTGTTAGAAAGAAAAACAGTAAATTTATTTAAATAATATAGCTACAAATTAGCTTTTATATTTGAGCCGTTATAATCTATTACTTTTGAATAATGAATTCATTTCTATGCTAGTATTATTATTAAATGCTCGTATATATATATATATGTGTGTGTGTGTGTGTGTGTGTGTGTGTGTGTGTGTGTGTGTGTGTGTGTGTGTGTGTGTGTGTGTGTGTGTGTGTGTGTGTGTGTGTGTGTGTGTGTGTGTGTGTGTGTGTGTGTGTGTGTGTGTGTGTGTGTGTGTATAAGTTTTAGTACTAAAAGATTGTTTATTAATTTTTGATTTAATATGACAGTCACATCACTGTGGCAGTGAAGGGCATTTCCTGACATATTAGTATCGAAATTGATTATTTCATAGATGCTTATCATGTACTGTATTCAATCAATTCTAAATGACATTCTAATGAATAATTTCTAAATTTTCAGAAACAATGAGATATTATATTATTAAAAAAAACGCAGGCAAAGTATGCATAATTTATCTACAATTGTGCAAAGAAAGTCCATTATTAATACATAAATGTATCTTTTACATTTTAAACAAATACAGGACAATTGTTTCTATATATTTCAGAAATCAAAAGAAAGATAAATTTTAATATATATATACAGTAAAAAACTTACAATTTATCAAAGGAACTTTATGGTTTAATTTTGTGCGGTTTCTGCTTATTTCGAAATTTGTCAATAAGTTATAAAGGTTGCATGATATTGATACTTATATTTAATACCAGAATACTTTGAAGACTGAAAATGGAATAATTTTAATACATACATATATATATATATATATATATATATATATATATATATATATATATATATATATATATATATATATATATATATATATATATATATATGAACTAAAATAAATTAATATCTACTATTTAGGTGTCATCTAGCATTAATATTGTTTGAAATACATTCGACTTTAAAATTCAATTTTAATATGTTCGATAAATTCAGATACCTTTTCTGAAAAAGCATATTCTCTAGTTATTTTTTCATTTGATTCCGTTTCCAATCATTTTAAATTAAAAGTATTAAAATGAAATGATTATTATTTTTTTTATCCTTATATTGCATTTACAAAATATAGGAAAATTAAAAAATAAATAAGAAATGCAAAGTCAGAAAAATTCAGGTTCAAGTCGTTTCGAGGGATTAATTAGCGTTAATCTCTTTTCTTTCTTTTTTTTTTTTCCAAATTATTATAAATTTAGATGTTCAATTTATATCATTCATAAAATAAAATTATATTACCAATTGTTAAAAGATCATCATGCCTATTGATAATCATAGTAAAATAGACAATAAAGAACAGTTAGATTATTTCTTCAAATTATAACGACATTTACTTTGAAGTGAAGTCTTAATACTTTGACTGAAATTGTATTCACCATATATTTACGTTCTTCATCAATTTTTTTTAATTTTCCCCGTAAAGCAGCTTTGTTTTTCTGTGGCTCTCTATACATACAAGTATTCATTTCCTTTTCCCCTACTTTCAGCTCAAACGATCACATAAATCCCTAGCCAACTTTTTCCCCCATCTTTGAAAAGCAAAATAAATCCCATCGAAAAGAGGTAGGAAAAACGCCAACCGCATAATTCATTCGAAGGCAGAAAGAACTCCATGATAGAGTGGAAAGCGAGTGGAGGGTAAAAAAAAAAATAAATAAATAATAAAAAAACAAGAAATCTAAGCGCTTTACCAGGAAAGATAAGACATGGTAAAGGGGTGTGGAGAGGAAAATAGTCCTTCCCCTGCTGCCTACTCCATTCACTCTCTGTTGACTTTGTGCATGAGGACAAAGATTTCTGTCCCACAGGGATAGCAGACAAGAAAAGAAGGAGAGCCCTTTCATAAACACGCGGATGCGTGCACCATGGATATTCTGCGGTGGAAAAATTGATAATCTTCCTTCGCTCCACCTTTGATGGTGGTGGGAAATTGTGCACAACTTCTCGGGCCCTCTTCCTATCAGTAACAGTGTTTGGGGACAATGGACTCTCGTTCGTAATCTCAAGCGCGCAGAAAGGGTACATAGTTTTCGCATTCTGGAGTAGGGTGGTGTGTTTTGGGAATTGAAGTGTTTAATGGAAGTAGGCGATTAGAAGTGTTTGCCCAGTGCTCGGCGGAAGCAGTGAAGCCTTCGAGGGAGATGGCACAATGGGTCTCAAGCACTCAACTTTTGACGGAGATCCCAAATGAAGAGCAAGGTGGAAGCGTCTCTTTGTTTTTGTGTATCTAGAGGAGGTGTTTTTTTTTTCACTTTCTATTGTCACTTCATCATCAATACCTCTAAAAATGCTTTCAAGCTTTTTTTTTTTTTTACCAGGATTATTGACTGCTGAAGCATTGCCGTATAAGCATGTCTATCTAATTTTTCAATGTAATTTTAGGTTTTTATAGATATTTTTAAAATAAAGTATGCATATTGAAAATAAATCAGAGTGGATTAAATCCGTGATGATTTAGTTTAAAAAATTAGCTGTTATGATGGTATAGTAATTTAATATTAAAATTTTAGGCACAAAATTTAGGAGGAAAAAGTAGAGAAATGAATCCTATAGTGTCTTTTCAAGCAATTCAAATCGAAAATATACATTTATGTACACAGAAGTTGACCCAGAAGCAGTTATCAACAAAATAACAGATATTTACATCAAAAAAATTTTTATAAGTGCAAATAAAACCGTATATAAGCTTATATGTTGTCATCCTTAATATTAATGTGTATACATAATTATTACATAAAGAATGCACTAGTTTTAAAAATTGTATACAGTTACTTATAGATAAATAAAAAATCCATCATAAAAGATTTTTTTCAATAATGTATTGAAATTATTATAATATAAATATATAAATAAATAACTATTAAAAATATTTCTCTATAATCTTTTTTTAATTAATTGTAATTTTTGGGGTAATTTATTTATTCAGTACACTAAATGCATTGAGTTTAACTCTACAATAAACTGAAACATAATTCTTAATATGATAGTTGACGCAATTCAATATTTATGTCGAAATAAGAAATGTATGCAAAGAAATTTTATAGCAAAAATTGCTAGTTTATTTGCAAGTTTTACATGGAAATTTCACAGCAAAAATACTACTATTTATAAAAATACCAAAAAGTGTAAAACACTTATTACACGTATGTTAAAATTATTGGTAAGTAGTAAGATTATTTTAGTAAGAAAATGTTCATTAGTAATTATTTATGTCAATTATGTTAAATTGTTTTATTGAAACTCTCTAATTGCAATTTATATTTCTCGATTTTCATCTGAAGTTCTGTCAAAAGAGTCTTTATAAAGTTAATATATTGATAATTACAAGAAGAGAAAAATATTAAAATAGTATTCTTTTATACCTGTAAATTAAAACGCCATAAATTTAAAATATACATTTTTATTTACAAGAATCTATAACTACTGAAATCTTAATACATTTCCTTCCTTGTTTTATTCCAGTTTCAAAGAAGCTAATGTAAAGTTGTCATTTTTTAAATCAATAAAATCACTTAAAAAACCCTGTAGTCTGAAGCAGAAATTTGAAAATAGAACATATGTCAGATTAAAAGTGAATCCATGTCCAAGAATGCAAAATAAATCCATTGAAACCCTTAACAGCTTTAATTAGTCCAACAAGCCGCCAAGATATTTCCTCTAAACAACATTTTCGAACATACCCTTAGCCAAGAAATAAAATATTTCTAAAGAGTCCAAGGAGACGAAAGAAGAAAAGTAAGGAATTTCAGGAAAAGAAAGGAGAAAATCCTCTATTCCTGTCATCAGGAGAGATGAAGTCCACTCCAGGAATGTCTTCCTGTCTTGGAGATGGCAAAACAAGTGGTGCTCCAATTTTCTCGCCCCTCTTCTTTCACCACGCCCCAGGGTCATGGACTCCTCGAGAATAACTTATTGTCTTTATTGAGCCGGAAAACAATAGTTTGTGCAACTGGCCTTTCAAGTGAGGAAAGGAGTTTTCCCCACTGCTGGATTCTCCTTCTTTCATGTCACTTCGGATCGTTTTCAGTTGGCATCACTTAAACAGGAAAACCACTGATGTTACAACTGGAAACGGACTTGTTTCGGAAATACATTTAGATTTCGATTACACTTCCGAATTAAATTTAAAGCGATATACAGGAAGAAACTGTGAGAAAAATTTGCATTTGCTAAGAATGAGGATAGAAAATTTTAAATTTCTGTTGGTTCTGTAGAAAAGAGTTTGAATACATAACCCTCAATATAAATTTAAGTGTGAGAAGATTTAAGAATCAATTTTGAAGATTTTTAAGAATTTGATTTGATTGGAGATTTCAGTTATACTTAAAACAAAACTTCATTCTTTGATTTAACCAAGACACAATGATATTTTCTCAAAAGTATATTAGAAGACCTAATACAATGGAAAAATTAAATTTTTAAAATAAATGTGTGGAATCCATTAAAATAAATTATTATTTCAAAATAAATCTTTAAGGGAAAAAATATTTGAGAAAGTTTCATATAGTAATTTTTTTTTTTTTTTTTTTTTTTTTTTTTGAAATTTCGATGTTGTACGGACATAAGATCATTAAAATATTTTAATCAAAATTGTTTGAGTTCCAAAAATAATTTTTTAATTCAAAATCATGTGCAAACTGAATTTTGTATCAAAAAATGTGAACTATAATATTATATAGAATATTAAAATTTAATTTGTTTTTATGGGGAAATTCAAAGGATCTCATGGGAAAATTTTTCTGAGTTCGAAAAATTTGGTTTTATAAAAATTCTGGAGAATTGCATTGTGAAGTAAGAAAAACACTCAAACTTTCTAAGGTTAATATTCAGATTGTGAAAAGGATATTTATGGGAAATATGAAAAATTTGGGTGAAAGAGAAAAAAAAAAATCAGCAGCTCACAATAATAGACATATTTTCCATAATGTTTTAAAACAGAAAAACCTTCTTGTTTTGAAAATAACTCTTAGCAGATAAATAAAATTATGTTGATGTTGTACGGACATAAAATTGCAAATTTCAAAGCAAAAATATATAACCTGTGCATATTAAGATATAATTCAATTATTTCTTCAGAAGTTTAAAATAAAACAGTAAATGTTAAAACATCACAAAAGGCAAATTGAAACAGAGAAAGGAATTCACATGTCCTCAGTTAGTACTTGAAAAAATATGATGTATTCCTGAAAAATTTACTGGGATGAAGGTAATATTAAGTATTGGTGGGAATTATTAACAGAATTTCAGGATTTCCACAGTAAGTAGACAGAAGTGATTCTATAAGGGTGCGTTATACAATCAATTGGGATAAAAAAAAAATACTACATGTAGTGAATTTTTGAAGAAAAGTGATTTTACTTTTTATCGACAATTGCATGATCTCATTCTTTTTCTTTATCCAACTTTAGAAAAGTGAGTCTGGAAATTTTAGCAAGACGAAGTGGCATTAAAAAGCTCAAAACCAACCAAAAATTGCTTCAGAAAAAATGGACATCTTTTTTCTGACCAAACTATAAGGTTAGCCTGAAATCTAGGAAAATTGTAGGTTCATTTGGTTTGCTTTTTGTAAAACATTGATTAATAATATTGCTTTTTGTAAAACATTGATTAATAATAAATTGTTTAAAGAAGAATTGTTTTTATTTGTTTATTTAATTATACTAACGTATACTTTCACCACGATAACATTTCGAATGAAATTTTATTGCTGCAAGTTACCTTTTTAAAAAAGAATTTTTATGACTTTGTGGCACGAACATCTTAAAGGTTTCATCATCCCTGGACTAGCTGATGTCTCTTGCACTATTATTCTCTTTGAATGAGTAATCAGTTTGCTGAATCCCTTTGAAAAGGTTAAGTTTTCTCGGAACCTTTTCTGAGTGAACACTCTACCTTATGTTATTAGATATTCCATTCTTAATACAATAATTTCGTTACAGTTTATATTGGGATTTTTATCAGAAAGGGAGGGAGACTTTTCAGCAGTCGTTTCTCTTGTTTGGATTGATATCTAACAAAATAAAATCAAAATCACAGTTGCTTTTGGATTGTGCATCATTTGGTTAAGCTTATAATTTCTTTGTTTTGTTTTGAGTTAAGACCAATCTAAATAGCTGTAAATAGAATAAACCTTTTTAGAATGATTTTGCTAAATTTTAAGCAATACTATAACATTTTTTTATTTTTGGTTTAGATTATTACTATTTAAAAGACAATGAAAGGCTCACAATAATCTCACGGTAAAAATGCTTTCTTAGGAGTGATATATACAAGATTCAATTAACACCACTACTGAACCATGGTAGGGGGTGAATTTGTTTTTATCAAGGTCAGATTTAGAAGTTACCAAAATTTTCTATTTTACAACCCACCATTCGGTTTCACCATACATGAAAAAATATTCTAAATTACATAGTAGATTCCTTTTATCATTTTTTATTACAAAATTTAATTTATTATGTTAAATTGTACTTTATGTGATGGGCTCAAAATGAACAATTAATTACTTTATACATATTACTGTAATAGAGCTGGAAATTTAAGCAATTATTACCTTCTTCCCACAACCCAAGAAATGCATGAAGCAAATTTTATTCCTAACATTTTTTAAATGTAACACTGTACCTGTTATAGAAACAATGTCATACTAACCATAATACTCATAGAATGAGTATTTAAAATTCATAATTTATTTATTGAAATTAATATAAAGCACACCTATTTACTACTATTTATGAACTTAGAAAAAATTAAATAGGTAGATTGTTGGAATAAATGATGTTCTTTTTTGTCTCAGACAGGGTTCCTTAAATGACATTTAAAGTTTGAACAATCCCTCCCTCTTAGGTATCGGGGCACCCTAACTGTTAATCTCTCATGCCAATCACTTACCTAAGCACTTCTTTACTTCCTAATAGAGTCTAATGGGGTGAGATTGACTGGACTGACCTATAGACATAAAAAAAAAAAAACTTTTATGTCTATAGGTCAACTGTAGAGACAAATAATACTGGTATAATCGGTTCAGTTTTTTACTAATGTGAACTAGAAAAGGAAAAGTAAGTTCAAAGCTTTGAATTTCTAAACATATTTTCCGTAAGTGGACACCAGTAGCGACAAATAGAAACGTTTTGGTTTATGCGAACGAAGAAAATTGCCTCAATGTTTACCAAACTTCTAGCGATTTTATAATCGTTTCGAGATATATATATATATATATATATATGCATGCATATATGCAGTTTTCTAAATTTAATTTTTTAATCTTTAATATTATTTATTTATTTTGGTTGTGTTGTAAATTTATGATCATAAATCCAAAATCACTGTATTAAACTATTAAAATGTTATACTTTGGGATATTCTATTTTTCTCCACGTACTAAAAATGTTATCAGGAAATAAGTAGAAATATAGAAATGTATTATATAAATGTGGCTTACCCGATATGTGTTTATATGTGTAAGATAAGCATTACTACATAGGTTACACCATTACATATTGTTTTACATGTAGATGGTTTTGGAATAATTATTATTTTATTTCTTTCTGGAAATAATGGGAACAAATTAAATTTAAATGTTTTTTTATTTTTAAAACCATTACGTGCAAAGTTTAATGCTCAAACTTAAAAATGTAAGTAATTTTGCTGAGTAATAATTTATTAAAAGCAATTTTCCCATTTTTTATTATAGTGCGTAATATAATTTGGTTATTATGGTGCATAATATAATTCTGTTAATTGTTTAGTTTAATTTTTTTTTTGTCTTGTGGTTTTGCTTTTGACTTCGTTCGTTTTCATAAGTCGAAAACTATAGATAATTTCGTTCAAATAAAATTGTGTACACTAAATATTGTACATCTTCTTTTATAAATAGTTTAGTTGAAGAATATATTTAAAAAATAATTTTTGTGTTTTTAAATATAGTTATCTATCCATAACTTTTTATTATAATTAATTTTTTATGAATAGAAATAAGATCAAATAGCTTTTTGCTTAAAAATTCTGTTATTTTTAATAATTTGGTGAAACTACATACAAAAACTATTTTTTAAAAATAAAATTTATATGCAAATGTTATCAATAAATATATTGGGATAAATTATTAAATACTATACTTCTCAATTTGTGCTTAATCGAATGATTAATTAAAAAGCTTAAAAGTTTATATTTGCTTTTGGAGAATAAAGATATTCTAAAACTTTAAAATGTGTCTAAATGAGAGTTTAAATTATACTTGTAAAAAAATTATTTTTAAAATAGTAGAGAGAAATTCATCGTTATTGTAGCTAGTTTGAGTTAAAAATATTACCAGTTTATAAAATGCAGTTTTTGTGTATATACCGGGTGTCACAAAACGACCGCATAAGCTCTGCACAGCTAGATTCCTCGTTGGGAGTACATAAAAACTGGCCAAAGAAGCGTTCCTGTTCGATCCATAGTTTACAAAAAAATGCGAATAACAAAGTATGACGTCACTGCTGGTGCAAGAAAAAACACTTTATTGAACATCTCAACAGCAGTATATGCAGAGGATATTGATGGCCATACTCCCTAGCAGTTAGTAAAGCATTTCCATTACATCGGCCCGTACATCCACTACACGTCGCAGTAGTCACAAACAGAATACGTGGCCACCATACGAAGACTACCGGTAGCAGCTAAAATGCAGTATTTTAATTATACCAGTTCACCAGCGGCTTAACGTCATTCCATGGCAAGCGCATTAATGACGCGATGTGCGCGGTGAACGTTTTAAACATTTTCGTCTAGAAACTATGCAAATACTGTTGTTGATATGTCCAATAAAGTATTTTTTTTCTTGCATCCCGGTAGTGACGTCATACTTTGTTTTTTTGTAAACTACGAATCATACATCAACGCTTTTTGGGGCAGTTTTTATGTACTCCTAATGAGGAATCTAACTGTAGAATTTATGCGATCGTCTTTGGGACACCGTTTAAAATTACTTTTAGAATTACTGTATTCTCTTTAGAATTACTGTTATTTAAATTATATAAATACCCTTCAAAAAAAGTTAATTTAATGTAAATTAATTGCTCAATTATTAACAAATTGGAAATTTTACGCAGCCAATTCCTGTCTAAGATTTAATCGACACACTAATGAATGACTACATTTATTTTTTTTCTAAATGAATAAATATGCGTTAATAGTTATGTAGAACATATTAGCTTCATTAAGGAAGCAATAATTTTTCAGCTAAGTAACCCTTTCCGCCTACGTTTTAAAATGACCATCATATATGCAGCCAGCGATGTAAGAAAACACTTTCCATAAACAAGGTCTGCGTTTTAAAGCAATCGTTTCTCTGTACACAACTCATCTAACTGGTTGTGAAGTATTAAATTTATGCCTTATTTTTTTAATTGTGGTATTTAAATTATTCCATAAGGAATCATTAAAAGCTTGCAAAATGTAAGCATGTAATTTGGGAATATCCTAGCAAAAATTATGCATTGTTGTTGAAATTTTAAAATCAACTGATGTAATTTTTCTTTCCTTATCAATACTCTCTAAGAATCTTACGTCATAAGCGAACCTCTCAACATTAAGAATAGACATTTGGTCGTCTAGCTGTCAACCAAAAGCTAGATATTTTACTTTTTTTCATGATTCTTTCTTTTCTTATGTATTCCATTGTATTACTGACCTGGCTTCGAATATTTTATGTCAAGCCAAAAAATTGTCTTTATCCTTGAAATTATTATATCACTGAAGGAAAAATTGACTTCCTATGTTACACAGTTGTTCTGTTTTTCATTTGTGTTTCTTTTTGAAATGTACTGAATTTCATTGTTCGATGTTATTATAAATAAGACTGAAATTCGCTTAAAATTAATTTTCATGATAATAATTAAAGAAATTGGGTATATAATAATATATACTTGCATTTTTAGTATAATTTTTAAATTAATTTTTTAACATTTATTATGTACTTTTTATGCACAAACATAACACATTATAATAGAATAATATTAACATTTAATAACACCACGAAAATTAGCACTAATCTCGGAATAAGATACGTAATATTTATTTAACCAAATTTAAAAAAAGAATTTTACAGCATATAATGAGGGAGTTTAAAAAATATATTTCCTAGAACCATTCGTTAGTTTCTTTTTTTATTAATCAAATTCGTTTTTTCTTATTATTATTAATTATATTTTACAAAAATAGGGAATAATTTAATAAAGAATGCATGTACTGAATTTATGTTTTGAAACGATATGAACTAATTTTATCATCATTTCATCCACCTTTTTTTGATTTACGATGAAGACTAAAATTGGATAAATTTTAAATAGTAATAATGTTTTCATATTCTCTATAAATTAATTATTATTAAAGATATGTTACTATGAGACAAAGAATTTAATATAGAAATTCACAAAAACAAAGTATAAAATTATTTTACACAAAAATTTTGCATTACAATTCTTAAAAAACAACAATTTATTAAATTATTATTTTTTAAGAACTGTAATATACTATGAAAATTTTTGTATTTACAATGATAAATGTGATGCTGTATTTACAATGGTTAAAAATAACAATTTATTAAATTGTTATTTTTTATAAGAACTGTAATATACTATGAAATTTTTTATATTTACAATGGTATATATTTCTATCAAGCTTATATATAATAGAAAGAAATTACCTTATGTGTGAAATAGAAACAATCAGGAAAAATACTTAAAGGTGACCCTTTGCAAAAATTAGAGATTTTTTTTTTTTTTTCCCGCGAAGATTATTTTTGTGCATGTTTGAAGAAACAGATGGCGCTGAAAACACGATAAACCAACCAGAAATAAGACAACATCGCTACCAATATGGTCCCAAATTGACGAGAATCCAAGAGACAACCTAAAGTATAAGTCACTCGAAACAATCATGTTTTGAATTTGTACAAAATTAGCATAACTTAAATATTTAGTAGAATTAAAATTAACATTTTATTCAATTTCTTCGATAACCATTAGAAAAATTATCAATTTAATAACATTTCGATGAAAAATTAATGATTTACTTAAAAAAATTAAATCATAACAAATCATAAAAACAAAGAATTTTCATATGGAAAATTATTTACATAGATAATTATGTTACTTAAAAAAATTATTTTTCAGAAAACCAATATTCAATTCTTTTCTTAAAAAAGCGAGAGCAAATAATTTTTCACAGAATTTTTAGCAACAAATTTTGTTTAAAATACGGTTTTGGAAATGTATTTTATATACTTTTATTTGATGTATACAGTTAATGAAGTAAATTTGTGTAATTTATTTTTAATAATTCAAATTTAAAATAAACTCGAATAGATCACGTTTAATCTAAGAAATATCATACGTTTACTAAAATAAAAAAGGAATTTTTCATTATAAACGAGCAACAAATTCTATTTTTAACTTCCTTTCTCGGTTTTCCTTAGATAAAATATTCCTTACAAATAGCGTATATATATTATTTAAATTTAAGTGAATTTGCTCACATTGCAGAGTATTCAAAAAGGTAAATTCATAAAATTTCCAGATCTTTTTCTCTCAATTGAATCTTAGAAATAATCAATCCAAAAATTTAAAAGAATTCCAAAATGAAATAAATCTGTATTTAGATTAATTTAGGCGTATAAAATTTTGCTATTGATTGAGAATAATATATTAAATACCTTAACAAATAAATGGATTTACATAAATATATACATGCAGGATTTTAGTGCGAATCGAATATCCATGAATATTGAACATATAATATCTTCAAAAAATTGATAAAAAATTGACTATTGTATGACAAGACATATAAGTTTGCAACTGATAAGAAAGCTTTATTCAGGTGAATAATTTTGAAAGCTAAAAATATTAATAAAGCAAGGATGGGAATCCAACTTTACATCTTTTATTCCCTCAAAACTTCAGAAGAGAGATTGGAAAGGGGGAAAAGCAGAATCATATTCCCTATATTGCTTTACCTATTCCCCTCCCTACTTTCTCAAGAATTTGATTTTGGAAACTTTCTCCCTTCCTTTCAGGCCAGTGGTTACAAAATTGCAGCTGAGACCAATATATGTATTTTTTTTATACTTTCATTCTATTAAGCGCATTCCGCTTTTCCTCCCCTATTCTTCCCCTCTTATCCCTTTCCCCTGTGGTTTTTTTCCCTCCTAGCACAGATCCCTTACGAATTTCCCAAGTAATTACCCAGAATGCATTTCACGGTACCAACGCCAAGCAATGTATTCTTGTTAGTGGAAAATAATTTTTAAATTTTTCTGGTATTTGACATGTTATTATTTCACATTTAAGGGCTTTGGAATGCACATTAGCTTGCTGTAAGCATCTATAAAAATTTGTATGTGCACAAAACTTTTAATTCATAATTAGCTCTTTAACGTGATGGAAAAATTCTAACTTGTAAGAAGCAAAATATGGTATGTTTCTAAAGAACAACACTTTACAACTCTTTTTTATGTAATGAAGATTCAAACAAAAATTTTAAATGGGAAACCTTACGTGGAAATTTTAAAAAACATTATTATTATTAAACATACTGATTTCAATGAAATATTTTCTTAATAAATAAATTAGGAAATTTTATTTTCATTGCAATTTTTATTAACGAAATAAATGATGTCACCAAAAATGTACTGGGAAATATTCTGCGAATTTTCTTTCTAACACACAGGTGGCACTTTACGTTAGAAACTTTTGCTGGAGCTTTGTTATTGACTTGAGATAAAAGAGCTTAATAAGTTGGATAAGAAATTGAAACATAGTCTATACATTTTATAAATTAAGCTTGTGCACTTAATGATGTGTGACTATTGGGATATGTTCTTAAAGTCACCATAATCTTCGATTCAAAATAAGAATAAAATATGTCAAACTTTTTTACGCTAAGAGAAAAATTGATGAATTTTGTGACGAGCATTCATAAAAATAAATCTATAAAAAAGTGAATTTTCTTGAATATTGTAAAATTTTGCTTTCATGGTAACAAACTTTTCTTAATGTTTTTGAGAGAGAGATTGGCTCTTTAATTTTATTGCATTAACCATTTTCACAAACGGAGCTTAAATGCTTCATGTAAAAAGAAAAACATCATTTTTTGGATACGTTCATTCCTCATTTTAAGTCTATAATGAAATTAATTTTAAATAAATCACACATTTTTATTAAATTAAATTATTTGTTTATACCGCTTACGATTTGTATGCTATATTCACTACATGACATGCAGTGTTGTACCCCTCTGTAACGCCAGTTTGAAATGCTTTCGTTTCCTAAACATTTTCCAGAAACAATGCAATATTGTTTCGGGAAGAAATTTCATATAAACTGCACGCGCCATGTTTACATATGACAAGACATAAAGTCTAATAAAACTCTTAAGTACAAACTTCAATAGTTGTGTACACACATATGAAATGCTAATTTACCCTTTTTCAAACAGTGGTATCTTCCACTGTAAACAATATAGTCTTACTACTAAAACATGTTGTGCTTATAAGTTGTAATTAAAAAAAAAAACATATATAATTTGCTTTAATTATTCTGACTTTATTTACTTCTAAAATACATGTTTTCAATTATTTTAAGCAACATCATAAGCATACACTTTGTAGATACTTTTTACCAACGAACAAATCATTCAAATGTTTATAAATATTAAACATTAAAAAAGTTTCAATTGAAAAAAAATTTTGTCAAAAAGGGAAAAACTTAACTGGTACATTGTTTATAAATATGACATAATAAATTTTCTGTAAATAAAGAAAGTGACAATGAAAAATTAGAAAGCTGGTTGATAAAAAAAAAGATAGGTTTCTTAAAAAATTCAAAACTTGCCTTGATCGAGATTCCATGCTTATCAGACAGAATATAAAATGGATGGATTTAAAAATAGTCAAAAGGTGTCCTGAATACAAACGAAACTATATCACCAACAGCAGAAAATTTAGATATATTACTTATACTGCTTTAATGGATCAATTATAAGACCAGAACCTAAAAAAAGGAGTAATTTGCAAAACAGCAAGAATCTGTAAGAAAAGCTTGTTATTTTAACCAACATGGATTATCAGCTTGGATGCAATCACTTTGATTACTTTTGAAGCTGTTCACCTATAGGAACATCTTCTGTAGTATAACTAATGACGAAGCTGGGAACAAGAATGACAGACATTTTGTATGCATAAAATCATGCATATTTGTTTAAGATACTTTATGGACACATGCGTGTTTTGTGGCACTGTTGTGCACATTCTCAGTTTGCACTTAGCATTGGCATACTGGTTTATCAACTGGAATGATGGCATATTGGGAAATTGGGTACATTGCTTGATGTCGTCTTGTTATAGTTGACTGAAATAGTGACCTTTACATTTTTGTCTTGTGCCCACGTCTTCACCTTCTTTTCGAGATCTATGAAACGATATATTTTAGCAGAGCTATATGCTACCGATATAGCACAGATTATCTTTGATGTATGAAATGTTCAGCTGCAGAGAATTATCTCAATTACCAGATCTCTCTCATCAACAGAAAACATCTGTTCAAAAGTTACTGAGTGATTGGCTCACCACCCTACTTCAATCACTTCTACCCATGAGCTACTGGGTATCCATCGGGTTGCAATAGCTTGGGCAGTTCTACTTGTGCTTGCCTTTCAAGCTCTGTTTGACTCAACATTAAGGCATGTAAGTTTTGTCATTGTTGACACAGAAATAGCTGTTCTGGAACTTATTTCTCAAGATCTATGTTTCCAAAATTCTTGAAAATTCAATCCCTCCATATTCCTATACATGAATTATATGCCTATACATGTCCAATAAAAATCATTTTACTTTATGCAATTTCTTTGGATGTGACATTTTAAATGTCTAACAAGAAATTTATATTAAAAAATATGAAGGAGGAAATTTGATATTCTTATAGCGTGGAAAGTCTTGATTTAAGCTTAGTAAAACACCATTTGTTTTCATTATAATAGAAAATGTTTGCAACAATCCACCAAGATAATTACTATAACCACCATAAGAAGGGAATTACTAGATGCCATAATACGAATTCCTTTAAGAAATTTTAGTTCTGCCAGATTATAAATTATTAATTCACTCAATAATTTATTGCGTCATTTGCTCATCATTATATTGCTCTCTATAGATGAAACAGAACGCAAAAACGCATTTTCGTTGACTATGATAATTTTTTGTTACATTTTATTAATTTTCAACGTTAGCACATAAAGTATTGTGATAATTCAAAATGAATAGTTTTTATTTAAAGAAAAAGGTGATAACTATCATTTGAATCAAAATTTATTTTAATGAGATAAAGAATAAAATTGAAACTAAAATTACTTTTATTAAAGGTAAAATTGAAACTTCCTATTCCTAGATTTAACTTAAAACTTTGATAATGAATAGTTTAAATGTAAAAGATGACAATAATAACTGATCGTGATTTCTTCATAAAATTTAGATTCAATTTAATTGTTTTTTTATTTTATTGGGTTAATATATATACTTTTGTAGCGTTATGCTATTATCTAACACTGTGGATTTAGATTTTTCCTTTGCCAATTCTAAGTCAGTAGTAAGTATTTGCAGGAAAACCAGTGTTATCCAATTTATATAATTTATTAATGATTTATCAAATTAATCAGATATGGAAGCCATGCATTTTTTATGAAATGTAAGTATAAAAGCCTGTAAGAGATTATAATGTCAAAAATACCGTTTTATAAAACTTTGTAATCAGAATTTAAAGTAAGTTTATTAACCGCACAATAAACTTTGAAGAAAGAAAATAATAATTAAGTTTCAGGAGCATATACAATTATTTATTTCTGAAAAAAAATGTTTTTTAATTGCGATATTATTTTATTAAAAAATATGTAATGTTTGGTTGCTTATCTGGAATTGAATAATTTTTAAAATAAAAGTTAAAAATTAAAGTACAGTTACTTTGTAAGATTTATTTTAAATAAAAAAAATGCGAACGAATAGAAATGCTGTAATAGGAAACGAAGTCAATTATCGTTTGGTAATTTAAAAACGATTTAAAAAGATGGCAACATAATAAAAGTTAACAAATTATTTCAAGCAAAAGTCATTCAGTAAAAAGGCTATAGTTATAAATATTGCCTACCAACGAATGAAGCTAATCACCCTTCGGCAGTTTATCTGGAATTAATATACTTAAAGTATAGAATAAACAACTATTAACTACTTGTGTGAAATTTTAAATTCAAAAAGATGTTTCAAGAAACTAGTTGAGATACCATAAACATAAATGAAGTCAATCACCATTTCGTTTCTTCTTTGAAAATTGTAGCACTACCATTATATTTGTAAGCATTAAAGTAAGTGATTAAACACAAATGAAACTTTTCCTTTTCATCGAATATATTTTTGGTTGCTAATGGAGATAATATTGAAAGATAAAACTAATATATCCTTAGTATTAAGTTGGAATTGATTTTAAGGACTATGTTCCAGATGTATTATAAAACACTGAATTAATAGAAGCGTTAATTGAGGAACTGGTAAAATTGATAAAACTGATACAACCTAAAAGCTCTTTTTAAATAAATTTTACAAAATTTGCCCTGGGAACACATTAAAAATCACTTAATTTATATTAGGATTTCTCAATTTTAAAATTATAGTTTTTTTTTTTTTTAAATGCTTTTGTCAATACTGATATTATTTATAAAATGTTATAAAAGAAATATATCGCAGTAAAATCAAAATGAAATATCCCATCTGAAAGAAATCCTATAGAATACAAATAAGGAGCATAACAAGCATAGGAAATGCGAATGGTCACATTTTTATTTCAAGTTTAGAAAAATTTATATCGATACCCTTACAGACACCGATATTGTTCAAATTTTATACATTTCCAACCACTGAGACCAGCAATTCTTATTGCTATTGCCACAGATGTGACCTCATACTGAATGAAAAAAAAAAAAATAGTGCATGGCTAAGGTTGAGCGATGAAACCCTAGGGTGTACTTCATGAAATGTAGAAGAATTCTCGCAAAAAAAAAAAAAAAAAAAAAAAAGAGAGAATAATGTTCAGAAAGGATATCTCTTTTTCTGGTGGGTGGCATTTTTAAAGCACGTGGACGGCGGGGAAAATCTTTGCCCCCAAGGCTTTGGAGAGAAGGAGGCGATTGTAGAAAGTCAGCACAATCTGTTTCCTTTGGCAGAATGTAATATGATGAATAGATATCACACACACAATATGAAATACATCCCACTTGCAATTCCTTTTTTATTCCGCTGTGAAAGAAAATGGGTGATAAAAAGAAGCAGCGTACCAATATTTCGCATGATCGCATTGCTGATTGATCAATTTCTTATTGCATGATTGCTGTTTAATTGCATAATATTAAGCATTTTTTTTAAAGAAATTTAAATCGCTAAATATTCAAATTAAAACAACTGAATATGATTATAAAAGAAAATCTTTATTAATATTTATGTAATTGAAAATATTCGACCTTTAATTGAAGAAACAATTTCATTATCGATGACATACATTGCATTATTTTTACAAAAATTAATTTTTAGTAATAATTTAAATTGTTTGCTAAAAATGTGACATACATTTTAAAAACAATATAATGTTATTATAGAATTGACAATGTAAACATCGTTTATTGTTAGTTAGGAATATTGTAATTATTATTACCGGATTTAATGCTAAAATTAAAATTAATGAATTAATGGGATCGGTGTAAAAGCTGGTATCCCTTGGTTTGGCTAATAATTTATTGATAAATATTGGTTATAAAATTTGATTTCTGGTAACCCTAATATTTTTAGCACTTTTAGTGACATAATTTTTGATTACCATTTTGTTACTCACATCTTGGCGCCTATCTTGGAATAAAAAAATCGCCAAAAAAATCAAGGGGTACCAGTTTATTAACTTGCATCAATTTAATTTACAGGGTTTCTTTTTTGGAATTAATTCAATTTCACTTAACAGTACATACAAGCCAAATGATATTGGTAATTTTAATACTAACTTGTCTACATTTGATGATAGAATGTGACTGATAAAGAAGCTTGTACTTAGTTGGATAAGAAAATGAAGAAATCAAATAAATATTAAACCATCTATTGTTATTCAAAAGTTACTTCATTAGAAGATTTTCTATTCCAATGAGAGCAATCTTTGAAAAAGGATTCTAATTTCCACAGATTTAAAAACATGCTGTAAATTTTTTTTACTTTAATAAATTCAGGTACAGTAGAACTCCAGTTATCCGAATCGTTCTTAGAATTTCAGGAAAATAAATTAGACTGAAGAAGAGACGGAAAAAAAAGGAGGGGAAATAGCGGTAAAAGAAGACGCAAACACAATGAGAATGACAAGTCACTTAAGAAATATAGAAACATTCTTTTTAAAATTCCTGAATGTTCAGAAGTTAGTGATGAAGATGTAAGAAAATGGCTTTTATGAATCAGTAACTGGATTTCAAATTACAAATGATATAGTCAACTTATTCAAAGTGTCGAGGAAGAAGATGATATTAACATCCAGGTTGAAGCAGACAGGGGACCATCAGCTGGTGAAGCATTTGCCGACTTGAAACTACTTTGTGGATATAGCATCTGCCCTAATAGGATCACTTGAAAATTCTCATTGTCAAATGGATGCGTGACTTGGTTGCCCGAAAAAAGACTGGGGCAGTGACGCAGCGTACTCTGACCGAGACGTCCATCAAGCAATAATTTTTATTTACAGCACTGTACATGCATACTGTATTAACGTACAGCACTTGTAAGTACCCTAACATGCAAAAGTATTATCAAGTTCTTTTCCTTTAAAAATATATAGTGCTTTTTTCTCCTATTTTCAACATGCAATAACTAATTAAAATAAAAAATTTTTCCAAAAAATCTGATTAACCAAATTTTTTATTATCGAAATGTGGTCCGGTCCCAATTGATCCGGATAATTGGACTAATACTGTAGTATTTTTGAAAGTAAATGTAAACTTGTCTTTAGTCAAGCTTTATAATTTGTCTAAATGGAGGAAGCTTATAAAAAACAAACAGATTTTGATGTATAATTGAAGAATCGCACAAGAATACAATTTTGATCAGAAAAGCTTTGATAATTAATAAACAATTTTATATAATTTAAAATGCATCATCAACAATTATAAAATAATAAAAAAACAATGAAAGCAATCATATTTTGAATAATAAAAATGTAATTTGAAAATCCTTTCATGCAAAGGAAAAAATTTTAGCAGAACAACTAATAAAAATCAGATAAAAATAGTTATTTGCCCACCGCTCTTAGAGCATTTTCGAACAGTAATGTAGAAGTAAACTATAGGATAACTGATTTCTTAAATTATATGCTATTTGATACTGTTTTTGATTGCATATTTTAAGACGTATACTTCTTATACAAATTATTTTTAAAACATTGAATTCTCAGCACTCTCTTAAATCCTAAAATAACTATCATAATTCTTACTATTAAAAACTTGCGGGCTAATTAAAGGCCCTGACTATGGCAGAGGCATATGGGGCAGTTGCCCCTGGTCCCTACATCAGAGAAGACCCCAAGTAGAACAGAAAGTTTATTTTAATCAACTAGAATCGTTTACCAAATCGAATAGAAGTTTTGTTGTTGAGAAGCAGAGAGGGCCCTTAAAGAACTTTCTACCTTAGGCCCCAATTCCTGGCTAACTCCGCAAACACCAATGAATAATGGATACCATTGAAAACTTTTAATTATCTCAACGAGAAAGAGATTTTGATTTGAAAGAAATAACGATATTTCCTCTGAATGATATTTTCTATTTAGTTAACTTTGTGTTCAATGTTTTGTGTCAATGATGATCTTTTGTATGGATGGACTAAACACAAATCGAATGAAGTATGTGGAAGTTTTTAAAATTCTCTTTATCTATGAAACTACTAAATATTACAGGTATTTCCTTCAGCGCTTTCCTGTGGATTTCCCATTGAAAGCTTGTTGGAAAAGTCAAAAATACGTTTTTTTGTATAATGATAAAAAAAAAAAAAAAAAAGGAAATAGGAAATAGTAAAAAAGCAATTAACACTGTTTAAATGTAAAAAAAAAAGTGTTTTATATGCAGTAAACTTTTTTTTTTTTTTTTTTACTGGTAGTGCTCATGCACAGCTGACAGTTTTAAAAGAAAATATTTCACACCTCAATTTCTGAAGTTCCCAATTTCAAAATACGGGACATTGACATATAAGCAGCTTTATAGTGCATTCTGGTGAACATTATTTAGAATTTAAATTAATTTCGAACATTATATTCTGATTGCAACCGTTTTCAATTAAATACAGGGAAAAAATTTGGTCTATGAATAGAATAAAGATTTTTTTATTCAATTGCTAAAATAATATGAATTAAGGATAATTGAAAATTTTTGCTGTCTAATTCCTCAATACTATACTGAACTGAGCACACTTCTTCAATTCAATATTAAAAAAAAAAAAAAAAAAAAAACTCTCTAAATAATTTTATGATTGCATAAAATTAAAACTAATCTTAAAATTTTTATCATTCTCGACAAAAATATTCCATACATTACAGTCGTTCTAAATTCTAAATGTGACCGAAATTTTTAATTCCTCCATTTGAAATTACTACTAATTGCCGAATTCTGGAAAAAATCGCTGATAAAATTACTTTAAAATAAAATACATATTTATCAAATATTATTCATTTTCAAATTTGTTTATTTCATAAATTCGGGTGGTATATGCTTGGTAAATAACCAAAATATATCTTGTTCATTCACCAAAATGACATGTGAAAAATTACTTTGGTATTTACAATAAAATTTTTGGTTAATACGTTGTTTTAGAACAAAAACAACGAAACTTGTATTTGTATTTTATATTCTTTTGAAATATGTCATTAGAGGAATCTAATATTTAAAAACGGATTACAAAAGTTATATGTAATCCGAGGTGCATCTATTTATTTCTACAGCCCCAATTATAAATGTATTCAAAGCCCTTGCTATAAAAATTCAATCTCCTTTTTAAATGTATAAAAAAAACACATTTGGCCATAAATATGACATAAAACTTAATATCAGTGGATGAAAAAGACATTTTGCTTTACGAATCTATCTGCGGCAACCTTTGTTTTTAATCCATAACGGACGTCTAGCTGTTTACTATAAATCTCAGAGTCATTGAATGAAATGAATTTCAACACCTGATTTTAAAGCAGCAAAACGCAACTGTTCTGTGACTTTTCCCCATAAATTCTGAAGAAAAGGGCTCAAAAAACTATTTTCTAGCTAAAAAGTGGATTAAAATACCAACCAGACAGTAATCACCGTGTCCTCTGGGAGATTTCTGTCGGTTGTCTTTAAAAAAAAATCCCCAAGATACATTTTGGTTTCAAATTTTTCTCCAAAAAAATTCAGCCACATATCTGTTCCAATAAATCAATCAGAAAGGCACAGAACCGCAATGGATAAAGCGAGTTACTAAAGCAAGGGATTTACATTGCGCAGCAGGAGTTGGGAAGCAATTCATTCACTTTCAACAAGGGTACGCCTTGTGTGCTTACCTCGAGTCACCCTCTCAGTAATTTCCCCTCTCCCTCTTTAATTCTTGGGGTGCAGAAGGATATCCAGTTACATCCTCCTCCCTCATCCCTGGTACCTGAAAAAAAAGTAATTTCTGAGAAACCTAAAATTCCAAACACAAAACGAAAATGTTTTCTTCTACTCGTTTGTATCTCTGCAACTGACATCCAGCAAATCATACTTTGTCTGCGGCAGGAATGGGTGGGGGTGTTTCCGGGGGGTTTTCTTAAGGTGATGTATGTGGGTGTAAAGAGGGACGTTCTGTCGAAAGGAGGGAAGGATCGCTCTGGCGACGTATATCATAAAAGAAGAAGCATCATCCGCACTCGACACGTCCGCAATTAAAGTTGCTTAAGATCTTTTTTTTCCCACTCACCAATCCGTCTTGAAGATCGATGGCATCGCCTGCAGTCGGCTTCAACGTGATCGCTCCAGTGTTCCAGATGGTTTGTGCAATTTATTCAGTTTCTTGCCAGTCTGTTTGTAAATACCTAATCAATCTAGGTCTTGATTATAAGGGAATGAATAGGGTTGTTTGCGGTTTTGGCAAGTCAACTCAAAGCAGGGTGTATGTTTATCTAGTAAGAATGTACTGCACAATTCCTGTCTCTATAAATAAATATCCGCTGTTATCCATCCTTCTGAAAGTTTGGATGCGTTCATTTATTTTGAACCACAAGCTTATGAATAAGTTGTACTTCGAATTGCACATTCATATTAATACAGTCAAAGCTGAATATAAATTAATCATACAAAATCTAGTGTAATTTATTTGTATTTGTATAGCTATTCCTTTCTTAACATTTTATAGGGTAATTTAATATCATTAAAATATTGCTTTTCAATTTTTTTTTCAACATTTATCAACACTTCGATGTAAGCATTAAATTTTAACTTTTGCTTATTTCACTGATTTAAAATAAATTTAAATGATATTTAAATAGAAAAATAAAAAAAAAAATGTTTTCAATCTCAATAATTTAATAAAAAAGTTTTTCTGTTAATAAAACCCTACTTTTTTTCAAAAATAAAAAATAATGTTATTTAGTTATCAAATGCTACAAATAGAGTTTAAAATGATATTTCATATCTGTAACACTTCCGTTCAATAAAAGTTAAAAAAAATTATATTAAATAAAATGAAATAAAGAAGGACTGAAGCTGTTAATTGTATTCAAAGAAATTTTTTCAGTTTCATACTTTTTTATATTAATTTTTAATCTAAAATTTTCTGTTAGTAGTGTTTATGTAAATAATAATTTAAGTAGTTTGGAATATTTGGTGTTTACTTCAATAATAAAGATAAGAATTTTAATAACAGTTTAATTAGGTAATATTAACTTCTTAAAGCGCATTAATGTTGATATCTTATTTGAACTAAACATGATGTTTTCCCATATGATTAGGGTTTTGTTTTGTCATCGGAATGCAGTGAGTTAAAATTCCTCCTCCCCCCCCCAAAAAAAAACTATCGTGTTTGCTAATGATGGCTAGGTCGTCGTATTTGGTTGCAATGTCCTCCATGCGAAAGGATACTTCTGGGGTCGAAAAATATAGTGGTCGAGTAGAAATATGTGAAATGATATTTATGGTAAAGTCTGTAGACATTCTGCTTATATGAGTACCCACCCACTTTCGGAGTCATGATACCCACTGGATGACAGAATATATAAGAAGCCATCATTTCCGACCCTTATATAGTACTTAGAAAAGAAAAAAAACATTTGAACTGTATAGTTATATTTTATTATGTCTGTATTTATTACTAATTACTTTAAAGTCATATGTATTTCAGGAATAATTTAATGTATTAAATTCAGAACAACTAAATAATTTAACTCTTATAGAAAACCAATCTTAGTATTGGCACAGGTGCCGTATAATCCATGATTCCAAATTCTGAATTTTTTGGCGATGAAGAAATGTGGCCAAGTTGGCGTATCGTGACGTGCGCGATGACGTAAATACTGGGGTTACCAAAATACGATTTTCTGCATAATTACCATATGTATTACATTACATTATGTATTACATAATAAAAATGAAGTTGCCAGATACATAAGAAAATCCGCCAAAAAATCGCCAATCTCAGAATTTGGCATCCTAAATTATACGGCAACTTAGCTTAGTATTATAGTAATTTATTAACTATTCTTAAAACTTTTATTTTTGTGTCTATAAAGTATTGGACACCTCCCCCATCCTAACAAATCAAATAATTATCCTTTTTATGTTAATAATAATTATTGAATGGTGCTCCATTGCTGTGGTATATAAGTAATATCTTCAAATGAGACAATAATGCAACAACAATAACTCAAAATTCGAGCATTATTTTCAAAAATTACATTTTAGACTTTATTTTATACCATCATTAACAAATTATAATATGCATGAGAGCAAAATACATGCAAGTATTCTACCATCATTAAATTTATTTACTTATCTTCATTTTAAAAGCGGAAAATTTGAAGACCACATTATTTGCTACGGTTTTTACTTACACGATCCACTATTTTTTGTATTTTATTTTTTATAATAAAAACTATACGTTTAAAAGAGTGAAAAAGTATTGGATTCAATTAATTTGCTTCTAACGTCATATTTTTTATACAAATCATTTATACAGTTCATCACAGACATAATAGTTAAAATATAGTTAAGTAAAATAAAATTAAAATGAAAAAGATAACAATATAATACTCACTTAAAAACTGATTTGCATTATTTTCATCAGTGACAATAATTTCTTTAAAAAAGATACATACTTCCATTTCTCATGTTTTCAATTTAAATCATTTAAGCTACGAAGTCTATTGTAGTGTAGAAGTTAAAGTTTTATTTATTTACATTAACATTTTAGCGAATGAATCTAGAAAGTTTTGTTTAATAAGAATATATTTCTGTTTATATATAAAATGTTATATTTTTCTTAAATAAAATATAACCGCGTGACAGAAGTACATACTATATGATGTCCAATTTAATTAATAATAAATAACTTATAAACAATGAAATAAGCCAATAAGGTATAAGAGTTTAAAAAATTATATAATTTTTCCAAACTTGTTAAATTGGCTTTCTCAATTAGAAAACCAATTTAACGGTTTATCAGGATTTACATGCAATTGTCATCGAACAATTTGCAATTGAAACCATGATTTCCAATGGAAACATAATTATTATTTTTATCCTGAATTTCCCATGTCTACTGAATATTTTAAATCGTCCTGCATCAGAAACTATACTATATAGGAGAAACACATTTAAGGGAAGTTCATATGATTAGAATTGATATGAGACACTTTTTAGAAACGCGTTGAAATCTAAATGACATCAACCGCGTCCCGGAACATGGTAGAACAGCATACATTCGGAATTAAACGTGTGATAGCAATCTATCAGTTTAACTCTGTTTGGTAAATTCTTATTTTTCTTTAGCACGATGTACCTAGTAGGAGAAGAAGATTAGGATTACATTTTTATACTTTTGATATTTTCTTTTTTCTTTTTACTAATTAAGTACATTAAGTACAGCCAATTAAGTACCTTAACAAAACAGAAGTTTTGTTAAGGTACTTAATTGGCCTGTCCACTTAATCATAGATTTCTCGGATGTCTGTATGGAATAACTAAATTTTATAAACCTTTGTAACAGGCACAAGCAATGATATTTCTTTAGTTTTAATCTATGATAAATGTTATATAATCGTTGACAAATATCTGTAGAAGGAGGAGATTGTTTTGATAGAGTGGCCGTTGAATGAACCCACCTTAAATACATATGAAAGGTTTCAGAATGCTTTTAGATGCTCTGTGAGTACAATTCACTTGATTCTATGATGGTTCCTTCTCTCCTGAGAAATATCGATAAACACTTGGTTGATTCAACTTTTGCTTTCGTTAATGACTATGATTTAATGCCATCTTAAGAAAATTCAATAGTATTTTTAATTTTGTTAGTAATTCCTTGTTTTTCTTCATGAATAAATATAGCTTCATGAATACGTTTTCTGCCAATTAATGTAGCACTTGACTATTTTTTGGTGCATTATTACTATCCCGTGTTTAATTTTTTGAGGTGAATCGAAGGAAATACAGAATTACATACTCTAGTAAATTGCGCTTTAAATTTGTCTGGAAACATCTAACCAAAGCATTTGAAGGAAATGTCATCGAAATTGGCAGTTATAATTCAAGTTAAATATAAATTATTATATTTCAGTTGCAGGTGAGACCCAGGGTTAACGGGTTTGATGTATTCGCTTATCACTAAGCCCCTCCTAATTTTGAATCACGGTCAGGTTATGAAGTGACATCTGAGCTGGCACTCACCTCACCACATCCATGCCACACCAGCGGATGGACTTTAGGCATCACAGATTGACGAGGACACGCCCTTGACCCACGGAGCTCCCCATGAGGAAGAATGTGTGGTTACCCTAATTATTGCCGGCTATGCTTTACGTTAGAAGCGGTGTGAAGTTATTGCGCCATTAGAGCTCTAACGAGGGGATAATTGGATGTCTCCAATAGATGCATTTATAAGCAAAGAAATATACTCATTTAAATTTTGAAATAATTAATTTTACATTTATCCAACTAACTAATAATATACAGAACATTCCCTATATAAAATTTCCATCTTGCAGAGAAATGATACTTTAAAAAGAAACCATTAATTTACATTTAAATTGAAAGTATATACTTTATTGTAACATAAAGTAGAAAAATATTGTAAAAAAAAAAAAAAAATCAGTTGAAAGTGTGATGAATACGTAATTTTTAATTCTTTTGAAAGCAATTTTCATACGACAAACACTGATTTAATTTAATTCCTCCAGCCATGCATATAAAAAGCAGAAAATAGTAAGCCACAAAAATAAGTTAAATAGTTCAGGCAACTGAAAACTAAGTAATTTTTTATTCATAATACCTCAATTAACTTCAAAAAAACTTCATGCGAATGATATTGAAGATGACTTAAGCCATGCCACAAATTTTTATGGAGATGTGCTTCTTATTAAACAAACCTTTATTAAAATCATTCACTCAGATAATGAATCAAATTTGTTTATTAAATGTTTTTATACATTAGTGACTTCTTTGAAAAATTTTATTGAATTTACAAGATAAAAATTATATTTATAAAAAGAAAATAAATGCAAAATCTCCATTCAATTCGAAATGTTAATTTTTATTATGTAATATTTTGTTCAAAGATATTTGAGGAATGTGAAAGGTATTAAATGTTTATAATTGCAAAATCTAATATAAATCTCAAAAGAAACTTCAAACTCTAAAATTAAATATTTTGTTTTCTGTGATATCGTTTAATATTAAATATCATAAATAATAAAAATTTTCTCGGAATTTGATTCAAATATAAGATTTATTGTCAATAAATTAAAATCACTTAAAAAAAAAGATTGTAAAATCACTTTAAAGATTAGAAATTAAAAATTTTAATATGAACTAATATTTTTTCAATACTTAACTTTCTTTAAAATGTTATTAATCAAAATGAAACTTAAAATAGCTTAAAAATATTAATTATTAATCGGATTAAGAACCTGAAAATAGCGATGCTTTTAATTTTAGGATTTTCTTTGTGCATAACTGTACAGATTTACTGAAATATCAATAACTAAATTACTTTTGACTCCATAGTCGCCAAATCAAAACAGATTTTTCTAGAAAAATATAGTTTTTTTTAAGAAATACGTTAAATTTAATAATATTCATAAATTTACAAATACAGAAATATGATATATTCTTAATCATAATACTAGCATATAATTTATTTATTAATTGAAATATAAAAAAAAATTTATAAATTCGTCAAACGTGATTTTTAAAAATTGTAAATTTATATTTGAGACAAGGATTTATTAGTAACTCATTTCAACAATTTTCTATATATTATTTACCCAATATCTGTTTAAATTAAAAAATAATACTAGTATAAATATTATTAATCATTTAAATGCATTAATATTATTACTGATATTAAAAATTTTTGGTAGTTGAAATGATTTTAATTTTAAAATCATTAAATTCATTTACTTAAATTTAAAGGCTTTTTTTGAGTGAGTCATCTATGTATAATATTATAATATTACAAATTTTATACCTATTATATATATATGTCTTTTTTATGTCTTGTTTATATATCTTTTTTTTCTGAGTTTGAAATTTTACTTTTTTTATATGAGAAATGTCCAAAATATATCCTTGTATATAGTAAAATTGCCTTTGCTTCATAAACATACTTATGCAATTATGATACAGCAGGAAGGCGTGAATTTAGAAAAAGAAAAATATCATCAAATTTAATGCAATTTTTCCTCAAAGGAAGCATTCAAATCAACATCTTTCTGGTAGAAATTGCATCTGAAAAGTAAAAATAAAAGAAGTGTTTTCTTTTTTGGCGACACCACAAACAACATCTTTTTACGTCATTCAAACTGTGAGTCCCTTAAGCACCAACTCCTCTCTCAAATATTTCAATTATAAGCCCCCATCGTCCAATTAAACGCTTTTTCAAGGGATGCCAAGAAAGCTCGCCATTTTTCAAATACCAAAGCCACCAAGGAAGTGCCAAGGAAAACACATCAAACCATAGACATTTGCTGCTGCTTTCGAGATTTCAGAATACGCAGAGAAAAAAATAAACGAACACAGCTTTAACATGGTCTGGTAAAAGCATACTTCACTAAAACCTAATGAGTTATACGCTGAGCCATTCCGTGTACGTTACGGTTACAAAAGTTGAAAACCTTCTGGGGTGGTCCCGGAAAGAGAGCTATATTTAGGTTTTTACTGGAAACTTTCGGAACACTTGCGTAATTGAAGGGAATTTTTTTTTTCATACATCATTTCGGTAGCTAATGTAGAGGGGTATCTTGAATGCAAATTTTCGCTTTTTTTTTTCCTTCTGAATTTATCATTTTCGTCATTCACCTAACATCCGGGAAGGCAGAAAAGAGGGGAGTCACGGTTGAATAGAAATCAATTAAGTTTTTTAAAAAATCAGTGGATGAATTTTTTGTTAATATTTTCATTTTTCGTTTGCCGTTTGTTTAAAAAATATTAATAACATCCACCCTCCTGAAAAGAAATCTACATCAACTAAATGAAGGGAAGAAATTCAAATTAGAAGCATTACTTTTTTTTTTTTTTTTTTCTTATGCCTCTAATAAGAACATTCAGCTTATCAATTATGGAATTCGTCTGAAATGAAACGTTAGAGACCGTGTCAATACTAATTCAATATGAAGGAGAATGTACGGCATATCTAATTCGTTGGATTGCATTTTGTGAAGAAAATAGATCATTTTGTGGGTGGAAGTACCCCCAAACTAATGTTTATTAATGACTTTTGGCTAAGGAGCTCAGAAGCTAATTTTGCACAAATCCCATTAATAATGATTAAAACCTATATAAAAATATCTATACATATATTAGCCCTTACAAGTGCGCTGAAAAACTTAATAAATTAGTCTATGGGGATCGCAATGTAATATTGAAAATAAAGATTAGCAACCATCAATTTATTTTTATTGATCGCTTATTATTAAATATGAGCTCTTATTTAGGGCCATTTTCTGCATTGAGGGTTAATATGCAACTGGTCTGGTCACTGAAAATCAACACCTTAGATAGAATATTAACTTCTGAGTGATTGAGCAGAATTTAAAAGTCATTTGCACAAAAACAATAAATCAGCTTCTAGTATACCATAATCCTTAACTCATTTCATGTAAGAAATAATAGCTTCTTAAATTATATAAAAAAAAATCGGATTTTATATTAATTATTATTAGTGAGAGGAATTATTTTATCCATCATTAATATGTTTAATTTAGATAATTTTTGTACAATATAAAAGTAATTTAATGCTCTTACTGTTTCACATATCATAAGCTTTAAAATAATAACACTTTAGTAAACATTAATTAAAATTTATTTGAAATATTAATTTAATAATGATATTAATATTGAGATTGTTAAATTATTTTATTTGCATTTTTAAAGTAAAATTTGTCTTTAAAAATGCAAATGCAGATCTTAATTAAAATTCTTTAAATTAAAGTTTTGTTTAATTAGTGATATTTTTGCTCAGCATTACTATAGTTTAACTCAAAAATGAATTTTTAAATTGCTTACTTAACTCCTAATTTTAATAAGAATGAGTTCATGAAATTAATTTTAGTTTTAATAATGCATTATCAACAATTTGCTGTTTCATATAAATTAATAATAAAAATAAATATTATTAAGGTTATCTTATTATAAAAAAAAAGAAAATGTTTGCTTTTTATTTTAGTATTTATCAGCATTATCTTATCTTCGAATAATAATATATCACTTTTATTGAATTTTTAATCATAAGATAATAATAACTGAAATCAAATGAAAAAGTGCTAATTCTATTTGACATTTATTTTTCGGCAAATGGATGTTAAAGAGCGTATGAATTCATTCTACAGAATAAATATGTATAAATGGTATCGAAGTGCTATAAATAATCAGATATTCAGGAGTACATATCCATAATTGATTGAAACAAGAGATCAGTGAGTTGTTGTTGTAACTTATGACACTTGGACAAACCAAGCTCGCTATACCGTTGGCTACGACAATTCAAGTCAGTAAGGTGCGTTTTTAATTTAATCAGAGCACAAAAAAGGTAAAAGTACGACTTTGCGCTCAACTCCTCCGATAGATGGCAGCATCAAAAAATCCATTGTTACACTTTTGACATTGATCTGAAGGGGGGGGGGATTTTCTCCAGACCATTGCACCTATGAAAAAATGCTCAACGACCGACCGTAGGATATCAGTGAGTTATTCCCAGTCAAAAACAAACATTTTGAACTCATTATGAGTAAAGAATAATAAAAAAGGTCTAAGGTAAGCGAAACATTAATTATATAGATGTATGTATTTATTTATTTTTATGGCATACGGTTTATAATAATGCCTACATAATGGATTTAAAGTGAGTAAAAAAAAAGTGTTTAAAAGAATTTTGCAATTAAACTAAATATAACTTACCTTAAATAGTAATTATTTTCGTGAACGTAAATCATAAATAAATGGCTCTTTTTAGATAATATACATTTGAAACATTTTAGCTAAGCATTAGGCTATTGATAACATTATTTAGGGTGCATAGGAAGAATGGGATTTGAACCCTTTGTTGATTTCACATAACTATCACTCAATTATTTATTAATTATTATGATTGCTCGAGGTGGTTTCTTCAGAATAATGATGAAATGATATACACTTTATATTAGAAATTCAGTACCAGTTCACCAAGTGTGCAGTTGTTAATCTAAACCATGTATTTAAAACTGAAGTGTTTAAAATGTTAATTGTTTCTAATTAAAGTAGATTTCAGCAGCAACCAACATTTCTGCTTCGTATAAGATTCAGATTCAGGAATAGGACATAAAATTAAAGAGCACTCCTTTATTACTTTCGACATTGAATTAACTTATTTCAACGCTTAATATTAAGAACAGCAATTGATGAATGATAGTGCATTACTAATATGATGCTTTAACTTCGAATTACCAAACACTGCTGTACATTGAAATAAAAAAAAATACTATATAATCTAAGTGCAAAAGGTAAATATATAGAAAAACTTCAGTATTGCTATGAGTGTATTAAAGTTCTTTTTTTTTTAAGTAATTATTTTTATTTATTCGTTTATCTATATCTGAAAGATTGAAGAATCGAAATCATAAATGTTACTTTTTACAGCATAATAAATGAATAAAATACAAAATGTAACATATTCATGCAAAAATGCGTTCATGAAATTAATTTGCATAAAATTCTTCTTCAAAAAATCCTAATTTATCCATTAGATTTATTAAAAAAAAAAAATTCACTTACACTGAAAACAGAAATACACAAAACACACTATTAAATCTCTTAAATTTTTTCCCCCGGAAGATGTTTATTCAAAAGATATGAAGGGGAAAAAAATCCCTCTCATAAAGTTTACCTTTTACGAACTCGTAACAACCGTTAGGAAATATTAACTTCTTCCGGGAGGATTTACGAATTTCGCTGAATTACATGCTTCGGTTATTCTTCACCACGTTATTATTATTATTTTTTTTATCTCTTTCTTCGACGTTTTCTATAATTATCTTCCACAACCCCCAACATCGAAAATGAAATTGGAATATCCCTCTGACTTTTATGAAGATACGTGGTGAGAAAAGAAGGCTACATTTTTCGCGTGGTGCAACTATTACGTCCAGCTATTGCACAGTGAAAAGGCGTTATTAATGTCTTGTTTGCGGTGTATTTATTGGTGCGTGGAGCTTCTTTATTAGGAAAAAGAGATATTTTGCCATCCCCCTATCTCTTTTATCCAAGTTATTTTAACTTGACATAAAGAGATGCTAAGATAATATGCGAAATAAGTGAATGACCAAGTTTCGTTTTCATTATTAACTTTCATAAGTTTTATGGGTAGAAATTCATCTTTTTATTTTGTCAGTAAATTAAGAAATGACAAAATGTATTTAATGAAATTCAATAAATTTAATATTTTAGAAACAATTTTTATCTTTTTTACATTTTAACCATTTATGAGAAATCTTTTCAGTCGCATGCAGATTACAACCTATGATAAAGGCGACAAATGTAAAAAAGCTTGCTTTCCAAAAACATTACAGTTTCGAACACTGACTGTAAACAAGTGAGTTCAATTCGCACACCTTTTGGAAAAATCATAGAACTTTATGCCTAAAATATTTTGAGACGTTAAGTCACACTGCTGTTGTAAATGTTGCAAAAATTTTGTGATAACATTGTCAATTTAGATCTTCGCCTTTAATTTTGATTTAGTTGTCCCTCTTCTGCCTAGAACGTTTGAACGATAATAGTCTTCTATTAGATGTAAAATTAAATATCTTTCCATTTTTCTCTGTTTAAATAATGAAAATCGCTCCTATTTCTGACATGACCATAAAAATCTTATATTCGCATTCTATCTTTGAACTTGAATTTCGGAAAAAAGACATCAGAACATTGAACATTACTTAAGAGAAGTAAGACGTTGACGTCGAGAATGTACCTGTCAGAAGTGTGTATTAAGGGTAGCATATATAATTTAACATTTAAAGCACAGCATTTATGGAATGTACTAATTATAAGCTTTCCAGAGAAATCAAATTTCAATAGAAACATGCATAAATTTAACTTTTGTGAATTTTTGAAAATACTGCAGTTATTACAGTGTTTTAAAAGTAGGTTACCTTTAAGTACGCTTAAAATAAATTCTTGATGCAAATTTCCCACAAAATTTGCATACATCTATTGAAAAATGCTTAAAGAATTAAAGAAAGTAATTTATTTTGCAAAATAGAGGCAAAATAATTTATACAGGGGTGAAATATGATAAGCTTTTTGAAAATTTTTCACACAAACTTTCTTTATAAAAAATTGTTTTGGCAAAAAACAAATTTTAAGCACTTTATCACATGCACATAAAGTTCACACATAAGCACAAAAAATTTCAGAAGATTTAATGCATAAGTTTTTTGGTACGAGCTTACCTATGTACTAAAAATATGCAATTTCAGAAAATCGCAAAAAACAAAAATGTTTAGAACTTTAACACTAATAAAAATATTTATATAGTGAGTTAAATTATGAGGTTATGCATATAATAATTTAATTAATACTTTTATGTTGAATTGGTACTGCAATGGGTATATTTGAAACCGAAACTTTTCTGCAAAGGGGTGTTGCACTGTTTGTGTACATTTTATTTTGAATATTTAAACCATTAAAAAACGTCCAATGTATAAGTGTTGCACATTTTTAGATTCAGAAAAGTGTGCTTTATTTAAAATAACTAAAATTGAAAAATCGATTTGTTGAAGGTAAATCGGGTCTTAACTTCCTTTAAAAGTGATATTTAAAATGTTTTAAATCCTAATCATTTAAGGAAACGGGCATTATTTATAAGTTTTGGAATAAAAAAATTAAATGCATTGTTACATTCGTTTCAAAATACTCTTTATCTTTATTAAGCTTTTTTATTTTATTTTATAAAATGGGTTTGCTTTTCTCTCAACGCTAATTTTTTTAAAACCAAGGCTAATTAGGCGGGACTTAGTTTGGAATATGCTTTCAAGTTAAAAGCATATTCCAAACCACTACAAACTTCCGACTGCTATGTGGGACTCGAACCCACGTAATGTCGGATGTTTGTTCAAGAGATCAAACCAATCGATTGCCATATCAACATTACTTTGTACGAAGAATTTTCATACGCAGTGTATATAGCAAGCTTAGCTTACAATGGAAAACTTGTACCTAACATTAGGAGAAAAGTTGGGAAGAAAAAACATTTACCTTTATGTACTTTGTTCTGTTCAACATGCTGTTTTTGTACCAAGAAATGGAATTACATATGTAGAAAAGTTCTTGAAGAATTGGAAATAAATTTTGTGTGTATGTGAAGGCTTATAAATTTCCTTTAACTGCAAAGAAATTAAATATGAAAAATTGAACATTTCTCATCCGATTTCATATCGGCAGCGTACTGGAATGAACGTAAGCGCATACGCTACAAAATTAATAGTCTTCAAAAATTGTGACTATCGTTATTTACTTTATTACATAGACGGAATATAGAAAGAAGAGAACATTCGACGCCATACATATATAACTTTTCTTTATTTCCAGCTCATGTATCCCAATACTTATTTACCTTTTTATCAGCTTATTTAGCTTTTACATAGGGCATCGAGAACAGTTTATAAAAAAGAAAAGGGCCCTTCTTTGAAGTAAGAAGAGTTTCAGAGAAAAACAGTTACGTTTTAAATAAACTTTAGATGCTATAATTAAAACACTGAATTAAACATCATGCCCACGTAAAATATATATATATATACATATGGTTAATCTGTGGTCTTTTTTGTTATATTTTGTTATACAATTATATGTGTATTTTTTGCCATACAATTCATAGAAAAACCATTGCTTTTGTTTTCGTTGCCATACCAACGGTGAAATTTGTCAAAAACACAGATTTCGGTTTCGTCGCCATAGTAACGCCGTTTTTGCGTAGTGTCTCTCGGAGCATTCAACTCCGCCAGGCAACACGCAAAAACGCGCCAGTTGGCGACTTTTTAAAAATGCGTTAAGCAGGGGACCCAAAGCACATTTTCACCATATATATATATATATATATATATATATATATATATATTATATATATATATATAATAAAAAGGGGAAAAACCGCAGTTAATGTGAGACTCGGTGAATTCAGATTTTCTCACAATTAATGAGAAGAATTGGAGGTCAAGCATTTTTCAGAGGTCCTCATGGAGAAATCTTCAGAGGTGGGCATTAACTCACATTGAGCTGTCTGGCCAATTATAATATGAAGAGGAATATATATATATACATACATACATACATACATATTTATACACATATACAATATATATATACATATACACACACACACATATATATATTACGTAAATGTAACGTATTACATTGTTACCGCCTTTTCTTGATGAAATTGTTATTAAAAACAATATTGAAGAAGCGGGTTTTCAAGAATAATATTTATTATTTCATAAAGATTATTTCTATGCGTGAATACTAACCAGAACATTTGATAACATCGATATAATAACTCAACCAAGAAACAATTGAGTAAGTTTAACCCCCTCAGAAGGGTACAGCCATCATCCTCTGTAGCTCTACTATCAGAAGAGACTGGTATAGCAGACTCATTACTCATTCGTTGAGAATAGTGGCGCTAGATGACATCATCGGTCAGTTCGAAATTCCTAAACGATGCTTGGTAATCTACATTTTAGAATTCACTTCAAAATATAGGAGGATGCAACACATAAATTTTTTTAAAAGTGCCTATTTATTCAATGAAAAACATTACATATATTTTTAATGTATTGTACAGAAACAAAAATAGTTTATATCATAATTATATTTGTTAGCTGATGCAGTATGAATATTTACAAATGAAAATATCAAAATCTAATTCTAAGAAGGATTTATTTAAAAATAATTTTTTTTATTATTTTTTATTTATTTACTAAAAATTATGGAAAGAATTTATATCTTTCTCTTAGAGTGTTTTTTATTTCAAATATTATTAATTTCGAAATATTTTAGATAAATTTAAAATTTATTGGCAAAAAGAACTGCAAAGCTGGTTAATAAATCTTATAATTCGATAAAACAATTATCATAGATTAGTAATGCTATAGGTAATTAATATTTAAAAAATTTAATCGTATTTGTTTAAAAATTTTGATCAATGTTGCATACACTAGATATACGGTTGTTTTCTGTTTTACAACTGATTACACATTTCCTTACCTTTATTATTGGTAATTTAATTAGTACTTTAAATAGTACTTTTGATGCAATCGTATCTTTTCCGAAATATATTTATAGCTTTATTTCAATAAAATATTTATGAGTCCGCAAAAATAGAAATATATTAAATAAGAAAATTAAATATTAACTGTAAAAAACAGTTTTTATGTAGAAATATTTATAATTAATTTTATTTAGAATCACATTTCGAATTTACACGGTATTAATCGATTTGCGCGCGCGAATAAATTTAGAAAATATTATTAAAAATAATTGTATATTAAAAATTATTAAAAATAACTGTATTCAACGGACAACTATTTGTGATTGATCTGCTCATTATGTATAATTCGTTTCATTTAAAAATAGCTATTTTTTGGTAATTTTAATGCTTAACTTACTTCAATTTTTAGGTCACTTCAAATTCCGTCAAGGTATTTTGATATTTCGATACACCTACAGGATAGGTAGGATGGATTTATAAACGTGTTGCAAAGGAAGAAACCAGGAAAATTCCCTAATTCCTATTTTTATATGTATGTAGGTAGAAGGTGGAAATGTAACAAACGTCTGCAATTGTTCACCAGCGGCTGGAACCAAAGCACAGTACCTGCAAGATATTTAAATTTTTTAAATGTTAATTATAATTGTCTAAGTTTAAAGAAATTATTAAAATCAGTGAAGTAATTTAAGCATTAATGTCATTTAATGGCTATACAATGGTTTTTGACCATTAAAATCAGTAATTATTTCATTTCCCAGAAAAATCTCTCTACCGACTCATAAAATGAAATGAGCATCTGAATAATAACAAAATATAAATGTATGAAAAAATGTAGACAATCATCAAATGGGGAAACATAAGCACTTAAATACGCGTTTTTTAATTTTTTAATCATTATGCGCCAATATAATATTAATTTTATTTCTCAATAAATAGATGCAATTTAAAACTTCAGGTTTACCATACTAAATATGCCGTTATCTTATGGGAATACATGTATGTGCCCGGATCTAAAAAATGAAGCAAAGCATTTCCTGCAGTAGCATTCTGTCGTCAGCTGTGATTTTGAAGGAAAATCTTGGGTAGGTGGAATGGGGAAGGGGGTTTACCCATTGGAACAGCTTGTGTTACACTTTGACAACCCTCCGTACCAACAACAATAAAAGACCCTCCCACATTCCCCCGTACTATACAACTCTCGTTTTACAGTCGAAGGGCAAAGGTCATTTCTGCTTTGGACTTCTCAACCACAGCACTTCTCTACCAAGGTCAAAATACGTACAAGCGCAAGGTAAAATATTTACTGTTTTGTATAAAGTTAAACTTTAGGCATTTTATTTTATAGCTAAGTGTAAATAAATGCTGTAAAATCACAAAATTTTTTTTTAGCTGCAGTGTAAAGTTTTAAAATTTTAAAAAGAAATTATAATTGAGGTCTATTAATTTTATTTGAATGAATTTTTAAAAAAATTTTATTTGTGTGTGCGTGATATATTAAAGCTCAAGTTATTTCGAGATTTAATGTATAAACTTTAATAAAAACAACATAATTACAAGCTATTATGATCGATATTATTATGAAAACAAAATTGAAAAAATATATTCGTAGACAATATATAGATTGATAACATTGGTAAAATATATGAAGGAAACTTAATTCGTTTTTGAAAATATAAAAAATATTTATAAAATAAATATAGAAAAAAAAATTTTTAAATGAACTTTCATCTTTGTGAATTCATTTCATGATTGAAATTGTTTAATCTAATTTCAAGTTTCATCTAATTTCTTAATCTAGTTTTAAGAATTATCTAATTATGTAATTGTGTGTGTGCTTAATCTAATTTTAAGTTAGCATACAAAAGTTATATTTACATTCGATCTTATGGAAGTTAAATATTGTTGTATTTACTGGCTGGATAATTTTTACAAATTAAACTACCCATTTTTTTTTTAGTCCTTTTTTTTATTATATTCTATAATCCCCCCCCCCCATTTTGACGAATTGAGATGCCCTAACGTAGTACTTGAAGGGAACCGGTTTAGCAAGGCGAAAGCGAGGGGAGGAGGGGAAAGGACTTCTCATCGCCAGAGAAAGGAGGAAAAAAAAAAAAAGCTGAAAGACATCGCCTGAAAAAGGGACCCTGTTAGTGATTCTAGCCAGACGTTTTAGTGGATTCGATTAGCAGAAAAAGTGAAATTTCCTGATAATAAAAGCCTATATATTTTAAATATAATTAAAGTCTGAAGAAGAAGAAGAAAAAGGCCAGTGTAGTTTTGGTGATTTTATGGCAAAAAAACTTGGCGACGAAAAATAATCGCCAAATTTTACCGATTTGGCGATTTTTCGCTCAGACCGTGGCGACCTTCTGAGATTTACGAGGTGAGACCGTAATACTCAGTTTAGTCGTAGTTTTATTCAGAAGAAACTGAAATTACAATCTAGATGAAGGAAGTCTCATCGTACTAACGATCAAGCAGGTTTTTGGAAGCCCTCTAAATAGGCCGGCCTAGTCACTGTTTGTACGTAAGTTAATGTTTTTTGTAAATGCTTTTCAAGCCTGTTTTTAGTGTGTACCACCTACTTTATAACTTTAAGTAATATATATAATATGAGTATAACTTTAAGTAATTTAGTGTCATTATGAACTCCACGTGAATGCTTAATCGTGTTGGTAGCAAAGTTGAAATATTGAAATAATATAAGTGATTTATAAGTAATTGAGTTATATGTGTCTAAATAGTTTTGTTACTTTATAAGTGAATAAAAGGAAATTTCTAATTATTAAAACAAAGCCAGTTTCTACTTCTATTTTTCAGGGTTGGATCTGGGTAGAAAAAAAAAATAAAATAATAAATACACAACGCAATGTAAAAAAAATAATACCTTATTGTAATTTAAAATATCATTTATAATTGTTATTCAATAACAGTAATCATATACATAACAAAATGGCGCCGTTTAAAGTGGATTTTGAAAAACTGAAAATGGAATAAGATTCTGGTTTAGTTTTAAACATGGCTGGCTATTAGAAGGTTGCACGTGGTACATCTCCTTATTTAATTATTAACAGTAATCTTATTTTGTTTATTTTATATTAAGTGGAATATTGTAACTGTTGTGAAAATTATTATAAATAATTGTATGTATTTCATATATTTAAATTAGCATTTGTTAAGGTAATTTACTTTTTTAAGGTAAATATACTTAATTAATGTAATTATGAATGGCGAGACTCAAACCGCTTCATGTGTTGTGTCATTAGACACTCCTAATATTGGTGAATTTCTAAATAACATTCCTGTGTTTGATGGTAGTTATAAAGATGTTTCATTATCACAATTTTTGGATAGAATCGATGAAATTGGTGACCATTGCTCATGGCGCTCAAAAGACAAATTATTAGCTCTAAAATTGAGAATTTCTGGAGAAGCGGAGGAATTTTTTATCAAGTCAGGGTGACCCTAAAAAACACGGTTCATATGTAGATGTTTGCGCGGCTCTTCGTGATAGGTTTAGCTTCAGTTACTCTATGACAACAGATATTTCTCGTTTAACTACGAGTTATCAGTTACCGTCAGAATCAGCACGAAGATATTTTTCACGAATCGAGGGTTTATCGTATAAATGCGTTCCTAGAGAACGAAGTCGACAATTCGAGCAATATAGATTAGATTTATTATTGTCTACGGCAAAAAATGGACTTAAGCCTGAACTTTTAAGAGGAATAACGCCTTTAGCTCTCACGGACTATAGTGAATTCAAGAAACAAGTCATTCTCTTAGAGGAATGCTTTCCATTAAATAGACCGCCAAGTACACAGTTTGAAGCAATCCATGCTGTAACTCAAATAAATGAGATAGGTGAACTAAAATCATTAATCAAACATAATAGAAAAAAACTCAGAAATGCAGGGCTTGTTTATAAAACAAATTAGTGACTTACAAGCTCAAATAGCTGAATTAAAAGTAGGTCGAATACAAATGCAACATAGAAACCAAAGAATACCTAGTTTGTTTTGCGTCAGGTGTAAAAAACATGGGCATGAAGAAGCCACGTGCAGAATACCCTTTTGTTCCATCTGCCATAAAATTGGACATGAAACGCAAAGATGTTGGTATTCCAACAAACAAAACAATTTCCAAAAAGGTAGAGGTAATAGAAATCATTAAAACTAGCAATAGGTGGAGAGACGGCTGTACCTTGCTACTCCGAGAATAAACCCACATAGGTGCCTTTATTTGTTACATCCACAATAAATGATAAATTGCCAGTAATTCAAATCACAATAAATAATGTAAAAGTGAGTGCTCTTTTAGATACAGGCGCATCTTGTAACCTAATTGAACGAAGTTTTTTTGAAACGATAACTAATCAAAGTAGTGTAATGCTCTCACAATGTAAACTTCAAATTAAAGGTATTTCAGACAATGTGTTAGAAATTGAAGAAAAAGTAAATTTAAAAATTAAAATAAATACTATTGAATTTCAAAGCGATTTCTATATTACTAAAGATAGTATCTCAAAAAAATATAAACTAATACTAAGTAGTGACTTTTTTGTACAACATAAAATGATAATTGATTATAGCCAAAAACTATTACAAATGCAACTACTTCAATTCAATGGAATTACCAAAATCCTGACTGTGACGAATTAAAAACTGATGTCGTGAACATAGAAAATAACAATAGTTGTATTTTTGGATTTTCCGTTACCAAAATAAATATATATCCTGGAACCGAAAAAATTATAAAAATCAAAACAAAAGAAATGTTAAATTCAAATTTAGATTCATTTTTAATAGAGCGTGCAAATGACCATGCGAGTGATAGAGGATGGAGTGATATATGGATCGAGTGATATATGGATTGCTCGCTCTGTAAACCTAGTATCTAAGGAAGGCAATTATAAAATAAGGGTTGCAAATACATCAAAAAATACTATCCACATAAACAAAGGTTCAAAATTAGTTTCCATTGAACCTTTACAAAAAGTTGATACTAAAGAATGTAATACTTTTTCTACTGAAGAAATAGGTAATGATTTCGAAGCTTGGAGAGGAAATCTAGATTTATCTCATCTATCCGAAGATAAGAAAAGTAAATTATTTCCCCTGCTTGAAGAATTTAAACATGTTTTTGCCCATTCTATTCAAGATTTGGAGGGTTGTAATACTATACAACATGAAGTTAATTTGACAGATGATATTCCAGTTAGGCAAAAATTTTATAGGCCTCCTCATCACCTAAAAGAGGAATTAAATAGACAGGTCAACGAGTTACTATACATAGGGATTATTAAAGAAAGCAATTCCCCTTATAGCGCACCAGTACTTCTTGTCAAAAGGTTCATTCAGACTTTATACCGACTTCAGGAAACTAAATGAAAAAACTACCAGACTCTTCTCCTATCCCTAATATAACGGACTTAGTGGACAATTTAGGAAATGCTACTCTATTTTCTTGTATGGATTTATGTAGCGGGTTTTTCCAAATGAAAATTGATCCTAAAGACACGTATAAAGCTGCATTTGCAACTGAGCATGGTTTATATGAATGGAATAGAGTACCTTTTGGTATGCGCAATTCGCCTAATAGTTTTTAAAGATTAATGGAGATAGTACTGTCTGGATTAAAACCTCTTCAAATAGCAGTATATTTAGATGATATCATAACTTCTTCTTCTGACTCAATAGATGAACATGTAAATAAATTACGGTTAGTTTTTAAGAGATTAGAAGAACATAAATTGAAAGTTAAACCTTCCAAATGCTGTCTTCTAAAGGAAACTATAAACTATCTAGGTTTTATTGTTCCAAAAGGGACGGTTTATCCCGATAAGAAAAACATACAGGCTGTGTTAAATTTCAAAGTCCCAACCACACGTAAACAAGTTAGAGGATTTCTTGGATTGACAGGGTTTTACAGAAGGTTTATAGAAAATTATGCTGAAACAGCATTACCTCTAACAAACTTGACGAAAAATTATTCTAGATTCAGTTGGGATGATTCAGCTCAGCATGCTTTTGACAGTTTGAAAAACTGCCTAATTTCTGAACCTTGTTTGAAACTACCGGATTTTTCAAAAGAATTTACATTAAATACTGACGCTTCAAAATATGCTTTAGGAGCTTTTCTTTGCCAAAATGACGAAAATGGCTTATCACATCCTGTTGCATACGCCAGTAAAAAGCTAAAAGATGCGGAAATTTGATATAGTACGGTAGAAAAAGAAATGCTCGGTGTTGTATTCGGCGTTGCCCACTTTAAACAATATTTGTACGGAAAAAAATTTATTATATATTGCGATCAAGCAAGTTTGTCCTTCGCACTCAAAGTGCGAGATCCAATTTCTAGAATAGCCCGATGGGTAATGACTCTGCAATAATATGATTATATCATTGTACATAAACCGGGAAAATTAAATATAACTACTGATTACTTGTCTAGGGGTGTAAACGCAGTAGAAGTAATAGCTTCCAACAACGATTCTAATTCCACAATGAAACATCGAATTAAAATTCACCAGGAAAAGGATCCGAAATGCCAACAAATTATTAATTATCTGAAAAATAAGGAGACACCATCTCCTAATCATCTAGAATATGTTATTTTTTGAAAAAAAAATGATCTTCTTTACTGTATACCAAAAAAGGCCCCCAAACATCGTGGTGACACCAAAGATAAATTAGTGGTCCCCCTAACATTAGTTTCAGAAATAATGCGACAGTGTCACGATTCCCCAGTGGCAACCCATCAGGGATTTCAAAGGACTCTGAACAGAGTTAGAGAAAATTTTTATTGGGGTAATATGAATAAACATGTTTTAAACTATGTCAAATCATGTACTTCTTGTGTTGAAAAGAGCGGTCATAAGCCCAAAAAACTAGCCCCATTACAGAGCGTTCCAGTCTCGCAACGACCAATGGAATGCATAGCTATGGATGCCCTGGGTCCACTTCCTCTAATTTATTCACGAAATAAGTATATCTTGGTGATTTCTGATTATTTTACACGCTGGCCGGAAGCATATCCGACACCCGATATAAAAAGCGAAACCATTGCTAGAATATTAGAAGATTTTATTAGTCGACATGGTGTACCTTCTCGGCTAATTTCCGATAGAGGTTTTAACTTTATCTCAAAATCCATTTCTGAAGTGTATTCAAAATTAGGTATTGAAAAACACACTACTACTTCATATCACCCTCAGAGCGATGGAATGGTAGAAAAACTTAACTCGACATTAATTAATTCATTAAGTCATTTAGTAAATTCTACTCAAACAGATTGGAAACGGCATGTACCTTTCGCCTTATTAGCTCATAGATCGGCACGACATTGTACAACAAACGAAACACCATGGTAATCCTACTTTAGATTAAATGCTGCCATCTTGTTAGTCACATCTTGGCGTCAAAAAATTTAGGGATACCCGATTGCGAATTTACTAAAAAATTGTGTATTTATCGTAAAAATCCAATTTACGCTTGCACTAGAATCAGTTTTAAAAGTGTTCATTTTTTTTTATATAGTAACCTTTTCCAATAACCATGGACAACGGTAACACGTGGATGGCTTGCAAATTTGGTTTGCTGAGTACAGGAATTTTTACAACGGCTACCATTCTGCAGAGAAGTAATTTTTCAAAGAAATGGAGCCACTTGCCAATAATGGTTGGATTGTTGGGATATCCTATTACCGCTGCATATGTAAGTATTTTTAGAATCAAAACAACAATGAAAGATGCGCTTATTCATTTGTAAAAACTAAGAGTTCACTTTAGTTTTCTATGTTCAGCAAAATTGTCGATGAATTTTCCTATCTTTATGCTTTTAAAAATTTATGAGTTTCATCTTTTATTATAAAAAAAAAACCTTCTAATATTTTTAAAAAATGCTCTTAGATACTTACTTATAAATACCTAGAATATTTTTTTATTAACGTTTGATTTTCGCGTATGGTATTTTAATGTTAAATATCTACTTCAAACATGCAGCTATTTTCTAGTTATTTACAAACCTAACACTCCGTGCAAACTGTGGTTAGTGTATTTCAAATGTAATTTTAAAGTGTCATGCACACACATGCATACACTGACTTCAAATGTAAATATAATTAAACTTGAAAAACTTGTATTATTTTTAGATAAATCATTTTCAGTTTGTAAACTAAGTTATCAAATATTAGGATTCAAAACTTTCTAGTTGAAATAAATTGAAAAACTTGCCAATTAAATATTAATTTTTTTCTTCAATCTCTATAGTAATTTCTTAAAACATTTTTTTAATTAAATATTTCAATTAAAAAAAATTCTATATAACTTAATAAAGCAACATATAATTCAATGAAAATTAGTTATATCTTCGAAAAATCTGGGTATGTATAAGAAAAACTCATTACTTCATTGCTGACTTTCTACGAAAAATTTATTTAATCTACCAATTTATTTAAAAAGTAAAATTTTTATGTTAACGACATATCTGTACATTAAAATAATATCTATCATTAACAACATACTCTCTCTCTCTCTCTGTAACATTTAACAAGTTATAGTCTAACTTTATATTTTGCATAAATTCTTAAAAAGCTGCTTATGATATAAATTAAAATCTATTTTGTTAAAATTTTACATTTCTTTAAAATGTAACATAGTGGTTATGGACATTTTGTTAACCCCTTAACCGTCTGGGGGGTTCTGTGGAGAAAGTGCTCCATTTTTGCATCATGGTGGCAACATAGTTTTGGCTTTCACTGCATTGCAAGTTTTTCCCCCTTTAGAGCTTGTCAAGAATACAAAAGCTCCTTATTCTTGATGAGACGCATTTCCGTTTTACCCTGGACCACTTGACAATAATCACATTCTAATGACTTTGAACGGGGAATTTCATCAATCGCTGTCAGCTGAAGAAACCAGAATGTGCTAGTAGTTTACTTTGTGAATGTTCTGTTCGAAAATTTTTTGAAGTCCCTACGTTAATATTTTTTACACCAAATATGAATTTTATTCAATCAATTTGCAAATTATAATTACAAAATTTAATTCATTTTTAAGCATTGACAATGAATATTATATTATTATAATGCCTTATATATATGTATATATATATATATAATATATATATATATATATATATATATATATATATATATATATATATATATATATATATATATATATATATATATATATATATATCTATATATATAATCATTTCTGTCTATTAAAAATCAGTCATTTTTTAATTTAGCAGATAGTAAAAAATGTAATTATTTTAAATAGCTGTAATAAGTACCAATTTTCTGTTTTATTATTAGTATGTTTTAATAATTGCAGATAATTTTCATATCAATACAATATTTTTAAAATCATCAAATAATTTTTAAGCTCATTAAAAGAATCGCTTTTGTTGCTTTAATTCATACAAGTTGAAGAATTTTGCCAGAATTGTATTTTTTAATAATTTAAAAAAATGAAAACTAACTTAAATGTCTAACAATAGACTTCAGAGTGTATAGTAAGCTATTAACTTTAGTTGAAATTTTTGTGAAACATTTTGAATCTAAATTTTTCATGTTAAATTCCACATACCAAAAAATTTCCGTTTATATTAATGTAAAAATATCACTCTATACAAGAATCCGTGTTATATATCTTTTAGTATTTCTTAAATTATTTTGCACAAATATTAAAATGAATGTATCTCTCGCTTGTGTGCAAATTTGTTCTTCAAAAGGAGAATAGTAGCAAAAAGATAAAAGCAAGGAAATCTTAACGCTATTGTTTCCAATAGTATTCTAATAATTCAGTATTTAGTATAGATTATGTCAATATTGCATTTTTTCACATATTCAAATTAGTGCCAGATTTAATATCTTTTCTCCTCAGAAATATAACTACTTTGACATGCAAATCATTAAAATGGTAAATTTAGAGAAATATTTATTTTTTGAAAAAAAGTATTTTAGTCAAATAAAGATTTAACTTAATTCTTCTTTTGATGATTATAATAAAAATATTTAACTACTTTCCATTTGATTAATCAATTTTTTTATTTTTAAATTGTTTTGATTAAAGAAGCAAATCTTCACAAAATTAATTTTTGTAAGCGTAAATTCACTAATCAGAAATAAATTCTTTATCCACTTTCAACAGTATTAATTTTGCATTAAAGCTAACCTATTAAACATACGTATCATAATTTATTAATTTATCACAAAGATAAAATTTATTTCTTATGTTAGAAACATCTTATTGAAGATCGAATAATTTAGCTTAATATTAGAATTTAGTCATTGAGTTTAGTTTTCGAAAACACACGAAATTCGAATAAAAAAAGCCACGGCATAGTGTTTATTTGACGTATTTTATTTCAAAAGGGTAAAAGTTTAATCTTTAGTACAATGCTGTTAGATATTGAAGTATATGAGAAACAAAGCGTAATACTTAAAATGTTATCATTAAGTTAGTTAAGGAAAATATATCTTTTACATGATACAGGAAATTTCACGTTTTCCGAAATTTATAAGCAATTTTAACCTTTATTCAATGATTTTAAATTATATTTACGAAATATTAGGTTAAAAAATCCTTAATTTTTCAAAACAAATTTATTTAAATTATTTTGAACCTCACAATAAAGACATTAAATAATTTAACATGTTCTCCGATATTTTCTTTATACTGAAAAATATTTGTGATTACGAAATTCGAACATTTTTTAAATATTTAAATTTGATCATTAGCTTTTAGATAAATTGTAGTACAATGTCTATGAAACAGATATGTATTTCCTAAATATTTAAGGGAATATTTTTAGTAATTTTTCGGAAATTAGCACTTTTCTTGATGTATTTTAATATCATTTGCCAATACTATACTGAAATGTAATTTTAGTGAAAGTTTGAATCAAAATTAAAATATTTCCTTGCTAAAAATAATCATTTCCTTGTAAAGTTATAGACTTTAATCATAACAAAATAATATAAATTTATGTGGAATAAACAATATATAAATTTATGTGGAATTCCCATTCTAAAATTTGAAAGTACTTATGTAATAGTATTCCCTTCATTTTTTAATTACCTTGATCTTGGTATTTTAAACAATGGTTGAAATATGCGTACTGAAAATTTGAGTAGAGTGAAACTATCAACAATATGAAAAATTTCAAAACGCGTTTAGCACATGTAGTTAACTTTAAATTATTAACAAGTAAATGAACATAGCATTTCTGCTATGTTCAATCAATCTTTCGATTGATTGGTGTTTCTGATTGAATCAACTTGATATCAGGATTGACAGCATTGACAAATTCCTAACTAGGGAAAACGATAAATATAAATTTAGATCAACTGTAGAATTGATATTGTGGATGCACATTTCCAATCAAGATATCTTTTAAACATCTGTCTAATGATATAGTCCAGGTAAGCGTGTCAATAAATCGCCTTCAGTTGGCCAGAATAAATTAGTGAAATGCCATATTGTCACCTCACTATTCTTGTTTGCATATGAGTGCTGTTTCACTCTCATAAGTTATTCTAGTAGCTAGTAGTATAAGTGAAAATATTAACGGTTTACGAACATCAAACAGTGAAGGAGAATTTTATTTTTATGATGAAGATAACTCTTCGGACACGGACTGTGAATTTGATGATCCCCCTGAGTCTCGTAATTGGTTCGAGTCGAAAGTTCCCATATTTTTGTCAATCTTTTATAAATCATGTAAGCATTTAAAATGATTATTCTAGTACGAAGCTATTCAATTTATAATCTAAAATTAGGTACATTGTGAAATTAATTAAAACCTAAGATATCACAATGATAAATTATTCGCAGAACAAAACTTTAGCTAATTTTAATAACATGTAACTATAAAAAGTGAAAGAATGACATACAAAATCCATTAAAAAGCTAAAAAATAGCATCTAATTTATTATTTATTTTATTCCATCTAATTTTAAGCAAACTTTTAACATTTAAAAATTTCATATTTTTGAACAAATTAAATAATAAAGATTTCTAATACTATATTACATATTCTCATACTATCAAGTTTACAAGTAAGCAAAAATGTACACACACACAAACGCACACACACACACACACACACACACACACACACACACACACACACACACACACACACACACACACACACACACACACACACACACACACACACACACAATATGCCTCATTAATTATGAAATAACTATTAATTATGAAATGTAAATGCAAATAAATATAGAAAAGTAAAACGTAATTAGCTATTTCTTCCTTGAATCACTTTGGATTTTTGCGCTGATTAGTTAAATCAACCGTAACGGTTCAGTAAATATGTTCCCCATCTACGATTTCACGGGTAATCCGTCAATTTTTTTGGGGGTTGAATTTAAAGCACTGCAGTGAAGCCCGTTGCCCCTATCAAGGGGCTCGGGATAGCCGGAAAACGCACAGAACTGTTTGCCCGAGGTAACTCCGGATAGCTGGTTAAGGGGTTTTGTTAAACTAACAAACAGTAAGAAATTAGTAAAAGTTGGTTTGGTTTGTCTGTCGCTCAACGGTCATTTTATGCACACGAGGGCTAATTAGACCGGGACCTACGGTTTAAAGTGGATTCCGAACCACTACAAACATCCATGCCCAAGGTGGGATTCGAACCCACGAACTGTTGAAAATTAGTAAAAGATCAGGGAACTGTACAGGTTTTTTTGCCAATTGATTTCCAATTTTCACACCAAGAGCTGCAGAATCATGTCGCCAACCGTAACGTAATTTATGATGTCATTATCATTGTCAATGACGTAAATTATTACGTCATTAATTGGAATATCCGGTTACCAGATACCAATTGCGTTCGAATTTCAACTTTGCAATCACGTCGTATTAAGTTATAAATATCAAAACTTCGAATATTTCATTATAACTACTTTCTATAAGAAGTATTAAAATGCTAATAACAACAAACTAATTTCCGAAGGATTACATAATAAAAAACAATTGTAAGCTAAGTATCTCGAAGTCTGCAAAAGTTCACATACATGCAATAAAACTAAATTTCTAACGTAAAATAAATTCACTTTTTATTAAAACTCGACTTTTAATTAACCTGGCAATGGCGCTCACCTTAAAAAAATTCAGTACGGCGCAATTTAACACAAGTAAACACACATTAAAGCTTACTTCAAGATGTATTTACTTATGTAAACGTACATTTTTAAAAAAGACTAGAGTTTCTAAGTAATCGACATTACCAATCTGAATACATATATATACATAAAATGTTTTATGCAACAGCAATTTTAATGAGTAACTCACCTAATCATCAATTGTTTGGCAAGCATCACAACAGGTAACAGAATAAACAGTTTTCATTGCTTGAAAGAATTTTCTAGAGTTTCTTTTTCGATTTCTTCGCTATCCATGATTAGTATACCACATAGATATTTCAATGGCCAATCAAACAAAAGTTCGAAGTAATGTACCTTAAGAAAAATTCCTAACAGTACATCTTTCAAAAATTCCAAATAATATATTTTTTGGAATATAAGAAATTTAATTACGTGTAACAAATTCTTAAATTCCACTAATAACGAGTTACAAAAACTAAGCAAATTCTTAAATTATAACCAAAAAAAATTAATTTAATTGTTTCAAGTGTTGCACACAAGATGAATTTCGTGCATGTCATACAATCATTTTGCGTCATAAAACGAAAATCCATACAAACGCAATCTGAACCGTTAGGACCATTTGCTCCATTTATCGCCCACTCGGCGTATTTTATCCATCGCACAATTCCCTAGTTTTAGGTCAAAATTTCTTTCATGTCAAGTCCAAATGAATCAAATAGACTTTGCAGCTTAAAATTAATTATTATTTACATTTTCATTTCAGAAAAAGTGTGAACTACCGTATCAGTTATACATTATAAAAAACTCGCACATATAGTCATTTCTTTAATATATTTGTGTGTTAACCAAAATGTTTTTTAAAATATTATTCTCATTGCATAAAAAAGGTGATTGACTAAACAACAATTCAGATAAAGATTTAAGCTGTATTAAAAATGATTTGTTTTCATTCATATATATATATATATATATATATATATATATATATATATATATATATATATATATATATATATATATATATATATATATATATATACGAAACTATTTCTGAACTTTCTGACTTTAATTTTGACCCTAAATAAGAACATGTCATTTTTTACGAAAATATGACAATATGACATGAAAATATACGACATTTTACGTATCTTTATGCCAAAAAAATTTTTCCCATTGATCTTTCTCTCTGGTAAGTTAATATTTAATTGTCTAGAGGCTTGTATGAAAATCAATGAGATTTTTTCCAAAAATATAAAGTTTTGTAATCTGACAAGCCAAAAAGATTTTTTTGATGATTTATATTATTATACTATCATTTGAATCGAAATGTATATGTTAAATTATCTTGCTTTCCAAGACAGTCACTTGAATAATAGTTCATAAAGTAGAATTCCAGAAATTTGTATTATTGAGATTCACACCGAAAATATATGCTGAAAAGTTATCAGGGATAACCATATACATGGTAATGGAGCCAGCAGATCCTTTTCACGGTTTCCTTCTAGTTATTTCAGAGTATATTTTTTGATGGAATGTAAATTAGAGGATTCTCTTCGGTAACAAATAAGATAAATCAAGCTTGTTGAAAAGAGTTTAACGTTTTATTAACATGAAAGAAGAATCCATCTTAAAATGAACTAAGTTGCAGACAACTAAACTGATTAACTCTTATATATATACACATTGAAATCTAAGAAAAGCACAAAAAGTAATGTGGATTGACTGAGGAACCTACTTTATATTTGGTCATCGGTGATGTGCTGCCATCTGGTGTCTCAGATTACACCACAAGAGTCCTATTCGAAAATGTTTGTGCATATCTCAATCAATTTCAACAACAAACCCACAGGAGAACCCTGTCCAATTTCTATTCTTTAAACATGATGACTGTGCATTGTAATGGATAATAAGCATGCTTTCCTCTCGAGGTGATGTAGTCTTTATTTCTAGCACAGTAATCGTTTGTTACATCAATATATTCGTGCAATCGATACATAGCCACAGTTTTAATGTATGGTTTTTGTTAACAAAAACTGAAGCGCTGTGAGGTGTGAGGTGCGCTGTGAGGTGATGCTAACGTTGAATCTCATCCTGTCGCATGTTTCCCTTGTCAATATCTTAATCCAGAAGCAAAATGATAAACTTCCCTGGAGCTTTGCTTCGCTGTGGCTTTGTGGTAGCGTTTCACGCTCCCAAGGCACAGGTTCGATGTTTGATCCTCTTTATAGTTTCTAGGTCGACTCAGCATTTCAGTCTTTTGGTAGTAGGTCGATAAACTGAATATCAAGCATGCTTTGATGATAAACACTAAGGTTTCACGTTAGTCTGTTCACTTGACCTGAATATATGCCTTGCAACCCAGGGCCTCTTGGTCAGGAAAGCAAAGATGGTCACCTTAGCCTACATGGGCTGTCATGCGACAGAATTTTGTATAGTACTAGAATGAGAAGCAAATGGACAAGCTAGCAATTGACAGGTTAGTACTTTAGTCTTCAGTTCAGTAGCTCGTGTGGATTCGATTCTTACCATAAATGGATGTTTGTAATAGTATGGAATCTACTTTAAACTGTAGTTCTTAGTTTGATTAGGACTCTCGTGTCTAAAAATAATCGTCGAGAAGAATGACATATTGTGACGTGCGCGATGTTGTAAATATTAGGGTTACTAAAATAGAATTTTCTGCATAATTCTTATAGGTCATTATATCTATGACGTAATAAAAACGAGATTGCCAGATACATTAGAAAATTCTCCAAACTCAGAATTTGGCCTCAATATGTGATTCAAACAATAATAAAAAAAATTTAGAAAGCTTAATTAAGAAATAATTTTTATAAACAATCTTGCTTCCAATTTCAAAACAAATATATTTTAATAAATTAACATTTCTTGAATGTATAATATGTATAATATGAACGAATGTATAAGTTTAATATGAACAATTTTGATTTTATTTAAAATTAAAACTAAAAAGTTAAATCTTGGAATAAAATTTTATTAACAGTCTTAAAGCTAATGGAAATATATTTATAAATACATTGTAGGGGATAACTCTCAGTTTCTTTAAATATAAATTTAATTTCCTAAATCCTTTATTTTTGCGTAATATGTATTTTACTTTAATTTCTAGATAGTATATATAAATTATTAGATACTGTGTATCCGAAAACAAACTTTTAAAATCTGTTTTAAGTTATTTAGCACCAGAAACAAATCTATCAACAACTATATTATAATAAGCATTCTACAACCATTAAGTATAGCGATTGATATAATTAATTATTATTTTTCTAGATCCCAAGAGATGTTCCTTAAGATAATTTAGAGAATTAAATGTAGTTTTAAATTTTTACTATTTTATAGCTCATATTTAAATATCCAAAAGAGCAGGGTTGATTATACTCATTAGTCGCTATTTTCTGCCCAGACTTTAGATTCTTACCAACAATAATATTAAAATTGCCCCTTCCACATTTTTTAATTAAATAGAGCATGCCTATAGAATCATTTTTCAATCGATGTATTCTTCTTAGAATTCAGAATTTTACTGCATTGTGTTATGATAAAGTTACAATTTATTTTTTAGCACTCCATAGGGAATCGAATAACTTTTCCGAGAGAAAATTGCGATCTTGGCAAGAGTCAAAATGTGGGAAAGAAAATAAAATTATTTAAGATTGAGAGCATATATATCAGTGAAATGCAAAATAAGACTTCTATTTTACTGACCTTGGGTACTTATCTTCATGGCCTATATCAGTGAAATACAAAATAAGGCTTGTGTGTGTGTGTATTTTACTGACCTTGGGTACTTACTTGTGGAGAACTTATCTTCATGGCCTATATCAGTGAAATACAAAGTAAGGCTTGTGTATTTTACTGACCTTGGGTTCTTACTTGTGGAGAACTTATCTTCATGGCCTATATCAGTGAAATACAAAGTAAGGCTTGTGTATTTTACTGACCTTGGGTACTTACTTGTGGAGAACTTATCTTCATGGCCTATATCAGTGAAATACAAAGTAAGGCTTGTGTATTTTACTGAACTTAGGTACTTAACTTGTGGAGAACTTATCTTCATGGCATATATCAGTGAAGTACAAAGTAAGACTTGTATTTTACTGACCTTGGGTACTTACTTGTGGAGAACTTACCTTCACGGCCTATATCAGTGAAATACAAAGTAAGACTTGTGTATTTTATTGACCTTGGGTACTTGTGGAGAACCTATCTTCATGGCCTATATCAGTGAAATACAAAGTAAGACTTGTGTATTTTACTGACCTTGGGTACTTACTTGTGGAGAACTTATCTTCATGGCTTATATCAGTGAAATACAAAGTAAGACTTGTGTATTTTACTTAACTTAGGTACTTATCTTGTGGAGTATCATGGTTTATTTTAATTAAAAACAACAAAAAATAAACTTAGTCCTCTATTCGCATCAACAATCATGGTAACAAACTGAAGTTTACTTTTAATTTCCAAAAAATTTGATACTTTTTGTAACTAAGACGTATTTTATATACAGTATGAATTATGTAGATCAGATTTGTAAGCTTTTGACAGAATAGGACTTGGACAGAATAAAATGACAGGAATACAAATATCAATGGAAATAAAATTTAAACAATCATGTATATAAATGATATTACGAGTTTTTAAATTCTGCTTTTATCATTGTAGTCTAAGGAACAAGTTCACTTAGACTACGTTGTTATGTTGGTACTAAATGGTCAATCACCATTTAATACGATAAAATTAGGAGAAACAACATGAAGAAACTATGAGATTTGTAAGTTATTTTTAGATTTTCTATGTTTTGGGTGTTTTACTTACCAAATCCTTCCTGTATTTTATTTATTTTGATTCCAAAGCTGTTTTATATAACTATATATATTCAGAAAAAAAATCACTTATTATAATAATTCACACCACAAACTATATAGGAATATAAAATTGTTATTTTAAACATACTTTTTATTACTTTTATTAACTTTTTATCGATATAATTGATTGCAAGTAAAGCAATCATTTAATGACTGGAAATTTCCCAAAAAGTGGATCATAATGTCCCTTATTACCCCTTCTGTTTTTAATGGTTTTATTCAGTGTAAGATTGTTGTAAGATTGAAAGACTTGATTCTTTAAGAATGTGAATCCTTAATCTATTTTATATTTTAAAGTTTCTTTTTTTAAAAGGCAAAACTTTTTTTTTCCAGCTAATCTATAAAGAGAAAAGAAGACTGGAGTTAGAGGCATCACGAATTAGAAAATATCCAAAGCTTTTGCGGTTCATCAAACTCACCCTTATTGATATGGAGTTTGAGCTAGGTTCAGAGTCAGATTTTCCTGAAGATGATAATTTCATGCATGATGGTTATCCCAATCATTTGGGTGATATGAAAGATGGTAAAATGTTAAATGCACCTGGGCTCAATGAAACGAAGAGGCTGTATCTGGAAATGTTTTCGAAAGTGCTTGAAGTGGTACATAAGTATGAAGACTTGGTTAAAAACGGGAAGGATAAACTATGCCCATTTCTAATGAGCTTTATACCAAGCCTAATAATTTTACCTACAGTTGATCACTACGTGAAAAGAATTGATAATTTTTATTCAACTCCTCTTATTTTTGAATATAATATGCCTGTTTACAGCAGTTATACACGGAAGAAGATCTTATTTGCAAGAATTTCAAGGGCTTACTTTTACTTAATAGAAGGAGGTTTTGCCTCAAGGGGATGCGGTGCTCAAGCAGAAGAATTAAGAAAAACCTTGAGAGCATATAAATAGTGATGAAGCTTAGCGAACAACTAATTTCTGTTTGTTCATATTAGTCCATTAGCAGTTTACCAGCAAGAAAAGTGTTGCAAAATGCAAGATAAGGTCGTCAATGATTAATTCAAACCAAAAACATTGGAATGTCATATTTCTCATTATTTCATATTTTTTTTTAAATAATCATAAATGCTTCTCTGCATGAACATATTTGCTACAGGTATTCTCATAAATGTGGCAAAGCACTAACCTAGCATTTATATGATTTTATTCTTTTGCAGAAACTGAATCTTAATTTGTGTATATGTACTTGTATGACGGTGGGCAAAATTAGAACTTCATTTTTAAAAATTCGAAACTTGCAGCTATCAGTTTAGAAGTCTATCATCTTCCAGGAGTAAAAAAATATATACAAAAACGTAAAGTTGATGATTTCGTGCATGCGGGGAAACATTTTTGAATTATTTATTGTGCGCTTGGCGACGTTTTCTTATTTTGATGTAATGTTCAACAAACTTATGTATTCTAAAAATTCTTATCATATGTACATTTCACAATTCAAATTTTGATGTACGATTTGATTTATACAACTATTTAAATAAATATAATAAGTTTAATTTTTGTTTGGCTAAAGTTTTTAGAATGTAAATGTAAATGTTATTAGTAATGTTAAATCGGGAGCGAAACGATGTTGTATTTATAATCATATATTATAAAACTTCTCATCAATTTTTCGTGTACAAATTTCAATTTATTTTTTAGTTATCTTTGAATCAATTTAATATGAACATTAAAAATGATTTTTCCCTCAAGATACTTCATGAACATATTTTCAGGGAACAGCAAGTGTTCTATTTTGAATTTTCGAACTGTCACCGTAACTTTTTTCTGTTACTATTAGTTACTTTAGAATTTTTTTTTTTTATAATTTATGCTTATAAATTGGGATGCAATCCATATAATTCCATGTTCCTACCATATTAAGAATTTTTTTGACTGCTTTATTTTTTAATATATTGTTAGGGAGAAATATATCAACACATATTTCGTCTGATTTCTAAGTTCATTGATTCCAGCATTGAATCAGGATATCTTGAGTGGTATGAAACTGGAATTATTGACTCTAGTGATTTGCTTGGGGTTGCAAAGCCAAACCGACAAGCAATTTGTAAGTGCTCTAGCTTTTGGTTCAGCAGTTAGTAGGTATGATTCTTTATTTGGGTAGGGACATTTGTGTTGCTCCAGAAACCACTTATAACCAAGCACCCCGTTCAGTTAACCGAATGGTTAGCGCTCTAGACTTTGGTTCAATTGTTCTAGGGCTTGAATCTCACCTTCGGGTGTGAGTGTTGTAAATAGTTAGGAATTCATTTAAGCCATAGACTCTAACTTGATTTGCATTCATATGATATAAATAACGTTGAGTGATAAGAACTGCGTTTGCAAAAGGTAACAATAGAGTCATAAGCAGTTTCCTAAATCGATATTATTTCATGTCATCTATTCAAATCTTATCTTGCATAAGAAAAAGCTTAAAATTTTTTTATGGAATTTTATCCAAACTGACAAATATTCCTCGTTATATCTAACTTTAAAATTTATCAATTATTACCTAGCGTAAATAAAAGCTGCTTCCTGTTGTTGTTGCTTATCTGCAAGGGTCTGACTGAGCCAGACCAAATCTAGGAATCCGTTGACGGAGAGGAAATCGATGAATGCCCAAGGGATTTAGGACAGAGGGTGAAGGGGTCTTGTTACCCGTTACAAATGTCAGGTGACCAGTGCAAGCCAAGTGCTGGATTTCTTATCACAGGAAAGAGCCAGAGAAATTCCCGACTTTCTACACTTGTAGAAGTGGTGAGTCAAAGGTACCTGCCAATCGGTTTTAATCTGGGCTTTTCTCAGAGAAAAGAGTTCAAGGTAGGTAAGTGAGGAAAAAGAAGGAGCAGGATGACTTGAGCCCTCCTTTGCTAAAGTGTCTGCTATATTATTGCCTCCAATATCCACGTGAGACTGGATCCATTGAAAATAGATATTATGCCGAAGGGAGACAATTTTAAGCTTGTGTAGAATAGAAAAGCTTGTTTGATCTTCCAAGCAAATCCAATTTTGCTGATGTTGAATAGAACTACGGCTATCAGTTAATATCCAGATATCCCTATAATTAGTTCCTGATGGATTCCAATCCGATGTTAACGGCTATTAGTTCACTACGAAAAACCGAACAGAAGTCGGGATTACGTTGACTAAGAAAAAGTTTGCCATGAGGAGTCTCGATGAAAACTCCGTTGCCAGTTCGGTGATTTATTTTGCTGACATCAATATAGATTTTTATATTATTTGGTGGTATATTATTAATGGTTTCCAAGACTAGTTGTTTTAGCAATTCAGGTAAGCAATCCCTCTTGATAACTGCCGTAGGAAGTTCGTAATTGAAGTAAACATTGGAAAGAGCCTCAGCAGGGTTCAGACCTCAGTGAAGGGCAGGTGGTTCGACATTGTTCTCGATTAAGTGCAGTGAGTTAACCAGACTGAAGGGACTGTGCTTCTTTAATCTTTGGAACAGAGTCCAGTTGCTAAGGTAACTTGATGTGAGATTGCCTTGGCCATAACTGTTGAGTTTATTGTAATATTTGACCAGACAGGATTATTTTCTGATATGGAAAGGTTGTAAGTCTGCTTCGAAAAGTACTATTTGTGAAGGATAGCTGCGTTTCAAGCCAGTAATGATGCGTGCAGCACTGAATTAGACTTTTTCTAAATTTTTCAAATTGGAATTTAGAAGCACAACAGTAGATTAGGAAGCCATATTCATACTAGGGATTCATTATAGGCCCGGAATTTACCTATGCAACAAACATATCGAATACATTACCTTGAAAGCCAGGAAACGACTACGCATCCTGAAATACTTTTCTGATAGAGACTGGGGAGCGAATGCAACTACCATTAGAACTACCTACCTAGCACTCATTAGACCCATTTTTAGAAGCTGCTTTCTTGTATCAACGAGTATGATTTCTTATAAAAAAAGTTTATTTTTATAATAAAAAACTTTATTTTTATTAAAAAGTTTGTATTCAAGAGATTTTTATTCTTTATATACATATATATTATTCTCTCTCTCTCTCTTTATAAAAAATGTTGGTTTCTGCATTTACTAGATTTTTTTTCTTTATGAAAATTTTAGTATGCATGTTCGAGATTTTTTTTCTTTATTTGTTTTTTCCTTCGAATTCTTAAATATATCATTCAATAAAAAAGCCGACATTTAATCGTGGTAATTGGAATCTTTCTAGAAAAAATATAAAAGTTCAAGAAGACGTCAAAAAACAAATTTTTTAATCATGTGTCTCTACAAATGAAAATTGACTACTTTTAAAAAATAACAGCGTATTTTATTTTTTCCTTTTCTTACGAAATATTTTAAAGGAAAAAAAATGCTTTCCTTTAAATTTATAAGTTTTACAATAAGCAAGATGAAAATATCAGCATTGATAAACCTATGTTTATATGAATATACTTACAATTATTTACCATAAAACACTAAGTTCCCAAATGTCCTACCTAAATTTCATAAACTGTAACATTTTAAGAGTAATTTATAGATTTCACAGAAAAGTTAATCATTAAGTAAATTGATATATTGATTGTTGTGAAAATAAACTATAGAATTAAAGGATTAGTCTAGAAAATCCGATGGCGAGTGAGTGATATTTAAACAAAAGAAATAGCATATTTTATGTATGAATGTCTTTCCAAATAGAGCAAATTTTCACTGCTGAAGATTTGCAACATGATTAAATGTAACATGCAATAAAGAAAATTAGAAGCACGGTGGCTTATTGGTAGTGATTCATGCTCCCAAAGCACATTTCCGAGGTTCGATCCTCGGTTTGAGCAAGGTCGACTCAGCTTTTCGTCCATTCAGTGAGTCGATAAACTGAGTACCTAGCATGCTTGGCTTGGGAGATTAACACTAGGGAGTTTCGCGTTAGGCTGACTCCCAGTATATGTTTCGCTCCCCGGGGTCTCTC